>JACEIK010000580.1:336679-354593 GCA_018107945.1 Datura stramonium | reverse complement strand
AGTTTAATAGGGACTCTCCATAATAGGGAATGACTTCCTTAGTAATGTTATCAGCATGATTCAGACTTCAGTTTAGAATGGATATAACATAATGAAATGCAAAATCAGTTACCCGCAGTTACCCAGTACAATGTATGATGCTAGTTTCAGCTTCGACTCTCATTAAATGTTCAGTACTTGACCCTTTTGCATGAGTTCGATGATGTTTCAGATATGAGATCCAAAAGAAAGTTCATGTATCTATGTGTATGTGACTCATAAGAGGTTTGTTGCATGCTAAATCAGTTATGTCGATGTACTCTGTTATTTCCTTATCGTACACATGCATATTTAGTTGTTTACGGTTTTCCCCGCATGCTCAGTACATTTCAAGTATTGACTGCATTCCTTTATGTTCTATATCATTTGATGATATAGATCCTGGTATCCAAACTCAGCCCTGTGGATAGACACGCTCCTCCCTCCTTCTCAGCAGATTGTGGTTAGTCCTCATCTCTTCACGAAGAGGTCTATGTTTTTATTCAGTTGTATTTCAATTTCCAACTCTAAGAGTTACCTGGGGACCTGTCCCAACAACTCATCAATTTAGTTGAGGATTTGATACATGTGTAATCAGATTCAGTCTATGTATTATGTTTTAGTGAAATTATATCTTTAAATATTAATCTTGGCTTTTAAAGTTAGCTTCCGCTCAGTTATGTTTGGTTAGATGTTTTATATTGTTAAGTGTTATGCTATGATTATGCCATGGTTCAACTTGGAGCCTTTCGGGGTTCCTTGTCTCGTGTTATGGCTAGGGAGTAAACTCAGGTCATGACAGTAAAGGTGCTTCTTTCGGGTGTGTGAAGCCCGGACACATGCTCAGAGATTGCCCAGTGGATTGGTAGGGCCATTATAGGGGTTGAGGCCCAGCTTCCAATTCTGTAGCTCCACCCGCACGCCCAGCCTAGAAGGGGGCATCTACTAGCACTGGTGGCCGTCAGCGCTAAAACCAATTATATGCCTTAGCATCTCGCCAAGAGCAAGAGGTCTCCCCGGATCTAGTTAGGGTTAAGGATTCTATGTCCGAGACCCCAACTATCCAGTCAGTCCCACTAGTATGTGAGTATCCAGAACTCTTCCCAGATGATTTACCGCGAATCCCTCCCGTGCGGGAAATTGATTTTGGTATTGACGTTCTTCCCGATACGCAGCCTATATCTATTCCTCCTTATAGAATGGCCCTAGCCAAGTTAAAGGAGTTGAAGGAGAATTTGAAGGAGCTATTAGATAAGGGTTTCATTAGACCGAGCAAATCCCCATGGGGTGCACCAGTTATCTTTGTCCAAAAGAAAGATGGTTCACTTCATATGTGTATTGATTATCGGCAATTGAACAAGGTGACCATCAAGAACAGGTACCCTATACCCCGGATTGATGATATGTTTGACCAACTTCAAGGTGCATAGTTATTTTCAAGGATATACCTCAAGGTTCGGGAGAGTGACATCCCAAAGACAACCTTAAGGACGGGGTATGGTCATTATGAGTTTGTAATTATATCTTTTGGACTAACAAATGCTCCTGCAGCTTTTACGGACTTGATGAACAGGGTGTTCAAGCCACACTTGGGTATGTTTGTGATCGTTTTTATTGATGATATCCTGATATACTCTCGGAGCGAGGAGGAGCATGCCGCTCCTTTGAGGGTGGTACTGTAGACTCTCAAGGATCACCACCTATATGCCAAATTCAGCAAGTGTGATGTTTGGTTTAACTCGGTGGCATTTTTGGGCCATGTGGTATCAAGTGAGTGCATGAAGGTAGACTCTAAGAAAATAGAAGTAGTGAAGAATTCGCCTAGACCGGTGAATCCTTTAGATATCAGGAGTTTCTTGGGTTTAGCCGGGTGTTATCGGAGATTTTTTGAGGGCTTTTCATCTATTGCAGTGCCATTGACCAAATTGACCACAAAGAAAGTGAAATTCCAATGGTTGGATACTTATGAGAAGAGCTTTCAGGAGTTGAAGACTCGACTTACCTCAACACTGCTGTTGACCCTACTCGAGGATACCGATGGGTTTGTGGTGTATTGTGATGCTTCTAGAATAGGCCTTGGTTGTGTATTGATGCAGCACGGCAAGGTTATAGCATATGCTTCCCGACAGCTGAAAGTTCATGAGAAGAATTACCCGACCCATGATATTGAATTGGCGGCAGTGGTATTTGCTTTGATGATATGGAGACATTATTTATACGGGGTCCATGTAGATGTGTTTATAGACCATAAGAGTCTGCAATATGTGTTTAGACAGAAGGACCTGATATGCAGCAAAGAAGGTGGTTGGAGGTACTGAAGGATTACGATATGACTGTCCTTTACCATTCGAGAAAAGCTAATGTAGTAGAATATGCACTAAGTAGACTCTATGTGGAGATTGTGTCCTATGTGGATGAGGGGTGAAAGGAGCTCTTGAAGGATGTGAATCGACTTGCAAGGTTAGGGGTTCATTTGGTTGACTCGATCGATGGCGGTGTTAGTGTTCAGAATGGATCAGAATCGTCCTTATTTACTGATGTAAAAGCAAGACAAGACGAGGACCTTATTTTTGTAAAGTTAAAGGAAGCCGCTCAGAATAATAAGGTAGAGGTCCTCTCCAAAGGGGGAGATGGTGTGCTTCGATATCTAGGTCTCTTGTGTGTCTCGGGCATTTATGATTTGAAAAATTGGATGTTGCATGAGGCTCACGGTTCCAGGTATTCAATCCATTCAGGTTCCACCAATATGTATAGTGACGTACAGGAAGTCAGTTAGTGGAATGGCATGAAGAAAGACGTCACATAATTTTTAGCTAGTGCCCAAACTGTCAGCATTTGAAGGTTGAGCATCAGAGGCCGGGAGGTGTGCTTTAGGATATCAGTATTCCTACTTGGAAGTGGGAGGAAATCAATATGGACTTCATCATAGGTTTGCCTCGAACTCATCGACAATATGACTCAATTTGGGTTATTGTAGACAGGTTGACAAATGCCGCTCACTTCCTACCAGTCAAAACCACTGATTCAGTGGAAGATTATGCCAAACTATACATTTGAGAGGTAGTTCGTCTACATGGAGTTCCCTTATCCATCATATCAGACATAAGTACCTAGTTTACCTCTCAGTTTTGGAGGTCGTTTCAAAAAGGATTGGGTACTCAGGTTAAGCTCAATACATCATTTCACCCGCAGATGGATGGTCAAGCGAAGTGGACAATTCAGACTCTCGAGGACATGTTGAGAGCATGTGCGATTGAGTTCAAGGGTAGCTGGGATGACCATTCACCTCTTATTGAGTTTGCGTACAATAACAGCTACCGTTCCAGTATTTAGATGGCTCAGTTTAAGGCTCTTTATGGGCGTAGATGTATATTGCCTATCGGTTGGTTTGAAGTCGGTGAATGTCACGACCCAAATGTAGACAAGAATCATAAAACGGGACAAGGAACCCCGAGAGGTCCCAAGTCGACCCATGGCAAAAACATACATCTAAGTTCATTCACTTTAAGAGTATGACTGAATATAAAGCATAGAAGAAATGTAAACATACCATAACTTGTCATAACATTCGGAAATACTGGAAATATGCATAAGTGGAGAACTACGTACTATCTGAAAGCCTCTATTGTATAAGATGGGTTGATGGGACAACACCCCCAACTAACCCGGCCAAATACTGTAATATAGAATAACATAAACATCTAGTCACGCGGCTCTCAAAACATGAGGACTCACCAACAAAACTGATAATAATAATCCCGAGATGGTCTAAGGATGAGGATGAGCCTGAGAGCCAAGTCTTGTATCATGAAAGGATACAACATAGAAAGTATGCAGTCAGTACGTGAAATGTACCGAGTATTCAAGGTAAGTAAAACGGACATTTAAAATACATGAAACTCATAAAACATCATGAGAGTAGGACATCATGCTCATATCATAAATATCGTGACATAACGTAAGGCTCAAGGTTTTCAAATCATTCGTAAACCATTCATTTTTCATAATCATAAGAGAAAATTTATCAAATCATCACTTGAGCCAATACCATGCACATAACAATGCATAAAAACATGCAAAACAATGGGAGGACTCATCATAACCGACACCATCATGGTAGAGCCTTTCATGATGTCCCAACTATCTCACTCAAGTGGGAAAAGCCGCCCATGGCTTGCCAGGCGAGGGATGTGCATTATGTGATATCACGAAAGAGGGGATCATTATCATTGTAATGTATCATTATAAACCCACGGTTGCACGTAGTTATGAGACACTGGCATCGTCCTTTGAACGCCAGACTGCTCGGAGCTACTCACGGCTCCCAAAAAGATGCATAATAGGCTCATATGTAAATTAATAATATCATTCATTAAGATTCATGTCTAAAATAAGCATTCGTCATTCATTGATCCCCATTAAAACATGATTAGCGAAGAATCAAAGACCCTTTAGTTGGTCAACATCATAATTCGATAAATCATGAGATCTATTTCATAAATCGTAAATAATTCATCATCATGTGGGCATTGCCTAATACTTTACCATGCTTTATAATGCTCAATTCATTTGAAAATGTGCTCATAACATGGGTAACTTGAAAACATACTTTTCATCATCAATAGTTCATTAATCATAAGGCCCTTTTATACTTGAAGATCATGCATATAACTTGTATATCATCAAATCATGTTAGGTATTTGAATGAACCCATATTTCAAATCATAGATCATGTTGGGTTTTTAAATATTAACAATTGAAAAGAAGATCATAAATTGATTTATCATAGATCATGCATTATTAGGATTAATTGAATAGAAATCGAAATCAATGATTTTATAATCGAAAATAGTTGTAAAATTTGATAAAAATCCAAAAAATATGATGTAAATCACGAATAATAATAGCCATTAGTAAATTATTAGATTTTCACAAAAGTTGAATTAAAAACACCATGAGATTTTTGATGGATTCTCATAAGTTATTTGAGAATGGGAATGGATGTGAGCGGAAACACCCATTCATAACCCTACATACCTGGGTAAGATCAGATTTCAAAGTCCTTCAAGTGCCCAAGGGAGAATTGATAGGGAAGAGCGTGAAACTATGCTTGATCTCTCTAAAATCCTCTTAATTTTGCATGCATGAGAATGAATAGATTAGGGAAACTTAGCCTATCTTCTCATACTTAGAAAAATACATAAAATGACGTAGTTTAGGTCTCTAGAGCATAAAAAGGTTGAAAATACCCTTACTTAAATTTCCCTGAAAAACTGAACTAGGTGAACCAATGACTGATCCCACTATTCGTTGCATGATATCATGACTCGTGGTATCCATTCATTGGGTCCACTGAATCAAGCCACACCTTCATATCCTTCCCCACGACTTGACAGGACGAGTCGTTGATACAAATGACGAGTTGTTAAATCAATCGTTGCCATCTCCCTTCACAACTTGAACATCCTTACCAAGAGACTCACCACGACTCGTGGTTGCTTCCAAAAAGTTGTGGTAACCATCCGTTAAGTGCACTGGAAATTCTAACAACCAAACAACGAATGGTAACCACGGGTCGTCACTTCTCACCATGAGTCGTTGGATGACCCATGGTATCCCTAACTTCCAAGGTCCAACCTTTCCTACGACTTCTAACAACGAATCCTTGTTCCAAGAAATGAGTCGTTACATCGTTTGTTGTCACCACTCCACCAGGGCTTCCCATCACCACGACTGCATACAATGACCCGTGGTTGATACCACAAGTCGTTACGTCACCCGTTCTGTGATATTTTCCTAGTTTCCTGCCAACTTCAAATCTTGATCCTAGGTATAATATTAGGAACTTTCAGGGTATTACAGTGAAGCTTCGATGATAGGACTGGATTCAGTCCATCAGGCCATGGAGAAGGTTCAACTCATATGGGATAGATTGAAAATAGCCCAAAGTCGCCAAAATTCCTATGCCGATGTGAGAATGAGAGAACTTGAGTTCGAAATTGAAGATTGGGTGCTTCTAAAGGTGTCTCCCATGAAAGGAGTGATGATTTTTTGAAAGAAAGGAAAACTTAATCCCCGATATTTAGGCCCGTAGGAATTGTGAAACAGTTTGGCAAGGTGGCATATAAATTGGTGTTGCCTTCAGAATTAGCTTCTATGCATCCTATTTTTCATGTATCACTCTCAAAAAAGTTTTTGGGTGATCCATCTCTATTTATCTTGGTGAAGAGTGTCGGTGTGAAAGACAGCCTTAGTTATGAGGGGGTTCCGGTGGAAATACTGATCATCAGGTTCGAAGGCTAAGGAACAGGGAAGTATCTTCAGTAAAAGTTTTATGGACGAATCAGCATGTTGAGGGATCTACGTGGGAAGCTGAAGTAGACATGATGGCTAGATACCACATATATTCTCTACCAGCTCAGTTCCAGCGTAAGGTATCAGTTTCTGCCCTAAAACTCTATTCAGTTTCGTGTTCAGTTCATGTGCCCTAGTTACTTTCATGTATATGGATGTATGTATGATTCATAAATTCAGTTCAACCATGTAGTTTAAATCGGAGTTAGTCATTCCGTCAATTTTCAGCTTATATGATCAGTATTGAGTATGATGATTGCATTTCTTTTTTTTATGTATGTTCCCCACATTCGAGGATGGATTTTCCCAAGGAGAAGATATTGTAATACCCCGGAAGTGCCTAATACAATGCCGGGAGGTGGAAAGGAAGATCAGCAAAAAAGTCTGGGATTTCCCCTCAGACGACCCGTGCTACGAGTAACTAGAAGAAAGGACGGTCTGATAGAAGTGGCCATGGTGAATGGTTGAAGAAATGGATTGGGAAATAACTGGTCTTGATACGACTCATTTTTGGTAATAACGGGTCACGGTATGTGTGATAACACTCAAAACATACCCCTACCGAAGCATGAAGCGGACGTTGTCAATAAAGAACCCACTAGAGGTTGGGGTCGAACCCACAGGGAATATGGAAGAGCTAGACTACTGCCGATAAGTGAACTTTGTTGGTAGTTAATCCAAAGTGGGGGGTTTAAAGAGAATAATAACTAAGAAACAATTATTAGAATTGAGTTGTAAAATCAAGAATTAAAACTAACTAGGGTTTTTGTTCCCCATGGGTTCCTAACTGCTTCGTGTATACACAAGTGAGCAATTCCAATGCTTTACTTGTAGGACTAATAAATATGGTACATCCAAAAGAGTGGTTCATCCATATTTGATGACTATACTCAATGACCAGGTCAGGTCTCATGAGTGATTGCAAACTAACCGTTATCAATTTGTCCCAAATATAACTATCTTGCAACCACAACTCAAGTTAATACAATGATCATCAAGACCAAGGCTTTGTTGTAATTCTCTTTTCCTAATCTCTACCTCTCTAGGCTCAACCAAGTAAAGAATTCGGGCAAGTCCTAATATTGTACACTGTTAAATAACGCTAAAATAGGAAAAGAATACAATACAAGTGTTTTGAATCACTTTTGTATCACTTTTGTGCAACCTTATCTTCTTAATCTACCATGGTTCCCACAACCCTAACTATGGAGGTTTTAGCCTCTTATAGTTGTAAGGTTGTGATTTGCATTCATAATTAAATACATAAATCAATACATTCAATCATAGATGAGAGAAAAAAATTGTTGATTAGATCTGGAAATTATCAAGAACAATTCACAAGATCAAGAAGAAAATCAAGAAAAGGTTGATCACAAGTTAATCAACTCAATTCTATGTTCTCTTCTGATTGTCTTACAAAAACTAACTATGTCTAACGAAATCTGATCTTTTCTAATGAAACTATAACATAAAACTTATTTATACAGACATAAAAATCCTTTTCCTAGGCTAACAGGGTGTATTTCAATAACTGAAGCCGCCTATAACACGACCCATCTTACGATTTGTAGCAGGTAGGTAGGATCATACCTACTTCTCGTATGTCAGTTGGCTGGCTGAAATGTGGCTAAGTGTTTGATCCTGGTACGACTCGTACATTGCTCCTACGATTCGTACTGTGCTTCCTTGGCTTGGCTCTGAGACTTTGCAACTTTTCCGAAGTTCTTCACGAGTGCTATGGTATGACTCGTACCTTCTTTCCATGACTCGTACTGTCTATCTATAGTAGGAGTCAGCCTCTTGTGCAGATCTTCTGAATCTTTTCACGACTTCTTCACCACAACTTGTACAAGCTTCGTATGACTCGTACTGAGACTCCTATGATGCACCTCTTCATCCTTATCCTTCTAAAACTTCTCACAACCAGCAGTATGGCTCATAGGACCTTCCTACGGGTTCTACTGTGAACTGTGAGTTAAGCCTATTTTGTACACTTTCAGGCTATTTTTTGAACATTTTTTCTCCAACACCAATTTATCCTGTAACCAATGGAAAAGTTCCTTATATTCACATAAATATACCTAAGTCCATGCTATTTTCTAGGTTTTGAGCATCGAAAGTGTTATAATCTCAAAAACACATCAACACCCTCAACTTAAGACTGTCGCATGTCCTCAGGCAAGGAAAAAGAAAAACTAATTACGACACTCTACTAGAAAATAAACCTAGGATACTACAGCTAGTACAAAACAAAATGTGCACTATACATTTAACACTTTCTGACCCTTTTCCATGTAACAACATCAGCTAATGTATTACAAGCAACCACAAAACATAATAAACAGGTATGAAGACATGTCATCTAGCTATCAACTGGCAATCAAGTCATCACCAATTTTTTTCACACAGATCAACAGTAAAAGTTAAAATAAACCATGTACCCTCACAACAAAAGAAGTCTCTACTCATATGTATATTGTGTCAAACATTTCATGGGACTACACAAGTTAGGCGCTCACTCTCACAAGGTATTATGTATCAGATACCATAAGCTTGCCATTATTTTCTCTGCTTCGGTTTGTCGGATGGTCACATTTGGATCACTATAGGACTTGTTATGGCTTGTAATGTAGGCTTAGGGCTTTACATGATAAAGATGAGATCTTTTTAAGTGACTATCCCTTCCTTGGAACTACATACATCGGCTTCACCCTTCACCTATTTCACTCTTTATTTTTTTATTGCTTTTCTTCCCTTTTCACCTCTTTTATGTACACTTGCATGGGTGTGGTGTATTTTCAACTTTTTCCCACATTTTTTCTTTTGAAATTCCTTTTCCAAGATTTTCAACTTTTTTCATCTCCTGATATGTTTTCTTCACACCACACCTCATTTTTAACCTTTTCTCATTTCTCTCCCTTTTTCTCGTTCTCACCATTTATGCACCCCTACACTAGCCACCCTCAACTTAGGCATTTTGCCTATGTTGAGGTTCATAATATCCAAGAAAGGACCAGGGCCAAAACAAGTTCATTATAAAGAAATTGGTACGGTTAATCGGTAAGTAAAAGAAAAATGGTCTATTAAAGGCTTAAAAATTGGGATCAAGGGAATCATATGATTTTGGTAGGGTTATTTAAGATAAAAGCGAGCTTCAACAAAAACGGCCTATGATCATATCCTAACCAACCATCCTTAGCCTATGCAATGACCAACTAGACAAGTTCTAGATCTTCAACACAATACTGAACTAAGTAATACACCTCACTCACTCATGGTACATGACTTATATTCACCTCACCTGTCTCGTTTATACAAGGATTAACAAGACTCCCCATGCTAATAAATGAAATGACATCAAAAGATCCATAGAAATCATGTATGCAGTCACAAATACATAGCTAATGCATCAAAAAAAATTTAAATAGGGTCAATTTTTTTTTTCAAAAATAAAAAATAGTGCATTTTCATTGCTTGAGTACTCCTATGTTATTTCCTAATTAAACAAAATTAACAAACTAAAACAATAAATATCGTGAACATGTCGATTCTACTATATAGCATGCTTGAGGGAAAAGAAACACGACAAGAAAAACCCTCAGACGAATCACAAATCCCAAAAATCACAAGTACACCCCCTCCCCTTTGTGAAAATTAAGCTTCGTTCTCGAAGTATGAACTATAAGATCATAGGTAAGGAAACATACCTATGGCGCTCTACGAGTTCCTGTCGCCCTGCGGAGGAGGTACCTTCGCTGTAATCGTGGAGCTAGCGGTGGCCGACGCACTCCATGAAGTATAAATAGGGGGAGTGGTTACCCCCTCAGTAGTTTTAGACGCTTTAAAGGCCTTGGTGTCAATCTGGGATGAATATGGCTCACCCGAAAGGTCACCACCTCTGATAAGACTGAGGGTTTTTTCAAAAATCAGAAGTATTGCATTTTCATTGGTTGAGTACTCCTAAGTTGTTTCCTAATTAAACAAAAATCACAAGATAAAAAAATAAATATCCTAAACATGTCGATTCTACTATATAGCATGCCTAAGGGAAAAGAAACACGACAAGAAAAACCCTCAGACGAATCAAAAATCCCAAAAATAACAAGTACACCCCCTCCCCTTTTTTAAAATAAGCTTCATCCCCAAAGTATGAACTATAAGATCATAGGGAAGGAAACATACCTATGGAGCTCTAGGCGTTCCTGTCGTCCTGCGTAGGAGGTACCTCTGCTGTAATCATGGCACTAGCGGTGGCCAGTGCACTCCATGAAGTATCCATACGGGGAATGGTTACCCCCTCAGTAGTTTTGGACGCTTCAATGTCCTTGGTTTCATTCTGGCCTGAATATGGCTCACCCGAAAGGTCACGACCTCTGATAAGACCGGGTTGAGTCATGGTGGAGCTGCCTGCTTCTCTAGCTTGCCCCTGTAGCTCTGAAATATATGCATAAAGAGTCTCCAGGCTCTCTACTCTGTACCGCTTGTGTTCCCTCCTTTCTTTCTTCCTCTTCTTCCTCAAACTCTCTTCTCTAGCATCCTTAGCAGCTCTTTTCTTTCCCTTATCTCTAGAAGCTACCATCGGCTCCAAATAAGCCGCCAAGTCAGTCTCCTCATCAAGCACTACATCTAAGTCTGGAAGAGTGGGAGCTGCTATAACTACCGGTTGTCGTGATGACAACTCAACTACTTGACTCTAAAGAGCCCCCAACTCCTTACGGAGACTTGTGGTATCCGTCTGCTCTGCCATCCGCACATTAAAGCAGCTCACAAATCCTTCCAAGAAAGCATGTAGAGACTGTGCTTCTGCATCTATCTCTCCCTTGACCAATGGCTTTATATTTTCCATCATGACCTGAATCTTTCGCTCCTCCATGGTCAACCATTTGGCCAGCTTCTATAGAAAGTCATGAGGCACCAGAATATGCCCTACTAGTGTCTGAGTCTACGAGCTAGGCTGTGGTGTAGCTGAGGTGCTGGGAGCTGACTCTGAACGACCGGCATCTGGAGCCGGTGTCTCGCTTTGCTCATGTAAGTTAGGGACATTCACTTGTGCGTCCCCTGCTAGCTGGACAACTGGAATCATGGTGGGAATCCTAGCTCGGCTTATTGGGTTCATCTCATCCCAAATAAGGCCTATGTTTGCAATCCTCTGGCCTCCAACTAGCCACTTCTCACCCTGTCGTATTGGAACCCCAGCCTCAGAGTATAATCAGAATACAAGACTTGAGAATGGGATAGTAGTGCTCACCCCCACCCCCCGGTCTCGTATCTCCTTTGCAATGATCCTCGAGATGTTGATGGGGTAACGGGACATGAGGCATGCCACCAAAGCTGCCCTGTGAGCACTTAATTTATTATCGTTGACTGTGGTATCTAACCGGCGGTGTACTAATGTCCAGTAGGCTTTTTCTATGAACTTAAGCGAGTTCTTTGTCACCTGCTTTCAACCAGTAACCTATTCTGCTTCTTCCTTATTTTCAGCAATCACCCCTGCCAACTATTGTTGCTGCCTCTTCCTTTCCTGCAAGCCCATATTCTTGATCTGCTTCATTGCCTCCACCCTGTAGTCATACTCAGGCATCATCTGTGTAGGCACGAACGGTGGTCCACAGAGAACCCAAGAGATGGTTTGCTCTGATATATCTACCTCTCATCCTTGAACCATCACACTCTCCAGTCGGGGAAGGTCTTTTATTTTCTGCCCCTCATTTGCCTTCAGCTCCATGGTGGCTAAAAAGTTGGTGTAGAACTCCCCGACCAATTCTGTTGTATACTGAGCTGGAGTCTTGGCTATCCACTTGAAACCATAGAAACTGAATATCCGCTTCATCTCCTCAATTTAATTCAGTGAGTTTTGGAGGACCAGCGGCTCTTTCTGGATTCTCCGCCTTGGCTTATTCTTGGCTGTGAGAGAATTGACCTTCTCATAAATCTCTCTAGCTCCCGCCACTCTCTACTGGACTGTGAAGTTCTCTCTAGCTTGGGTATGTTCTTGTGCAGCATTTGGAGCCTCCTCTGATTCATCGTTGCCATTTGCTTCACCTGATTGGGTCTCCTCGAATCCTTTTTATGCATTTGAGTTGTTTCCCGACTCCTTATTACCTCCTCTAGCTCCCTTCTCAGATTGGGGAGCTTGGGCTGATGTGGCAGTGGATGCTTCAGCTTGTGCCCCTTACTTTCGCCCTAGTGGTTTTGGTTCTGTATGTGTCTGAAGTGTCTATTTGGTAATCATCAACTGAACCACTAGGGGAGTTGCCTGCTTGCCCACCCTCGAACTCAGATGTTTCATAAATTAATGCTCTCTGGGCTGTTGCTTTGGATGCTTTTCATTTCATTGTCATTGTTCCTGTATAGATGAAAGTCAGAATTCCATATTTGAGAAGAAAGAACAAGAAAAAAATAGTTTCAGATTTTTATCACGGGTCGACAATAAGAGTCTAACCTGAAGGTATGACTCGTATGAAGAACCAGTAATTCGGTGTGTATGTTACGGCTCACAGGTATGGTTCGTACCACGAAGGTACGACCTGTACCCTGAGTCATCTGATAAAGCCTCGCACTATGATTTCCATAATATTTTTCCACGACTCGTGGTACGACCCGTAGGTCGATTCCATGAGTCGTAGGAAGGATTCTTCTCATTATCCCTATTCAATTTTTTTGTACAAATGCTCAATACGACTCGTAGTGACAAACTATGACCCGTACTGTATTTAAGACAATTTTCATGACTTAATCAATTTTGTTCAGTTTGTAGGGGTTCTTTTTCACAATTTGGGTACTTAGATTTCCCAAGGTCTAGGCATATCATTCAATTAATTAAACACTACTCATTCCTCCCCTTTTTATTCACTACGCGTAACTCAAATTTTGAAAACATAAATTCACATGTTTAACCCAACAAAAATATGATGTTTTCCAATCATTCATGGTTTGTTATCATCCTTGATCATTGTATTTTTGAAATTTCTTCGATCAAAAGCCATACTCAGAGGGGTTTTAACAGTGAAACCTTCAAGAAAGTTAAACATTTTGTGATTTTCAATGTGTTACTTAAGTGTTGTTTCTTCGACTGGTAATCAATGTTTAGTGTTGAGGGGAACTTGGTTTGAGCAAGAACTTGCTCGATTGTTCTGTGGTTTGAGTTACGGGTGTATGGGGATAGTGAGTGTATATCATAAGTAGTTGGTTGTTTGTGTGGGAGAAGGGTCGGGAAGGTATGATATTTGAATAGGTAAGAGGGGCAAATTTAAAAATCTCGGCCAAATTGGGTAATATTTAAGTTTTTGACCAGTCACAACTCGTACCACGAGTCATAGAAAGTCCCCATGACTCGTCCCCTAGACCCGTGCTTCATAAAATTAATAAACTTACTGGGGACCTACGAGTACCTCCTACAACTCGAACAATGTAGGTACGATTCGAATAATGACTCATAGATCATTGTTTTGAATTACTTTTCTAAACCTCAGCACGCTTCCTATTACGACTCGTACAAGGCCGTCACAAGTCGTGCTGAGATCCATAGCAAGTGCTTTTTCAGTAGTTTTTCTACCTTTGGTTTTTGTTTTCCCTACACATTGAGCACACATTAGTTCAATAACTTGGGTTGCCTCCTAAGCCACACTTGATTTAACATCATGGCACGACGCAGGTGGCCCGGTTACTCAGACTTCACCAAGCCTCCACATGGGTTGCCTCCCAAAAAGCACCTGATTTAACGTCGCGGCACGACATAAGTCTCTTAACTACTCAGAATTCATCAAGTGACCCATACTCATGCTCCAGTGCTGAGATTACACTGTATTCCTTGGGTTGTTGCATTATCCGGCAGATGTTGAAAGTGACCTCCTTTTTATTCAATCAAAACTTTAGTTGTCCAGCCTCCACATCTACTAAGGACCTCCCAGTCGCAAGGAATGGTCGCCCCAAATGAGGAGGACCTCATAATCAACCGCAAACCAAAATCACGAAGTTGGCTGGGAATATAAATTTGCTTACCTTGACATGCACATCGAATAGGATCCCCACTGGCTTTTTAACATTTCTATCAGCCATCAGTAGCTGCATAGTGATTGGGGTGGGGGCTCCCAAGCCCTATTTCTTGAACACTGCCAAGGGCATCAACTTGATGCTTGCTCCCACATCACAAAGTGCCCTTGCGAACTCAACATTACCAATTGTGCATGGTATAGTGACAGCACCGGGGTCTTCCTTCTTTTGAGCCAAGCTCTGTGTAGCTATGGCACTACAGTGATGCACATTGTCTACCAGCTCATAGCTCACGGATCTCTTCTACTCACCAAGCCCTTCATAAACTTCGCATATCCGACATTTGTTCCAATGTCTCTACCACTGGTATATTGATTGATAGTTGTTTAAGCATTGAAATGAATTTTTGGAACTTACCATTTTCCTCTTTTTTCTTCATTCTTTGAGGGAACGGTGGTGGTGGTCGTAGGATAGCTCTGTGCACTTGAGTTGCTCCTTGATCAATGTCAAGTTCCTTCTCCTCTATTGAGGCCTCTAACAACTCAACACTTTCCATCTCAACAACCTTATCACTTCCCTCTGTAACGCTCTCTTTTTTCTGTTGAATCACAACTGGAAAAAGGGGTTCAACTATGGTCTTACCACTCCTAGTCATCACCGCCATGTAGTGCCGTCATTCTTTGCTTACTAGATGGTGTTTCTAGGCAGTGTACCCTTATTTCTAGGGTTCAGTGATGCTGACAGTTGCCCAAACTACTACTCAATCTACATGATGGCCATTGCATGAGAGTCGACCCTCTGACCCATGCTTGATATGTCACCACGAATCTCCTTTAATTGCTCATCAGTGGAGCTCACCTTCTTTAGCATCTCGACCATGATGCTATCCAATTTTGATTGCCCAACCTCCCCCTCTCATGAATTAGGAGGCATATAAACTCCAACCCGGTCATTGCGGTAGCCATCGTTTCTTCTCCAGTTACAATCGTGCTCGGGACCGTGAATTTTATCTTCGTACCCGATTCGATTGTAGTTGTCTCTATATTGTTTCAGACCTTGGTTTCCAGAACCTTGGCGCCAATTTTCTTGTCCGAACGCTTGGGTGTTGGCTCAGAAACCCACCATTTGGCTATCCAGAAAATTTTCCTCTTCCTCAAAATCAGAGTGATCAGCTCCCGGCTCCGTTCCTTGAGTTCCTATTGCATTTACCTTTTTGGCTCCTACTCCCATGATGTGCTTTGTAAGAAAATCCAATGATGTACTCATGTGAGCTAACTCTTGGTCACGTTCTTCTTCCTTCCTATGTTGATCTGCAGTTAAACAATTAGCATATGTACTGACCGCTGCATCAGCCTCCCTAGTGTGCCATGCCCTGTTCGTCTTGGTCACCCTGTCAAGGATAGTAGCATCTTACTCGCAAGTGTGACTCATAAATGCTCCTCCTGCCACCGTGTCCACTACAGCTTTTTTATTATTGTTTAGAGACCTGTAAAATATTTTCAACAAACTATCATCTAGGATCTTATGGTTCGGTTACTTTGTCAACTTCTTTTTGAGCCGCAACCAGGTTTCATTAAGTGCCTCTGTCTTGATTTATCGAAAGTTGTATATCTCGTCTTTTAGCTACAAAATTCTGGAGGGAGGAAAGAATCTCTCCAAGAAGGCCTATTTGAGTTCCCTCCAGTTGGTTATGGAGTCGTTGGGCAACTCCGATAACCATAAGGTGGCTTCCCCTGATAGACAGAAGGGGAACAATCTGAGTCGTATGGCATCCTGGCTAACTCTCAGAAACCTGTACTCCTTGCATATTCCTATGAAGTTCATTAAGTGCAGGTTTCCGTCATCCGCTGATGACCACTGAACACCCCTTTCATGTTTAGAAATTGAATTATTGTGCTCGTAATATCAAATTTGGCCCCAAAGGGCAGTGGTGGTGGCATAATTGCTCTAGTTGACCAAACATCATCGATGTCTGGGTCCTCATCATCAATGAAATAAGGGGAAATTCTATAACCTCTGTTGCACCTCCAATGTTGACCAGCATTAACTACTTCTTCTCTAACATCTTTCGCATCCTGAAGTGCAGCTTGCAGAGCTAGCTCAACATTCCTAGTTTCTTCAGCTATGCAGGAATCTCTTTGTTCCTAGTTTTCCATTATGTGCAGTGTTTGTTCAATTTCTTGGTTCAATGGAATCTGGGGATCTCCACTACTCCGAGTGCTAGTCATTCACCGGAGAACAACCTGTGGGTATCAAAAACAAAAAGAAAACTTAATTAAGGAAATAACTACCAAAAAAGTCAAATAAAAGCAAATAATCTAGTCTTAGCAGTATTCCCCGGCAACGGCGTCACTTTTTGATAATACTCAAAACATACCCCCTACAGAAGCATGAAGTGGATGTTGTCAATAAAGAACCCAACTAGAGGTTGGGGTTGAACCCACAGGGAATATGGAAGAGCTAGACTACTGCCGGTAAGTGAACTTTTTTAGGTAGTGTTACACCCCGTAAATTCTTGACATGTAGATGGCCTATTCGCATGTTGGTTAAGAGTTTTAGAATTTCATACGTGTTAGAAAAAGTCCCGGGGGAAGACTGGACGAGCGCCAGGTAGAAACCCTCCCAATGGAAGCATATCACGGAGGGGGGGCCTCCACAATCACTGGCGTGTCACGGAGGCCCTGTTTTGGCCCAAGTATAAAAGGGCCTCCCACTTCGGTTTTAATCATTTACTCCCTTTAAATTTCAAGAAAAAGAATAGAGAATAGAGGGAACGAGAAGATTCAACAATATTTCATCCGTTTACGCTATTAAACGCAGTCCAAACTCGAATTAATCTTGGGTAGTTAAGTATTAAGCTACCGAGAGCATTCCTGCGGAGTTGGTTTCGTGAAATTCCGCTAGAGAATCGTCGTCCTACCGAGCTAAGGTAAATGGAATTGCTCCAAATTAGTGTCAATATACTCCTAGCCCTAAAGTGAGCATTTCTCCCTTCTGGACTTCCGAGAAATAACGAGTTTTTGACTGTTTTTCGATAAGTCAAAGTTTGGGCTATATATATATTAAGTAGTATTTTCTTCCATAATATTGATGAATTTAGCTCTAATTTCTATGAATGTGAATACAGTTGGAAGAAATAGCTGAATATTGGCCGAGTTACGCTAGTTAGATGAAAAGCCGACAACTGAGGTATGTAAAGCCAATTTCTTCGGCAAGTTAGTAATTCTAGCATAGTAAAATAGAATAAATTCCAGAAGAAAGTTCCAGAAGCCGAGTATTAAGTACGTTTGTATTATTACGTCATATTCAGAATAAAAGTCAGTAAAGCTGTACCAAATAGCAATATATCAATCCCAGACTCAGTTTAACTCAGTATCAGTTTCAATTTAATTCAGCAAGAGATTCATAATAGAATATCAGAACATGGATAGTATTTTTCAGATTTAATCAACATGTTATATGTGATTACTGTTGTTTGTTGAGACTTGTTTGTGATATGTGGGCACCCTTAGAGCTTCCTTGCCGCCCTAGGGTTAATAGTTGTGTCGAC
>JACEIK010000580.1:223092-237266 GCA_018107945.1 Datura stramonium | reverse complement strand
TATATAAAATCACATGAAAATGTATCAAATAGCTTAGACAACACGACTAATTTAAGCTATAAAGCGTGTCACGGGACCTATATTATTTCCCGTGATCACACAACTCAAGTTAATACAATGATCATCAAGATCAAGGCTTTGTTGTAATTCTCTTTTCCTAATCTCTACCTCTCTAAGCTCAAGCAAGTAAAGAATTTGGGCAAGTCCTAACATTGTACACCATTAAGAAACTTTTAAGCATGAAAAGAATACAATACTTTTATTGGTTTTGAATCACTTTGATGTAACCCTAATTTGTTAATCCACCATGGTTCCCACAACCCTAGCTATGAAGGTTTTAGCCTCTTATAATTGCAAGATTGTGATTTGCATTCATAATTAAATACATAAATCAATACTTAATTTTAGATGAGAGAAAAACTTCTTTAAATAAATCAGAAGAATCCTCAAGAACAAAGTATGAAGATCAAGAAGAAATCAAGAAAAGGTTGATCACAACTCAATTCTATATTTTTCCTCTTTTCACGCCTCTCTATTACAAAGTAATGATTTCTGATCGTCTACCTAATGTTCTCTAATTAAAATAAAACATAAAACGTATTTATACAGACATAACAATCCTTTTCCTAGGCTAATAGGGTGAATTTCCATAACTGGTGCCACCTGTGCCACGATTGATCCTACGACCTGTAGCAGGTTTGTACGGGTCATACCTACTTCTCTTATGTTCTTGACCGGCTAAAATTTAACTAAGTGTTGGACCTTGGCACGACTAGTACATTCTTCCTACGAGTCATACTGTGCTTTCGTGGTCTGACTCTTAGAATTCTCAAGAGTTTTGAAGATTGTCACGAGTGTGATGGTACGACTCGTACCTTGCATCCACGACTTGTACTGTCTATTCGTAGCAAGAGTCAGCCTCTTATGAAATTCTTCTAAACTTTATCACGACTCAGCACTACGATTCGTCGCATTGTTTTACGACTCTACTGAGAGGAGTATGACGCACTCTTCTCAATTCAGCTTTCTAAAACTCTTCACAGCCTTCAGTACGATTTGTAGCATCATCCTACGGATCGTACTGAGACTGCAACTTTAGCCCATTTCCTGCATTCTCAGGCTATCATTTGCACATTCTTGTTCCAGCACCTATTTATCTTGTAACCAAAGAAAAAGTGTCTTATATCCATATAAACACACCTCAGTCCATGCTATTTTCTCAGTTTTGAGCTTTGAAAGTGTTGTAAATTCACTGCACATCAAATAATACAACAACCCAAAATAAAAATCTATGTGCCCTTACGAGTGCAACATATGTTATATCATCCAGACAGGACCTTTACCCAAATATTCATATATACACAAACGGCAAAACAATAGGTAACTTTGAGTAACATGGAGCTTATCAACATCTAGAACTTCGCTCAGATACGAGGATCCCGATCAATCTGCCAATCAGCACCTGCAGACATGTATGCAACACCCCCAAGCTAGGGGCATTAGTATGAACAATATACTAAGTATGTAAGACGATAGAAAAATAAGATACAAGATATCAGGAAAGGAAAGAGCTTATTGTAAAGGTTCTTTTATCAACAATATTCCTTGGGCTCACTGATGTAGGGCGTATTTACGCATTAATTAGTCATATTTTGCCCATACTTAGCTATATCTTGAGAATAAATCATGTGTGTTTTCTTGTGTTTTATGTGATATTTGTAAAAAAGAGCTAATGCACATGATTAGATGCTTTAAGGTACTAAAGTGATGGATTTTAGTTATGGCTAAAAAGAGCAAGAATGACAAACGAGGTTGATGAAACAAGTATGATAGAAGTTAGCATCACACAGGCATAGCTGCTATAGCCTGCGCAACACACAGGCAAGGGCAGAGCACCAGGAGGTGTGATGCACCAGGAAGAGTGGCGCCTTGGCCAACACAGTGCATAGCCATGTCCAGACGACTAGAGCAATCCAATCCCAATTTGACTAGGAATAGAAGCTACAAAATCCAATTCTAATCCAAGCGGAACAACGAAGGCTTAATCTACTATTATAAATACCCCCTCTTAAACATGTCTTAGGCGTCATTGTCATATTGTGCACTTTTGGGGATTAAAACATTGTGCAACATAGTTAATTATAGTCAAATTTGTGTAGTCGAATCTTTATTGGAGAATTCATCAAGTTACTGTGATTCAATATAGCTTTGGAGATTTTGTTAAGAAATTTCATACAATAGTGAGTATTTTATTATGATTTTTCTACATCTTATGTTATTGCTTTCTTAAACATGAGCGGCTAAGTCTCTTAAGCTAGGGTTGTGGGAACTGTGATGGATTAACGGAAATAGGAAAAATAAAATAGTGATTCTTGAATGGTGAGTTGAGTAGACTATTATTCTATTCGCTTTAATATTTAATCGCCTGTATCTTCAACTTGCTCAACCAAAGAGGTTGAAGTTAGGAAAAGAGAATAATAGTGGTAATTTGATGCTACCAACCGTCATCTAATTAACTTGAACTCTAACGAGAATAGTTAAGCCAAGACTTACAGTAGGGGAAAAATATACACACTTAAAGTTTGAGAGAATTTAGGTGAAATTCATCTAGGTAGTTCAAGAGACGTTAGATAAACTTTATCATTAGTATAACATAAAATTCATCAGGATAGTAAAATAAGCCTACTACGTTATAATCATGGGAAACAAAATCCTAGTATTATCTCAATAAGTTTATAGACAACTCAATCATTCTTAAAATGATTTTCTTCTTTTCATTTGCAAACCCCCATTCAAAATATTGACTATAAGTTAATTTAATCATGGTTAACCTATATTTTCTGTGAGATCGACTCCAACCTAGTTGGATTACTACATTTGACAACAACCACTTTATACTTCAATTACATGTGTAATTTGGACATGATCAAATTTTAGTGCGATTAAATTGTGGCGCCATTATAGGAAATATGATTTAGAAATAGTTAATTAGTGTTTAAGTCTTCTTGTAGTTTTTATTTCCTACTTTACTTCTTTTTATCCTTCATTCTTTCAGGTGTAATTGCGAGAGTCATGCCACGACATTAAATAAGACGCTTCTTGGGTGATAACCCAAGGGGTATCTTGATGATGTTTGAGTAATCAAGATACCCACATCATGTTGTAATGTTAAATCATGCTTTGCTTGGGAGGCAACTCAGGGTAACTTAGGTTTTGTTTTTGTTTGCTCAAGTATGCAGGAAACAAGTTACAAAGTACATAACAGAGCTATAAGAACCGAGATAAGGCTTGAAAGTCGTGCCGTCCCAACTCTGCATAGAGCCGCGTGACATGCCGATTAAACTCCACTCGGAGAGGTGCGATGCAATGAGCCTGGGACTGCAATGGGAGGCACGACACGCTTGGCCTATATCAAAGCAAGAACTTCCCACAAATGACGAGGACTAGAGGCCTAGGGAGCTCTTCTTTCACTCTTTTACTTATGCTTTATTGTTTTAGCACTGAGGATAGTGCTATGGATTAAGTGTGGGGTGGGAGAAGTAAACTTCATTAAAACAAGTGTGCTTTTATTGCTAAATTTGTTCATGGTAGGCCTAGTATTTTTTGTGATTCATGACTTATCCTTCTAGCTTGTGTTTTTTTTAATTTTGTGTGATGTTTTATTTTTATTTGGATCCCTTGATTTTTATTTTCAGTAACCTTACGAATGCTAGATGTTTCACTTAGGTATCATCGAGACTTTGTGAAATTCACTAAAAATGCATGAAAAGGTAGAAACACATTCAATATGGATATATGTATTTATATAATCTTGATAGCCATTGTTGAACCATTTGTGTCGTTGTGTGAGTGAGATTTTTATTGTATACTCCATACTTGCAATTTGATGTCTAGAACTTGCCCAATTTATGTGCAAAGAAAAATGAGGATGTTGAATTTGGGAAATGATATAGGCATTTCTTTGGTAGCCTATTTATATCCTGATTTTACCTACCTTGATGTAATTGTCCTAGTTAGCCATTTTGAGCCTTAGCCTATTCTTTTGATATCCATATTACAAGCTTAATCCCTTTTTGTTCTATTAACCTTTATTTGTTCCAAATGACTCCTAAGACACTTTTATTGATAATGTTTGCATAAGAGGAGCATAAGTGGAGAAAAGAGGAAAAAGTTAAAGTGTGGAAATTAGAGGAAAATAAAAGGGTGAAAAATGCAAAACAAAGAGGGTGATATTAGTGGGGAAAAAAAGTTTTGAAGTTTGAAAAAAAAATGAATCAAGAATGAAAAAATTGTGAATTATCTTAAAGTTACCTAAGGTTAATTGAATAAAAGGAGGTATAAGGAGAAAAAATAGGATGATTGAAGAATGTGCTTAAAAAATCGAAAGAGTTGTGAAGTATTAAAGTGCTTAGGAAGATTAGTCACTATCTTGGCCAAATAGTTACTACCCCTTCCTTAGCCTACATTACAATCATCTTAAGTCCTAATTGATCTTAGAATTAATTGTTCTATAATCGTGGAGTATTTACAGTAAGGACAAGCCTATGGGTCGTCTTTTTTGCATGCATGTTGAGTTCTTTAGGAGTGAGAGATAATGTTTAATTATGCCAAGTTCATATTGTTATATATATCATGTGAGTGAAAGGGCATCTCTCAAAAAAGTGAGGGGCACATAATGGTAAGATTTTGATATATCTTGATTGCTAAATTGCATATGATTCATGTTATCCAAATACATCTTGTTGAGTTAGTTCTAGAAGCTAAGTAATTTCAAACTTTGATCTTTGAATGTTGATCTTATATGCATGTTGAGTGAGTTGTTGGAGCTTGATAATGTTGTCTAATGATTCTAAGTGTAAGTAGAATTGTTCATAGGGTGAATTTTGTGATTGAAATTGAGAAGGGATGTAGTAGATTGTTCAAGGAAAAACAATAGTTTAAGTATGGAGTGGTGATGTAGGGCGTATTTACGCATTTATTAACCATATTTTGGTCATACTTAGCTATATTTTGAGAACAAATCATGTGTGTTTTCTTGTGTTTTATGTGATATTTGTGAAAAAGAGCTAACGCATATGATTAGATGCTTCAGGTATTGAAGTGATGGATTTGGGCTTAATTATGGCTAAAAAGAGCAAGAATGACAAAACGGGGTTGATAAAACAAGTATGATAGAAGTTGGCAGCGCATAGGCATAACTATGCTATGGCCTATGCAACGCGCAGGCAAGGACAGGTAGCACCAAGAGGCGTGATGCGCAAGCCAGAGTGGTGCCTTGGCCAACACGACGCATAGCCATTCCAGACGGTCAGAGCAGTCCAATCCCAATTCTACTAGGAACAGAAGCTGCAACATCTAATTTCAATCCAAGCAGGAACAATGAATTGTTAATCTACTATTATAAATACCCTCTTTTAAACATTTCTTAGGCGTCATCTTCATATTGTGCACTTTTGGGGATTAAAACATTGTGCAACATAGTTTATTATAGTTAAATTTGTGTAATCGAATCTTTGTTGGAGAATTCATCAAGTTCTTGTGATTCAATATAGCTTTGGAGATTTTTTTAAACATTTTCATACAATATTAAGTATTTTATTATGATTTCTTATGTATCTTATGTTATTATTTTCATAAACATGAGCGGCTAAATCTCTTAAGCTAGAGTTGTGGGAACCATGATGGATTAACGAAAATAGGCAAAATAAAATAGTGATTCTTGAACGGTAAATTGAATTGACTATTATTCTCTCTATTTTAATATTTAATGGCTTCTATCTTCAACTTGCTTGATTAAAGAGGTTTAAGTTAGGAAAATAGAATAAAGGCTACCAACCCTCATATAATTAACTTGATCTCTAACCGAAGATAGTTAAATCAAGACTTATGGCGAGGGAAAAATATACACACTTAAAGTTCAAGAGGATTTAGGTGAAATTCATCTATATAGGTTGAGAGATATTAGATGAACTTAATCGTTAGTCTTATACAAAATTCACCAGGATAAATCACTAATAAAATAAGCCTACTATGTTATGAAATCACGGGAAACATAATGCTAGTCTTTTCTCAATAACTTGATAAACAACTCAATCATTGTTAGAATTATTTTCTTCTTTTCATTTGCAAACCCCCTTTCCAAAATATTGACTACAAGTTAATTTAATCATCATTAATGTATTATTTCTTTCCTATTCCCTGTGGGATCGACCCCAACCTAATTGGATTACTATTTGACAGTGGCCGCTTTATACTTCAACTGCGAGGTACAATTTGGGTGTGATCACTCACCTATATCCTATTTCCCTTCTAGCTGGTGGATTCTCTTTGACTGGGAAGAGATAAAGGGAAAGGGTAAAATCTAAGCACATATAGCACGAACAAGAAATTCCAAGAGGATACTGACAGATCCACCTAACATGTAATCATCAACAACTAAAACCATAACGCTGTATCTGCCCTTACTCCAAGCTTTTCAACAATCACAAAAATCTCATTCCCAACTAATTATCATATTCAACTCACAGCTAACTAGAATAAGCAAAATACAAAGTACTATACAAGTTCAATAATCAAACATAAATCAGTCATTGCCAAAAAATCTCACAATTGCACAGGCTAGCAGTATCAAGCTTAACCATTCCTGAACTATCATATTCTTACAGGTTGATGATATATACAAGCTCAATCATACTAGGGAACTATTGTAGCCCTAAGTAAGCTCAATCATGCCGGAAACATCACAGTCATGAATAAGCTCAACCCTACCGGAGGGGAATGCCAGAAACATCATGGTCATAAACAAGCTCAACCCCGCCGAAGGAAACATCATGTCCCGCAGTTTGGCTTAGCCTCGGGCTCAATCCTACTGAAACTCTCACAGTTACATAGGTCATCACTAAGTCCTATAGGCAACACAAGAAAAAGGTAAACAATACAAGTCATACGATCACAATAATTAATAATATCCACACTCTAAAATTCACAATAACACCAAGTTCACGGGTTTCACTAACGTGCCATCAAAATACACATATCCACGCTTTATCCCAAGTTATACACTTGACTCTGAATACCATAACAAAGCAACACCCAATAAACAAGTAAGAGTACAAATCGGAGGCTACAAAACAACTAACACGCATGATATATTGACGATAATAAATTCAATAGAAACATGCCAAAAATAGATAGGAATGATCCTTAACATACCTTACGATTGACGACAAGAACCTACCCAAAACTTTGGTCTCCGAGGCACCAAGATACTGCTACGAGAAATTCCTCAATAACAAGCCACAACCCAACACACTTCAATATATAAATAGAAATCAAGAAGAAAGAGTGACCTCAAGGCTACTTCATTCGAAACAACCATGATCTAGTGCGACAACAAACACCACACAAGTTAATTGGTAGATTCAATAGTCTAGCCTTCAAATTTGAGTTTGGATTTATAGGCACCCTTAAGAACACTAACAATTTAAGTTTTATAGAGAGATAAGGGTTTCCATCTTATAAGGATAGATTAGAATGACTTAGGAAATGTCTAGACAATATATATATACACTTGCCCCATTAGCTCGGCGCAATGTGCAATCTTTATAATGCCTGCATCGAATCAAGCTTATTTCTTGCCTTATCAATTTCTCGTCCGATGTTTAATGCTCCTCACTGATATCAAACCCCTGCATTCCCTCAATGTACAACGCATAACAACAAAATTAGACTTGTACGTCTAAAACCTAATAATAAAATCGATCTAACTACTCAAGATTTTACAATTACTAATAGGCTAAATACCCTCTTGCAATAAAGATATGCTCGACCAAACCATATGCTCTCACTAATTAGGACAGTTTGACTAAATCATCTGTAGGCCCTCATAAATAGTTAGCTAGACCAAAAAATCTGATGCTTATGATAGTTTGAATGTTTATGCTAGTGATGTGATGTTTATGATATTTTGAATGTTTATGCTGGTGATGCCACATTTATGATTTTAGAAATATTCATGATAATATTTATGAATTATAATGATGCATGAAATATGTTAAGTATGCCCTGATAATTTGGTTCACTCGATGGTAAGTTTATGACTTCGGTCTCACACTTGTCTCACGTACTCCCTATTTTGTGTGTGCAACACAATGATCCTAGTATTCTCAAATGTTTGTGATGTGGTGTCTTTCCACATAATATTTCATTGGAGTTTATTCCATTCAACACGGAGGATGGTATCCAATTAATCAAGTACCCTGCGGTCAAAATCTCCTAAAAATTGTATTGAAAGGTGACCTTGAAATTTAAACCTGTGAGCTATATTGAGAATGTGACGATGTTTTCTTTTGACCCTTCGATTCTGTTGAGGTGTTTCAGTGCAAGATGCTTGAAGAAGAATTTCATGCTAAAAAAGTAACTATTCATACATGTGAATTCAATCCCATTATCACTTCTGACTATCTTCATCTTTTTAGAAAACTGTTGTCAACTAATGGAAAGAAATTTTCAAATTTTGCGACCCTTCTTTAACAATCAATAGAAAATCCATACTTCCCTAAAATGGCCAATCATAATAGTAAAAATATAAGAATCACCACAAAAATGAGTCCTATAAAGCCCTCATAAATCAAAATATTAATTCAAAAATCTCAGTAGCTATATTATATCTCAAAGGAAATGCACTTTTGGTTTGTTTAGTCCCTTGACAAACATCACAATTCTCTATCTGATTTGTCACTATTTTCTTTAGACCTAAGTAAATTAATTTTGTTAGTTGTATTAAGAGTGTCCCAAATTAATTTTGTTAGTTGTATTAAGAGTGTCCCAATCAATTTTTTGCTATCAATCGAATCAATCCATAGCTTGAGCCCTTACATCCCTTATACACGACATGTTTCTCACGTGTTGTGAGTTTACAGTACTTTCTATACTAAAAACTGGGAAAATAGCATGGATTTAGGTATTTTTATATGGATATGAGGTGCTTTTACTTTGTTTTCAGAAAAAATTAATGTTGGAGCTGAATTGTGCAAAAGATGGAGAAAATGCAGAAAAGAGGCTAAGCACGGTCTCAGTACGAGTCATACCATCCTGGTATGACCCATGCTAAGAATCGTGGAAAGATCCAGGAGAAAATTGTGAAGTAAAGTCAAGTTACCGCTCATGGTATGAGCCGTATCATCCTGGTACGAGTCGTGAAAAGTCCCAGAAGAAATTGCACAGTCCAAGTATCCTGGTACGAGTGGCACTCATGAGTCATGAAATCTACCTAAGACCCGTACCAAGGAACCATGGAAAAGACCAGAAGAATAGATGATTGCAGAACTCCCGATACAATAAGGAGTTATAGATCATGGAATGAAGGTACGAGTCATACCATGCCATCCGTGAAAGTTTACAAAAGATGCCAACAATTGCAAGATCAAGCCACAGGAAGATTGTACGACTCATAGGTTCTTGGTGGGAGTCGTATCATATCTCAACACTTAGCCAGATTCAGTAAAAGCCAGCCAATATACCAGACAGGGTACAACCAATATAATGCTGTTATGGGTCGTAGGTGAAGGTGGCGTCAGTTTTGGTAGTTTTCCCTATTTGCTTAGGAGAAGTTTCCAATTATTTGTATAAATACTTTTTAGGTTATTTTGAGTAGTATGACATGAGAGAATCACAGAGAAGTAATTAGAGACAAGTTGTTGCGAATTTTAAGTCTTGGAGATTTCTTCTTTGTTCTTGGATTATACAACATCAATTCTTGCAATATTTAAAGCAGATTTTCNAATAATTGTTGTAAGTATTTAATTATGTATTTGTCTATGAATGCTAATAACAATCTTACAATCATGAGAGGATAAAACCTCCACAACTAGGGTTGTGGGAACCATGATGGATTAACAAACTAGGGTTACACAAAGTGATTCGAAACCAATGCTAAACACTTGTACTGTATTCTCTTCATCTTTAATGTTTCTTAACGAAGCACACCGTTAGGACTTTCCTGAATTCTTTACTTTCTTGAACCTAGAGAAGTAGAGATTAGGAAAAGAGAATTACAACAAAGTCTTGATATTTATGGGTCATTGTATAACTTGAGCTACGGTTGTAGGATAGTTAATTTGGAACAAATTGATAACGGTTGAATTGAAAATCGCTCATGAGACCTAACTCGGTAATTAAGTATAGTCATTTAATAGAGACGAACCAGTCGTTTGGATGAACCCTAGTTATCAGTTCTACAAGTAAGCATTAAGATAGATCACGAGTGTAAACCCGAAGTAGTTATGAACCCATGGGTAACATTTACTCTAGTTAATTGCAAATCTTGATAAACAACAACTAAAATTTCAATATTGTTTTATACTGTTTTCAATAGACCCCCTTTTTGGAGATAACAGACCTAAAAGCTTAAATACCTGCATCAGACTAATTCTTACCATATTCCCTGTGGGTTTGACCCCAACCTTTGTTGGGTTGTTTATTGACAACTGTGCTTCATGCTTTATCCGGAGTATGAGTTTGAGCGTTTTTAAAAAGTGGTGTCATTGCCGGAGAATACGACTTAAGGATAGATTAATTTCTTGTGTTTAACTTTTAGTTGTTATTTCCTCATTTACATTTTCTTTTTGTTTTTGACACCGAAAGGTTGTCTCTTGGTGAATGCCAAGTACTAGACGGATCAAAAACCCCCTGATTCCTCTTGATATTGAATTAGAGCGAATGCTAAGAAGAATGGAAAACCAAGAGGAAAGAGAGGCCCATCTTGCTAAAAAGCTAGGCAAGCCGAGCTAGCTCGGCTAGCTGCACTTCCAGAAGCCGAGGATGCTCGGGATGAAGTTGTAAATGCTAGCCGCCATGGAAGGGGCAATAGAGGCAAGAGATATGCCCCTCAGTTCTTTGATGAGGATGGCCTAGATATTGATGAAGTCGGATCAACTGGAGCTATCGTACCACCACTGTTATACCCCAGAAGCTCAAAGATCACACCTGGGAGTTGAAATGAGAAAATTGGAAAATGGATGTTGCAGGCACAGGATGAGTCATGGGACGACTCGTGAGGAAACCTCACGAGTCGTCAAGTGACTCGTGGGAAGGCCTGGAGTGATCAAGGGATCGAGGTCCCCATGAGTGAAGTAACGACTCATGGTCAGCCACCACGAGTTGTCATGTCAATCGTGGGGTGGAGTTGGAATGTTAAAGTAGGATTTATCCAGTGTACTTAATGGATGGGACCCCATGAGTCGTGGTCTGTCCCAATGACTCATGAGGTGAGTCGTGAGCAAGCAGGATGATTTTCATTGATGTTAAAGCAGTGTACTTAATGGGAGGTGACCAAGAGTTGTGGTCTATGGGGATGAGTCGTTAAGTTCCCCGTTACGAGCCCCAGTAGTTCAGTTAACCAGTGCACTTGACGGGCGACTCGACGAGTCATTGCCCATCCTGACGAATCATCAAGTCACCCGTTAGGGTCACCTGGCAGTGTTTTCTGTGAATTTAGTAAGGGTCTTTTCATAATTCCTAAGTTTCTAAGACCTATACTATGACGTTTAAGGCTCATTTTAGTGGGTTTTTTAGCAGGGGAAAACCTATTCTAAGCCATTACTCTCATGCATGCAAGTTTGAAGGTTTGGAGAGGAGGTTCAAGGAGAAATCTCAAGGTTTCCAATTGGAATCTTAGCTGGGCAATTAAAGGGTTTTAGAATTCACCATTACCAGGTATGTAAGACTATGAGTGGGTTATTTCTTCCAAACCCATGTTCCCTATCAAAATGTGATTTAATTGCCTATGATCAAATATGGGGTTTTGCCCAATTGCATGATTCTTCAATCTCTATACATGGGTATGATTAAATTGAGTTTATATTGATGATTTATGAAGCTTGGGTGGATTCTAACTTGTTTTCCTTTATAAAAATTATTTTTCCAAAATTTGAATCTAAAACACCCATGGGTGAAGAGTTCATAAAAGAAGTGATTTATGGTAAGTGTGTAATGATAATGAAGTTAATGATGAAAAGAATGTTTGTAAAAATACCCATGACTATGTTAATGTTTTCAAAATGAATTGATTATATCCAAGTATGATAAAGAGTTGGGTGATGCCCACATGTTGATTTAAAGTGATTATTTTCCCGACATAAGCTTACCACACGGTTTGAAGTGAATTGTTCCTCAATTATTATTATTATTATTATAAATTCTAGTTTGTGGTATTTTGAGTAAATATTTCTATACGTAGCTTACCACATGATTTGGAGTAGATGCTGCCACCTATGATTGAGCTTGTGGTATGTTTCGAAATAAAGCTTCTCATATGCATGATTTCATAATTGAGATGTAGGTCATTATTGGGCTTTGTCAATAGACAATGTTTAGCTTCGTATCCGTATGATGTCTAGTCTATGCATGATTTCATTATGAGCTTTGTCAATAGACAATGTTGCGCTTCGTTTCATACGATGTTGAGTTATGCATGATTTCATGTTTGAGCTTCGTCAATAGACGATGTTGAGCTTTGTTATATATGATGTAGAGCATTTCATGTTTTGGGAGAAGAGTCTAGCACCGAGCGGGTTAAGGGTCGATTACCCTATTCCCCAAAACTACGTACCAATGCAGGTTGATACTATTATACTATTGGGACCTTCCTTGTGAGCTATCCCCGACCCGATTGGCCCTTCAGCTTGATATCGATATCATGCTATCGTCCATCGCCCTGGCAAGGTTATGGAAACCTCCCCCCACTTGAGTGTGATAGTTGGGACCATGTAAGCTCTATCATGGTATGTCGGTTAAGTGACGAGTCTCCCACTGTCTATATCATTCAGATATTTGCATATTCATTACTCATGATGATTACTTATGCATGCATGTTCAAAAAGAAAGATTTGACTCATTGTTCAGCTTTTGATATAAATGTTATGTTTCATCTTTGAGTCATTCGAGTCAATCATTATGTTCTAAAAGCTATGTATGGTCATGTTATGATAAGTGTACGATTTCAGAATGAATGCATGTAGCCTTCTACTTACACTTAAAAGATTTTGATATGTATGAATTACTTTAAATGATTTATGTTACTAAAGTGGTTTACTTACCTTGCATACTCGGTATATTCCACGTACTGACCGCATACTTTCTATGCTGCATCATTTCATGATGCAGGATCCGGTTCTCAGATTCAGCCCCGTTCGTAGTTGTTATCAGAGTTAGTACCTGCTTGTTTGGTGAGTCCTCATCTTACGAGGACTAGACTTTAAGTTATCTTGGATGTATTTTCAATTTCAGTATTGTTGAGCTAATTGGGGGTGTTGTCCCATCAACACGTCCAAATTAGAGGCTTATCAGACTTAGACATGTATTCAGCTTCAGTTGTTCATTTTGTTGTTATGTTAAGTTAGACTTCTGCTGAGTTTATAGTTATGTTTTCTTCATGTTTATTGAATGGGTTAGTGAATGCTAATTCCATGGGTTGACTTGGGGTCTCTCGGGGTCCCTTGTCCCGTGTATACGATTCGAGCCTCCATTTGGTCATGACAACCACCTTTTCCTGTTGGGGAAAAGTTTGACAACACTAGCACCATGATACAGTTGCTGAATATGAAAGGGGTGTTTAGTGGTCATGCAGCGGATGATGCCAACCTGCACTTGATGAACTTCGTCGGAATATGCAAGGCGTACATGTGTCCGGTGTAAGTCAGGATGCAATAAGGCTGAGAGTTTTTCCCTTCTCTCTTCCTGGAGAGGCCACTCTATGGTTATTGGAGTTGCCCAACGACCCCATTACCTACTAGAGGGAGCTCAAACAAGCTTTTCTAGAGAGGTTCTTCCCACCCTCCAAGATGCTAACACTTAAGGATGAGATCTATAACTTCCGACAACTGAAAACGGAGGCACTTAATGAAACCTAGTTGATATTTAAAAGGAAGTTGGCCAAGTGCCCAAACCATAAAATTCTAGATGACACTCTGTTGGAGATCTTTTTACAGGTAATTGAATAATAGCACAAAAGCTGTAGCAGATACTGTGGCAGGAGGAGCACTGATAAGTCACTAGTGGGAACACGCTGATCACAGGCAAAAATAGCATGCCCGTGATACGCTTTATGACTTAAATTAGTCTTGTTTATCTAAGTTATTTTATACATTTTCATGTGATTTTATATAAATGTGAAG
>JACEIK010000580.1:198878-215815 GCA_018107945.1 Datura stramonium | reverse complement strand
TGGATAGTTAGAGGAATGGGTCCAGTCCCTGTGGGTTCGACAATCTGGTTCTTAAAAAGAGCCACTATATTACTTGCACGACCCGTACACTTGCGGACGTCCTCGATGTGAAAAAGAGTCATCACACGCTACCACTATCCTTGACAGAGTGACTAAGACTAATAGGGCTTGGCACACAAGGGAAGAAGAAGCAACTTCAGGTACGTATGTTGTTGGTATGACTGCAGACCAATGAAAGAAGGAGGAGGAGCATGATCAAGAATTGTCCTACATGCGTACGTCATTGGACCTGCTCATGAAGCATATCATGGGTACTGGGGCCAAAAAGGTAAATGTAGTGGGAGCTCAGGGACAGGAACTGGGCCGGAGCATTCAGATTCTGTGGAGGAGGCAAACTTCTTGGATAACTAGGTGGCAGGTTTTTGAGCCAACGTCTAAGGGTCTGGATAGGGCACTTGCCGCTAAGGTTCCGAAAATCAAGGTTGGATCAAGTATGGAGGCAACTATAACCATAATGGGTATAGAGATAGGAGATGAGGTCATGAGCGAGAGGGAAAATGGAGAGGAATGATGGTTATCCCAACGATCGGACAAGATTATATGTGCCTCCTAATGCACGTGAGGGTGAGGCTGGACTGTCAAAATTGGAGAGAATGATGGCTGAGATGCTTATGAAGGTGAGATCCATTGAGGAGCAACTAAAAGACATTTAGGGAGATATATCTGGAATGGGTGAAAAAGTTGAGTCGCATGCCAAAACTATCAAGCAAATAGAGCATCAGCTGGGTCAACTGTCGGCGTCCCTGATCCCTAGGTAAAAGGGAACACTACTTAGCAACACAGTGCAAAATCTAAAGAATGATAATCACTGTATGACTGTGATGACTAGAAGTGAAAAGACAACAGTTGATCCCCCTCTACCGTTTGTAGTTGTAATGCAAAGGAAGAAAGAGACTGTGATTGATGATGCTGATGATGAGGTTGCTGAGCAAGAGCTTAAGGAAAAGGCTGAGTTTACTGAGGTTCTAGTTGTTGAAAAGGAGTCTGAATCTGAAAAGTCTGAAAAGGGTAAGAAACAAAGGGCCACACAAATCTATAAGGCTATCCCACGACCACCACCACCATTCCCTCAAAGGATGAAGAAAAAGGCGTAAGATGGTAAGTTTCAAAAATTTGTGTCTATGCTTAAATAGCTTTCTGTGAACATACCATTGGTCGAGGAATTATAGCAGATGCTTGGATATGCCAAATTTATGAAGGACCTTGTTACCAAAAAAAGATCTGTGAGCTATGAGCCGGTGGTTAACTGGCATCATTGCAGTGCCATAACTTCACGGGTCCTTGGTTAGAAGAAGGAGGATCCAAGTGCCTTCACCATTCCATGTACAATTGGTGATTTTGAGTTTGCGAAGGCACTCTATTACTTGGGAGCAAGAATCAAGTTGATGCCATTGGCTGTGTTCAAATAGTTGGGCTTTGGAGCCCCCCACACCGACCTCGATTCGGCTATTGATGACAGACAACACAGTTAAAAAGCCAGTGGGGATTCTTGTTGATGTACTTGTCAAGGTGGATCGCTTTATCTTCCCAGCATACTTCGTGATTCTTGATTGCGAGGTTGATTTTGAGGTCCCCATTATATTGGGGCGACCATTCTTGGTCATTAGAAGAGTCTTGGTGGATGTGAAAGCTGGCCAATTAAAGTTCAGACTAAACAAAGAGGAGGTCAGTTTCAATATCTGTCGATCAATGAAACTGCCTAATGAGTTTAGGGTTGTATCAACAATTGATGATGATTCTGAGCTTCTTGACGAATTCTGAGTAGTGAAGAGACTTGCTTCATCCCACGATGTTAAATCAGACACTTTTATGGAGGCAACCCATGTGGTGGTTTGGTGAAGTCTGAGTAACCAGATCACCTACGCCGTACTGTGATGTTATAAGCGCTTCTTGAGAGGCAACCCTAGTAACTTAACTTTTGTGTGTTCAGTGTGCAGGTAAAACAAAAACAGGTAGGAGAAATTTCAGACCAGACCAGTACTACCAGCCTCAGTATGAATCGCAGGAGGATTCTACGGGCCGTAGCACTAGTTGTTGTAAAAAGCAGAGGCAAAAATTCATGCTACGGTTGGTCACTACTACTCGTACCAAGTTCGTAGGGGCCGTAGTACTTACTGTAACCATGAATTTTGCTAAGTGTGGAATTTTAGAGAAAGTGACATATGAGTCATTGTACAAACTGTACCATCATTGTACGGGTCGTACCTTGTACTCGTAGGTCTCCAGGTAAATTCACTCAGTCTTATGCTACGGTGCAAAGGGATGAGTCGTAGGTCCAACCTACAACTCGTGGTACGAGTCGTGATGGGATACATAATTCATTTTGACTAAGCTCAACCCAGATATCCAAAATTCTGCCCTAAACATATTTAAATCAAATTATTCACTCTTCCACCCCTACGCAAACATAAAAAATCAAATCCATGACTCTTATTCCAATAGCCACACACCCGTAAATAACAATCACAATTAATTTGAGTTTGAAGTTATGCAAAGTTGCATCTTCACACTCGAAAATCCTAACCTAATTATGGAGTCAAGCAAGAAAGACAAGATTACACTTGAAAATCAAGTAACACTGTTAAATATTGCAAAATGGCTTGACTTGTTTAAACTGCCATTCAAGCACTTTGATTCCTTGAGGTCGCTATCAATGGGATGAGGAAGATGATCACTAGCTAGGGTTATTTTGATTGAATGGATAGAAATTCGCATGCTCAAACAACTGAACTAAAATTTTTATCCAATGAGTTACGGGGTGCGATGAATGTTGGGAGTGGACTGGGTAAACCTAAAATGGTCATTGATTGCATAAAATAGCGAAGTCTGAGTACCCAAAAATGAATAAAGTGTTTTCCTGGACAACTGAACAAAATAAAGATGAGGGCAAGCTTCACGAGTGTTCCTACGACTCGTTGGGACTGTACCGGGTGAATAAAAATGTAAAGTGTTGGTATGAAGCCTGGTACAATTTGTAGGATCCCACTACGAGTCATACCTGGTGGTTGTGACATGACGCAGTAAGGGTAAAAATCGAAAGGAAATTGTACAACCCTACCTATGACTCATGAAAACAAAGTACGATCTATAACATGAGTCGTGGAAAAATACAGAATAATACAATTCTAGGAATCCCTCAGTATGACTCTACAAATCGTGCCATCATGCTTCGAGTCATACCTAGGAGTTATGGTAGGACTATTATAAACCACAAGTCTTAGTACGAGTCATACCACCACTGTACGACCCGTACTGTAGACTCATGGAAAACTTCAGAGGGTATTTCTTGCTTTTTTTCCAGATCATACATACTAACCATGTTTCTCCACAGGTACAATGACAATGAAGAAAACAACAACCAAATCTGCCCAAGAAAAAAAAGCTAGAATTGAGATAGCTGCTCGGAGGGAATTGAGAGATAAGCCCTCTGACTCTGATCAGGCATGCAGCCATCCTAGTGGTTCAGTGGAGGAGTATAGAGTAGAGGCATCAGACACCGATGAGCCATGGACCACTAGGGCTCAAGCAAAAGCACAGGCCGAAGCTACCTCTGTCGCTCCGGTGACTGCTCCCCAATCTGAAGAGGGAGTAGAGGAACAAGTTTAAGAGTCCTAGAGTGACTCCAATTATTATGAGGGATCCAAGGAGGCAAAATTTGAGGATAGCTACAATGAGGCAAGGTCTGAAAAAAGAGATGAGCTGAGGAGATTGAGCAGACCCCGCCTTTAGGAAGGCATACACTGAGGTGGCAGGTGCCCGGGGCACAGAAAATTTATGAGCAGGGCTTGACACTCACATCCAAGAAACACCCCAGCTGCAATATCCAAGAAGAACTGTGGATCCTCACCAGTTCCTTGAATGGGGTTGAGGATATGAAGCGGCTATTCAGCTTCTACGGGTTCGAGTGGATGGCTAGGATCCTTGACCGATACAGTCCAGAGATGGTCAGGGAGTTCTCTGCCAATTATTATATGACATTGGAGCAGAATGCATAGTCTGGCAAGAAGCTAAAGGAGCAACCCAAACTCAACAAAGTATTGGTCCAGGGGCAAGAAGTAAAGATTTTTGAGAAAATAATTGCCCGGATGCTTTATGGGCCGCAGTTCATTACTCCATCATCCACAATAGAGATCAACCACCAGATAGATTCCATGAAATGGATAAAGAAATTAGGTGTTGAGGAGAGAAAAAACCCCGGAGTCATAGTAGAGGACAAGGAGGAAGTTGAGTGGGTGGCTGGTGGAAAGTAGGTCACCAAATCTTCGCTGAACTTTATAGCGAAGGCCTATCTGGACACTAGTCTGCCAGAGACTGATGCCGACGGTAAATGACAATACACTGAGTGCAGATAGGGCAGCCTTGGTATCATACATCATGTCCCGATATGAGATCAATATCCCTAGGGTGATAGCCAACAAGATCCCGGATCGTTCTCTTGGGTTGAGCACCACCATGCCATTTTCTAGCCTTATCTATCAGTTGTGCAGAGATGTTGGTGTTTGATTATTGATGATGTTGATGTAGAGATCAAAGGACAGAGTTTGGCAGATATCTAATACCCTGGAAGTGCCTTAGACTAGACTCGGGATTTGAGAACGTGATTAGCAGAAAAATCTGAGATGTTGACTCAGGACGATTGATGGTACGAGTTGTAGGAAGGACCTACGACCCCTAGGAACCACTCGTGTTTTAGTTATGTGGGAAGGAGTTGGTAACAATGGGCCTTGTAATGACCTGTTGGTTGATGGTACGATTTGTAGGTTAGGGTCATTGTTTAGTTCTAGATGGTCAGGAGGGAAGACATGACTCGTGGTACGACCCATGGTGAGGAACCACAGATCATGGTGAGGACCCGTAGGAAGGAGAAGGGAAATTCTCCCAGTAGTGGTGTGACTTGTGGAAAAGTTGAGAACTCAGGATTTAGCAGAGGCTTCAACGGGAGGAAACCACAACCTGTAAGATCGAGGTATGATCTATGGGACGAATCGTGGTACCTGGCAGTGTGTAATTTTTCTGTGTTTTAGTTAGGACAATTTCATAATTCCTAAGCTCAGATTAGGGGAATTTTAAGAGGGTCAAATCTATTCCAACCCATTCCCTCCCTATGCATGCAAAGTAGTGCATTTCTAAAGGAAGAACAAGCATAGAACCCTCCAAATTCATCTCTAATTCCTTTGGGCTTTCAAGGGAGAGTGTAAGATCAGATTTGCCAGGTATGTAGGGTTGTAAATAAGAGTCCCCTTTACTCTCATGCCCAAATTTCCCTCCATGTTCATGAATTCAAGTATTAAAGTAAATTTGATGATCTTATGGGGTTTTAACCCCAATTTCATCGGATTCTATTTGATTTGATTATGGGTCGAGAATTCAAGATCTATGGGAAGATTTTATATTTAAATTGATTATAATTTTTATGATTTTAAATCCAGTCAATCTATGCCCAATTATGCAAAGTTTCATGAAAAATCAAGTTATGACCCTATTGTGATTTTGATCTTAATAAGACTAAATTATTATTTATGATTTATGTTATGATTTCTCCTCAAGTACTCTTCATGGATTTATAAATTTCAAGTATATGAATTTTCACAAATATGCATGTTCTTTATGATTTATGAATTTATGACTTTTGGCGACTCACGAGCCTTTATTCATGGCTAATCATGTATTTCAAGTATGATCAAGTATGTTATGATTTATTTGTCCATGAACTTCATGAGTGATTTCATGATTACTATATGAGCCCTCATGTGTATGTTTTTAGGAGTAGTGTCTAGCACCGAGTAGATCCAGCGTTCAGGTAAATCCCGTGGTCTCAGAACTACGTGTCACTGTAGGTATATTTATTCATGGATTCTCCCTTGTGATATCACATCATGCACATACCTTGCCTGGCAATACTGGGACAGCTCTGCTCACTTGAGCGAGATAGTTGGGGCATCATGTAAGCTCTATCATGATGGTGTCGGTTAAGACGAGTTCTCCCATTGTTACTCTTGATTTATGCATTGTCATGTTTATGTTATTTAGGCTCAAGTTATTCTTTATAAGGTTTCTCTTATAACTACGATTATGACTGGATTATGAATGGGTTGAAAACCTTGATCCCTTGTGTTTATGTTGCGATATTCACTTCATGTTCATATTGTCCTACTCTTATGAACTCTTATGTATTTTAACTGTCCATTTTTACCTACCTTGCATACTCAGTACATTCCAAGTACTGACCGCATACTCTATGTTGTATCGTTTCGTGATACAGGTCCGAGGGATTAGTCTCAGGCTCACCATTGTCTTGCTTTCCCCCCAGTCCTGTTAGCCAGTGGTGGTGAGTTCTCATCCTTCGAGGACATTCAGTTTTATTATTGTTATGTTATTTCAGTTACAGACTTTTTTATAGCTAGTTGGGGATGCTGTCCGATCAGTTCATCAACTATGTTAGAGGCTTTTTAGACGAAATGTAGAAAATCAGCTTGTCAGTGTTGACTCTATTTTAGATTGATATGTATGTAGGCTTTCGCTTTAGCATGTTTTATTATATCATTTTCCACTTTTTGTATGCTCTTGGACGCTATGTTCATGCCTCCTCGCCGAGTTAATGAAAGAAGAAATGAAAATGAAAATGGCCATGAGAATGGAAACGGGGATGGGCACCAACAGGCCCCACCAGCTCCGAAGGATCATGTGCCCAAGCAGGTTGCCCATGCAGAGTTTTGGCAGCCATCCAGATGTTGGCACAAGCATTAACCGCCCAAGTCAACCCGCAGGCAGTAGCGCATGTTCCCTAGAATGGGAATGTGGTAGCAGCAAGAGTCAGGGACTTTCTTAGGATGAACCCTCCGGAGTTCCTCGGATTGAAGGTGGATGAGGATCCACACGAGTTCATTGATGAGATCCAGAAGATCACCCAGATTATGGGGGTGACAAGGGAGGAGTGCGCAGACCTAGCCTCTTATCAGTTGAAAGGGATTGCCCATATTTGGTTCAGAAAGTGGAAGGATAGTAGAGAAGTTGGAGCGGGTTCTATTGGTTGGGATGAGTTCCTCATCGCATTCCTGGATCGGTTCTTTCCACGTGAGATGAGGGAAATCAAGGCAACTGAGTTTGTGACCCCGAGGCAGAATAACATGACAGTCCAAGAGTATGCTTTAGAGTTCACTCGCTTGTCCAAATATGCACCAGAGATGGTGGCTGATCAGAGGGCATGGGTGAGCAGGTTTGTGCACGGAGTAGCGGACTACCTGGTCAAAGATTGTAGGACAGCTATGCTTCATTAGGACATTGAATTTCCTCGATTGGTTTTGTATGCCCAACAGATGGAGGCAACACATTAGAGGGAGATGGAGGCTAAGAGGGCTAGGACAGATAGTTTCGGGTTCTCCTAGCAGAGATCGGGAGGCGGACATCATCAGCAGTCCCGCTAGAGGTCATTAGCTCCAACGCCATCATCGGCCAGTGGTCCATCTAGATTGCGAGGTGATCAGAGGAGTAGAGCATCAGGTCGAGGGGATAAAGGAGCATGCAATAGAGTGTACCATTCCGGTCTACAGGAAGTGTGGAAAGAATCACGTAGGAGAGTGCTTGATTGGGTCGGATATCTTCTTTGGTTATGGTAGATCAGGGAACAGGCATCGGAAGTGTCTGTTGGCTAGGCTAAGCTGATGGTAGGGGTCGTACTCAAGTTACCAGTTCAACAACAACACCAGTATGCCCAGCTCAGCATGTTGCGTCCACCAATGCAGATGGTGGTCAGCTCTAGAATAGGTTTTATGCCCTAGCATCTCATCAGGAGTAAGAGACTTCACTAGATGTAGCCACTGGTATGTTACGAGTCTTCCACTTTGATGTATATTAATTGTTAGAACCCAGGGGCTATTTTATTTTTTGTGATGCCCTATGTTGCTAGTAGTTTCAGAGTTAGTCTCGAAATCCTATCAGAGCCCTTCTTGGTCTCTACTCCAGTCGGTGATTCAGTTATAGCTCGACGAGTGTACAGAAATTGCCTTGTCATAGTCCTTCAGAAAGTCATGTCAGCAGATTTAGTAGAGCTAGCCATGACAGATTTTGATATTATCTTTGGCATGGATTGGCTACATGCATGCTGATGTGCTATGAGTTTACAGCACTTTCGACATTTAAAACTGAGAAAATAGCATGGGATTAGGTATATTTATACGGATATGAGGCACTTTTACTTTGATTTCTGGGAAAATAAGTGTTGGAGCAAAAATATGCAAAAGAAGCCTAAAAATGCAAAAAATCAGCCAAGTGCAGGTCTTAGTACGAGCCGTGCTGAGAACCATGGTGAAAGTCAGAAGGTTGAATTAAGAGGAAGTCAACATACGACTCTCAATACGAGCGGTACCAAGATTGTATGAGCCGTAACTAGAGTCGTGGAATTGTTCAGAAAAATTTGCACAAAGGCAGTCTCTTGATACGGATGGACTCACGGATCGTTGCACCAACATACGACCCATACCATGAACCGTGGTGAGATTCAGAAGATTCTTCAATACTTGGCAGAACATTAGACACAACAAACAGTATGAGTCATAGGAAAAAGTTATGAGTCGTACCACAACACTCGTGGTAAACTTCAGAAGATGTCAGGGTTCTTAGGGCCAAACCAGGAAGCATTGTACGACTCGTAGGACTGTGGTACGAGTCGTACCAGCCTGCCAACACTTAGACAAATCTGCAGTAGCCAATGATGTACGCGAAGCAGGAACGACGCGTACAATCCTACTATAGGTCGTAGCTCCAGCAGAGACACGGTTGGCGCCAGATATGAAAAATTCCCTGTTAGCTTAGGAAAAGGTTTCTAATGTCTGTATAAATATTTCTTATGTTTTATTTTAGAAAAGAAAAAATAGAAATGAAGTAGTAGAATAATATTTGTGAATTTTTATCAAGTTTTGGAGAGAAATTCTTGAATTCCTACATTGTTCTTGAGATTATTCTTTGATATTTAGATCTGGTTTTCTTCCAATTGTTGCTGTAAGTATTTAATTATGTGTTAGTCTATGAATGCAAATTTTAATCTTACAACCATGAGAGGCTAAAACCTCCACAACTAGGGTTTTGGGAAACCATGATGGATTAACGAAATAGGGTTACACAAATATGATTCAAAACCAATGCTAAACGCTTGTATTGTATTCTCTTCATCTTTAAACGTTTCTTAACGATGTACTACGTTAGAACTAGCCCGAATTCTTTACTTGCTTGAACCTAGAGAAATAGAGATTAGGAAAAGAGAATTACAACAAAGCCTTGGTCTTTATGATTATTGTATTAACTTGAGTTGTAGTCGCAGGATAGTTAAATTTGCAACATATTGATAACGGTTAGTTTGAAATTGCTCATGAGACCTGACCCAGTGATTGAGTATAGTCATCCAATAGGGATGAACCAGTCGTTTGGATGAACCCTAGTTATTAGTTCTACAAGTAAGCATTGGGATTGATCATATGTATATACCCAAAGTAGTTATGAACCCATGGGGAACACTTACCCTAGTTATCGTAAATCTTGATTTAAATCACGAATATAATCATGATTTAATATTGTCTTCTTTGAAACCCCCCAATTTGGAGATAACTCACCAGTAAGTTCAATTACTGGCATTAGTCTAGATGTTATCCTATTCCATGTGGGTTCGACCCCAACCTCTTAGTTGGGTTCTTTATTGACAACGTCCGCTTCATACTGTATCAGGAAGTGTGAGTTTAAGCGTTATCAAAAAGTGGAGCCATTGCCGGGGAATATGGCTAAGATTGGATTAATTTCTTGTATTTGACTTTTGGTTGTTATTTCCTGAATTATGTTTTCTTTTTATTTTTGGGTATCCACAGGTTGTCGCTTGGTGAATTCCAAGTACTCATCAGAGTGGAAGCCCTCTGATTTTTTTGGCTCTTGAACTCAAAAGAACACTACGAAAGATGGAGAACCAAGAGCAGAGAGAGGCCTGTATTGCTGAAGAAGCTAGGCAAGTCGAGCTAGCTTGGCAAGCTGCACTTCAGGATCCGGAGGATGCTCGAGTAGAAGTTGTTAATGTTGGTCGCCATAGAAGGGGCAACATAGGTCAAAGATATTCCCCTCAATTCTTTAATGAAGATGACCCAAACATTGATGAAGTCGGGTCAACTAGAGCTATCATACCACCACAATGGCCTGCTGGGGCAAAATTTGATATAACTAGCACCATGATCCAATTACTGAATATGAAAGGGGTGTTTAGTGATCACGCAGCTGATGATGCCAACCTGAACCTGATGAACTTTATTGGAATATGCAAGGCGTATAGGTTTCCTGGAGTCATCCAGGATGCTATATGGCTAAGACTCTTCCCCTTTTCTCTGTCTGGGGAGGCCACTTTACAGTTATCGGAGTTTCCCAATAACTCCATCTCCAATTGGAGGGAGCTCAAGCAAGCTTTTCTAAAGAGATTCTTTCCACCCTCCAGTATGTTGTAGCTTAAAGATGAAATCTATAATTTCTAACAACTAAATATTGAGGCACTTCATGAGACCTGATTGAGGTTCAAGAAGAAGTTGACCAAGTTCCCGAACAACAAAATTCCTTATGACAGTTTGTTGGAGATTTTCTATAGGTCATTGAACAACAGTACAAAAGCAGTAGCAGACACAGTGGCGGGAGGAGCACCGATGAGCCACACCTGGGAGCAAGCTTCCACTATCCTAGATAGAGTAACGAAAACTAACAGAGCATGGCACACCCAGGAAGCAGAAGCAGCGGTCGGTAATATGCTATTAGTTTGACTGCAGACCAACGAAGGAAGGAAGAAGAACGTGACCAGGAATTGGCTCATATGCGCACATCATTGGATTTTCTTACTAAGCATATCATGGGAGTGGGATCCAAAAAGGTTAATGCAGTGGGGACACAGGGATAGGAGCCAAGGTCGGACCATTCAGATTTCGAGAAGGAGGCAAACTTCTTAGACAACCAAGTGGTGGGTTTTCGAGCCAACTCCCAAGGGTCTAGATAAGACACTTGGCACTAAGGTTATAGAAACCAAGGTTCGAACCAATACAGAGAAAATTACAATCAGAATGGGTATGATACACAAGCCGAGGTCGTGAGCGCGAGGGATATTGGAGAAGGAATGATGGTTACCGCAATGAATGTGCTAGATTGTACGTGCCTCCTAATGCATGTGAGGGGGAGGCTAGACAGTTGAAGTTAGAGAGTATGATGGTTGAGATGCTAAAAAAGTTGATATCCACAGATGATCAGCTTAAAGACATCCGTAGTGACATATTGATCATGGGTTAGAGAGTGGAGTCACATGCTACGGCTATCAAGAAAATCGAACAACACCTAGGGCAACTATTAGCATCTACGAACCCTAGGCAAAAGGGTACATTACCTAGAAACACAGTCTAGAATCCAAAGAATGATGGTTATTGCATGACTATGATGACTAGGAGTGGAAATACCATGGTTGACCCCCCTCTGCCGGTGTAGTTGAAAGGAAGAAAGAAAGCGTGATTGACAATGAAGAAGATGTTGCTGAGAAGGAGCATAATGAGGATGCTGAGTTGACTAAGGCTCCAAATGTTGAAAACGGGTCTGAAGTTGAACTAGGAGAAAAGCAAGGAGCTACAAAAATCTACAAGGCTATTCCACGACCACCACCACCGTTCCCTCAAAGAATGAAAAAGAAGGCGGATAATGGTAAGTTTTAGAAATTATTGTCAATGCTCAAACAGTTATCTGTAAACATACCATTGGTTGAGGCAGTGGAACAGATGCTAGGATATGCCAAGTTTATGAAGGACCTTGTGAAGAAGAAGAGATCCGTGAGCTATGAGCCTATCAATAATGTGCATCATTATAGTGCTATAGCCTCACGAGTCCTTTCCCAAAAGAAGGAAGATCCAGGTGCCTTCACTATTCCATACACAATTGGCGATGTTGAGTTTGCAAGGGCACTTTCCGATTTTGGAGCAAGCATCAATATGATGCCGTTGACTGTGTTTAAGCAGCTGGGATTGGGAGCCCCTACACTGACTACCATGCGGCTACTGATGGTCGACCAAACTATAAAGAAGCCTGAGGGGATCTTGTTCGATGTGCTTTTTAAAGTTGATAGATTCATATTCCAAGCGAACTTCGTGATCCTTGACTGAGAGGTTGATTTTGAGGTCCCCATAATTTTGGGGCGACCATTCCTTGACACTGAGAGAGCCTTAGTAGATGTGGAGGCTGGCCATTTGAAGTTCAGAATTAATAAATGAGAGGTCACCTTCAATGTCTGTCGGTCAATGAAGCAGCCAGAGGAATACAGAGTTGTCTCAGCAATAGAGGATGAATCTAAGTTTCGTGATGAAGTTTGAGTAGTCAATAGACTTGTGTCGTGCCGCGACGTTAAATCAAGAGCTTCTTGGGAGGCAACCCAAGTGGTGGTTTGGTGAATTCTGAGTAATCGAACCACCTGTGTCGTGCTGTGACATTAAATCAAGCGCTTCTTGAGAGACAACCAAGTTGATTAACTTATGTGTGTTCAGTGTGTAGGAAAAAACAAAAATAGGTGGCACAAAAAATTGCTGAACAGGCAGGTGCTACAGTTCTCAGTACGATTCGTGAGAGCGTTTTACAAGCCATAACACGAGTTGTAGTGAGAATTAGAGATATATTTCAGTGCATTAGTTAACCTCATTCTATGGGTTATAGTACTCACTATGGCTATGAACTATGCAAGGCATGGACCATAATGAAAGAAAGACCTATAAGTCATAGTACGAATCGTACCCCCATAGTACGAATCGTAAGATGTGCCCGTAGGTCCACAGGCAAATTTCTCAATTTCTCTATTACGAGTCCAAGTGACGAGTTGCAGGGCCTTCCTACGACTTGTGGTGTGAGTCGTAATGGGTAAAATTTTTTAAAATTACCCGACTCAGCCTAGATTTTTCAAATATTCCCTATAACCTATTTAAACCCAAAACAATTCAGTAACACCCCAAAAGTTTTAAGATCAGACCCTAGACTTTACATGAGGAATCAGCAGGGAAGTGGAAAATTTTCCTCAGAACTCCACGACTCGTTAGGTGACCCAACGAGTCATTGTCAAACTCGTGGCAAGAAGTCAAGAGGTGCAAGTGTGGCTCAGTGGCAACGGAAGACTCGATGAGTCGTTAGGCAGGTAACGACTCGTTATGTCGGTCGTCAGGTGAATGACGGATATCAAAAGGGTTCCAGGCAGTGGAGATAATGGAAGGATAGGACGATTCGTCGTATCAAGTAACGACTCATCATGTCAGTCGTGGGAAGGAAGGGCAGAATGTTGGACCTCAGTTATAACGGAAGGTGATCACGAGTCGTTAAGTCAGCTAAGAACCCGTGAAGTCAGTCGTCGATAGATTTGGGGAATTTTGAGAAAACTTCCAATGTACCCCACAACTTGGCACCATGAGTCATTGTCAACCCCACGACTCGTGGAGTGCCTCGTGGGGATTGGAAAGTGCATTTTTCCTGTGTTTTTCCAGGGATGGTTTCATAAAATTCTATGCTTCTAACCCCTAAACTACGTCATTTTGAGTATTATATAGGACGTTTTTAAGGGTTTCTTCTAGCCTAATCTCTCATTCTCTCAAGATACACTCCCAAACTCTTCTTCCTTCCCTCTCTCAAGACTAAGGATTCAACTAGGATTTCTTCAAAGGCTTCAAGGGTTATGTTCAAGTGGGGATTTTTTCAAATCAGGTATGTGGGTTTTTCAACAAGGACATCCTTCCATCCTTGTTCCACAAACTTTTTAATTAAAAACCCAAATCTCTTGTTATAGAAAAGCATGGTTTAGAGTTTCGATTTATGGATGATTTCTTCTATGCCTTCTATGAAAATTTAATACCCATTATGATTATCATTCACACATGCTTATGGGATTACTTTCAATATCTCGAATTATTTACTTGATATGAGAAATGCATGATTATAGAATTTTCACCATGAAATAGCCTAGAACTTCAAATGGGATTTCGTAATTATTCTCATGCTCTTATCATGAACTTGTATCCATGTCTAAAGTATATGAAGATCGTATGAATTCTCTTAAAACCTAAAATATATGATTTAATAGATATGTTGAGATACAATTAGAACTTATGGGCTTTGACCAATGAGAAGTATGTACAAGTTTACACTATGACTTCGATGTAAATGTTTTGGGTATGAGTTGAACCTATGGTAATGGCAAGATTATCGCATCTTCATCATGAAGAGTAAAATTTCAAAATGGGGTTCATGAAATATTCATATGCTTTCACCACGATCTCATTGTACATGTTAAAGTATGATTTGAATCTATGGACCCTACATGAATCTAAGATATACGTCATATGCTATGTAATGTGAATTAGAGATTTAAATGGTGTGGATGTGTTTAAAGTATTATCTGATCCTTTCAATGCTTAATGAAAGTAGAGTGTATGATTTAGACATTGATTCAGGACTATGATGATATGAATTGATGATAAAGCATGTGAATGATCCTTCAGACCTTGGGCTTGTTGTTAGTAGAAATTAGCCTTAATCAGTTCTAAATGAATAAGTATGATATTCAATATGATTTAAAAAGTTGAATGCTCATGTCTTTGATTAGCTGAAGTGACTTAGACTAAACAAATGACGTCAGACCAGTGACCTCCATGTTCTAGTTTATCAGCACTCTCCATAGCCGAGAATGTTTCCCTTAGTCAGGGATTTTCCCTAGCCGAGAATGTTTTCTTTAGCCAGTCAGGGACTCTCCGTAGCCAAGAATATTTCCCTTAGTAAGTTATCTCTCCATAGCCAAGAAAGTTTTCGTTAGCCAGTGAGGGACTCTCCATAGATGAGAATGTTTCCTTTAGTCAGTCAGGGATCTCCATAGACGAGAATGTTTCCTTTAGTCAGTCAGGGCTCTCCATAGCCGAGAATATTTCCCTCAGTCAGTCAGGGACTCTCCATAGTAGAGAATGTCTCCCTTAGTATACGATATTAGTTCAGCTCAGTTCCATATAATTTCATATTTCAGTTAAAATCAGTTTAGCCGGATTTAGAATCAACTATCAACATATAATCAGAACAGTGTATGATATCAGTTTCAACTTCAGTTCTTAGTATATGTACAACATATGACCCTTATGCACCAGTTTGATTATACTTCAGTAAATGATTTCAATAAGAGTTTAATGTCTATATAAATGTATCTCAGACAGGTGTTGTTGTATTCCAACTTAGATATATGTCATGTATTCAGTTTACTTCCTTTTTGTATACTTGCTATTTATCTTACTTACGCTTCCCGCATACTTAAGTACTGACCATATACTTTATGTGTTATATCATCTCATGATATAGATTCAGGTTTCCAGACTCATCCATGTGGTTAGATACGCTCCATTCCCATCTCAGCTGCTTGTGATGAGTCCTCATCTCCCGAGGACGCGATTTATGTTGTCTATTTCATTATGTTTTAATTTCATACTTTAGAAGTTAGCTAGGGGCTTGTCCCAGAAACTCATCAGTTTAGTAGAGGCTTTCAGACTTGTATAGACAGGTTCAACTTGTATCGAAGTTTTATGAGATTTGTTATTTTGGGTTTTAAATTAGATTCTTTCAGTTAGCTTCCGCTCAGTTATGTTCTGTTAGTTGTTTATATTATTAAGTGATATGCTATGATTATTCCATGGGTCGACTTGGAGCCTCTCGGGGTTCCTTGTCCCGTGTCTCGAACCGGACATATGTTCGGATCGTGACAAATTCGTACCCTTCTCCCACGCTATCAAACTTGAAGTCACGACCTAAACTCATGACTCCCTCACACCCGTAACTCAACATAAAAAATCAATCGAGCAAGTTCTTCATCAAATTACACTGAGAATCCCAATCTAAACCCTAGTTCTGATTGACAGTCGAAGTTATTAGCATTCAAGTAAGTGTGTTTCTTTTAATTTGATAAATATGACTTGTGTGCTTGACACAAACCTGCTAAATCCCTGGGAGTCCTCTCAATGCTTGAAAAATAAAAAAAGGACAATGATCAGGGATGTGAACAAGTTGTGTGTAAATGGGTAGGGGCTTGAAGTTGTAAAAATTGTGCATTGAACTGTTAAAATTGAAGTTATGGGTCGTGATTAAAAAGGGGAGGAATGATAATTGTAAAACATGTTAAATGCATGCCCGGACTTAGGGGAATTCTGAGTACCCATCACTAAATTGAAACCTTCTGCAAATTGAACCAAAAATAAGGCAGGGACAGGCTTCACAAGCCTTCCTACGACTCGTGGTTTCATACTACAGCTCATAGGATGGCTTATTGGGATTCTCCCAAACCAAATTGGTAATAATCACAAGGTACGAATCCTAGTACGACTCGTGGTTTACTGCTATGAGTTGTACCTGACAGTCGTACCAAGAATCTAAAAAGGGTTAAGTCCACAAGTGACAGTATAATCCTTCCTACGACATGTGGAATCGACTTACGGGTCGTACCATAAGTCGTGGAAAAATACAAAACAATTTTTTAAAGGGGCATCCTCATACGAATCATGGTAAAGACCGTACCTTCATGATACGAGTCGTACCTCAGAGGCGTAACATTGCCTTGATATATTACGGGTCTCAGTATGAATCATACCTCCAAGGTACGACCCGTATTGTTGACTCGTGATAAATTACAAAGTAATTTTCTTGCTTTCTTTTTCTCAGATTTGAAATTCTAACCCTTTTTATCCACAGGTAGGGGTAGGCATAAATAACGAAAAACCAAAAAACCATACCAAACTGAAATAATTTGGTTTTATGATTTTGGTTTTTCGGTTTGGTTTAGATTTAATTTTTTATACAATTTCAATTTTCAAATTTTGGTA
>JACEIK010000580.1:184821-198777 GCA_018107945.1 Datura stramonium | reverse complement strand
CTCAAAGCCCATTTAGAGAATTATTTATATAATTGATACAATATGGTTGAATTTGGTGTTTTGGTGATTTAAGACTTAATATGTGATTTCTAGTTGCTACTATTTGTTAGTATTGTGTTTGGTGAATGGTGATGGATTGGGGAGTATAAAATATTTTTGTATGATTAGAATCTTTAGTGATAATGTGATATAATTTCGGTGATATGAAATGTATGTATCATGGTACTTGTAAAGGTAAATAAAAGGATAATGTATAAGTCATTATGAACAATAACAAACTCTAAAAATTATTTATAAACAAGAAATACAGAAGTTTGTTGAAGATATTTGTTTGTTATTTGTTTTTGATTTTTCTACTATTGACTTAGCCCTTAGGTTGTCAAATATAATCTGGCACGTTGCTTCTTATATTTTTAGTTACTTACTTACTTGTAAGTTGAGATATTTTATCCAATGTAACTATCAATTTTAGCTTCTTGAACTGGTTTTCTACAGACTATAGGCTACAATAGCCTTTCAGCATTAGTGATATTAAAAAATAGATCATTTTGAATTAAAAAGCATAAAATAATTCATATTTTATTTATAAAGTAGTCCATTTTACAAGCAGAAAAAAATCCCACAAGTCAAGCCCAAAAACCGAATTAAATAAATCGAATCAAACCTAACTAATTCGGGTTGGTATTCAGTGCCCCTTTTTCATAACCGAAAATCGAAAAAACCAAACCGAAAAACTAAATGCCCACCCCTATCCACAGGTACAATGACGATGAAATGTAAAGCATCAAAGGAAACTGCTCGGAGGATATTGCTTGATGAGACCTCCGAATCCGAACAAGAGGGAAACTCCCCTAGTGGTTTATTATAGGAATATAGGGTCGATACATCGGATACTGACGAGACCCGAACCACTAGGGAGAAGGCCAAAGCCCAGGCCGTGGAGGCCACTGCCACATCCGTCGGTGCTCCCCAGTTTGAGGAGAAAGCGGAGGAAAGAGCCCAAGAGTCAGGAAGCGACTCTAATAAAGAAGAGGGGTTCGAGGAGGCCCAATCTGAAGATGCAAGCAGTCAGTACGGATCAGAGGAGGAGGCACCAAATGCCGAGCAGGAGCAAACCCCGCCTAGCGAGAACTGCACCATCCAGTGGAAAGTACCAGGAGCCTAGGAAATATGTGAACAGGGCATTGCTCTCACCTCCAAGAACAAACCTAGGCGGAGCGTTCAAGAAGAGTCGTAGATCCTCACAAGTTAATTGAATGAGGTAGAGGAGATGAAGCAAATATTCAGCTTCTATGAATTTGATTGGATTGCTAGGGCCCCATACCGATACACTTCAGAAATCATTCAAGAGTTCTACGCCAATTATTTGGCAAACATGGAGCAGAAAGAGAAAGAGGGGCAGTAGTTGAAAGATCATCCCAAGATGGAGAGAATCCTAGTTAGAGGTCGAGAGGTTGATATATCCAAGCGCACTATTGTTCGAGTATTATATGGGCCCCAGTTCATACCACCACATGCTATGCCAGAATATGACTATTGGGTGGAGGCTTTGAAACAGATCAAGCAGCTCAATTTTGATAAGAGTTGGAGGTAGATACAATGGTTGTCCGGCGTGATCGCTGAGGACAAAGAAGAGGTAGAGTGGGTCACTAGAGGCAAGTAGGTCACAAAGAACACTTTAAACTTATAGCAAAGGGCTGCTGGACGTTATTGCGCCACCGGTTGGCACTGACTGTTAATGATAATACCCTCAGCACAGATAGAGAACCTTTGGTGGCTTTTATCATGTCCATATACCCCATCGATATCCCCAGGGTAATTGTAGAAGAGACGCGGGATCGGGCTATGGGATTGAGCACTACCATCCGATTCCCGAGTCTCGTTTTCAAATTGTGCACAGAGGTAGACATCAAGGTGCATCATGGTGAAGAGCACCTGATCGGAGGATAGCGGATCACTGACATTAGCCTAATTTGGGAAGAGATGAACACCGTAAGTCGAGCCCGACTTTCCACCGCAGTCCCACTATCACGGGCAGTTGGGGGCGCATAGATGAATGCCCCCACTTCACAAGAGCAGGGAAAGACATTGGCTATAGATGCCGTTCATTCCGATGCAGCTCCTATCACCTCTGCCGCACCACCTATGAGGCTTCTGAGCCAGACTTCATTCGGGTACATCCTAGTGCCTCAGGAATTTCTCCACAAGATGGACAAGAGACTGACCGTAGCTGAGAAAAAGGTTTAGTTGATAATGGAGAATGTCAAGCCTTGGGGATAGGCTGAGATAGAGATAGTTGTGCAAGTCCTACATGCCAGATTAGATGGGTTTGAGAAAAGATTCAACATACGCATGGCTGAGTAGATTGATAGGGGCGGCCTTCGTGAGGAGTTGGGGGCTCTTCGGAGTCAAGTGGTCGAGCTGTCATCACGGTAGCTGGCAATCATAGTAGCCCCCACTCTTCCTGACCTTGATGTCGTTATTGACGAGGAGCTTGATCTGGCGGTTTATTGGGAACCACAGGAGTAGACAAAGAGAAAGGGAAAAGAAGGGTCTCCGAGGAAGTTAGAGACAAGACCCTGAAGAAGAATAGGAAAAGAGAGAAAAGAGAGTGCAAGTAGGCGAGATTGGAGAGTCAGCAGACTCATGACGTGCATCAGTCGGAGCTGCTTGAGAGAGCTAGAGGAGCGTGTAGCTCCACTATAGCTTGGGTAGAGCTTGCGAGTGGAAAGGACCTTTCGGGCGAGCCACATTCAGCCCTGATGATTCCAGAGGCCGTAGAGACGACCGATACTACTGAGGGGGTAGCCACTCCCCCTATTGACATGCCAGTGAGTGTGGCGGCCACCACTAGCACCACGATTACAGCTGAAGTACCTCCTCCGCAAGATGACAAGAGCGCTTAGTGCGTCGTAGGTATGTTCCCTTACCTCTGCTTTACATTCTATGCTTCGGGGATGAAGCATGCTTTTTAAAAAGGGGAGGGGATGTACTTGTAATTTTTGGATTTTTTCTTCGTCCAAGGTTTTTTCTTGTCGTGTTTCTTTTCCCTCGGGCATGCTATCTAGTAGAACCGGCATGTTTAGGATTTTATTTTTGTGATTTTTGGTTAATTAAAAAGTAGCTTAGGAGTACTCAGCCAATAAATTGCACTAATTTTGGATTTGTAAAAAATTTGACCCTGTTTAAAATTTTTGATAATTAGTTGTGTACTTGTGATTGAAAAGCATGATTTTTGTAGATCTTTTTATGTCATTTAGTATATAGCATGTATAGTTTTTGTTAATCCATGTATAAACTGGACAGGTAGAGTGAATGCAAGACATGTACCATGAGTGAGTGAGGTCTGATACCTAGTTCAATACTGTGTACAGGATCTAGAACTTGCCCGATTGGTCTGTACATAGGTTTTAGGATGGTTGGTTAGGAAAGGATCATAGGCCATTTTTGTTTAGCCCATTTTTAGCTTAAATGACCCTACCAAAATAATATGATTCCTTGATCCCAATTTTGAGCCTCAAATAGATCATTTTTCTTTGATTAACCAATTAACTGTACCCATTTTTATAATGAACCTGTTTTGGACCTGACTTCCTTGGACATTGTGAACCTCAACATAGGCAAAATGCCTAAGTTGAGGGTGGCTGGAGTAGGGGTGCATAAATAGTGGGAAGGTGAAAAAGAAAGAGAAAAGAAAAAGGTGAAAAATGAGGTATGGTGTGACAAAAGAAAAAGAAAAAGAAAAGAAAAATAAAAAAAAAGAAAATACAAAAAGAGGATGATGCATGAAAATCTTGAAGAAACGCACCACACTCATACAAGTGCATAAAAAAGGTGAAAAGGGGAGGAAAAAGTGGAAAAAGTAAAAAGGGCAAAAAAGTGAAAACAAAAGTAGGGCCACATGTATGTAGTACCAAGGAAGGGTTTAGTCACTCAAAAAGATCCCATATCTACTATACCCAGCCCGAAAGCCTACATTATAAGCCAAAGAAAGTCCTACAGTTATCCTAACCTGACCATCTGACAAACCGAAGTAGAGAAAATAAGGGCAAGCCTATGGTATCTGATATGCAGTTTTTGAAACTTCTTTGTGAGAGTGAGAATCTTACTTGATCAGTCCCATGCTTCATATTTTACTATATCTGTGAGTGGGGGATTTCATTTGCTGGGAGGGTACATGGTTTATGTTTAACTCTACTAGTGGTCTGTGTAAAAAGCATTGGTGATTACTTGAATACCTGTTAATAGTTATATGACATATATTTATCCTTGTTTATCATGTGTAGTGGTTGCTTGATGTGCATGTGTTGATTTGGTTCACGGGAAAAAGGGTTGAAAGTTTTTTTTTGAGTTTATAGTGCAAGTTTTGTTTGATGTTAGGTGTAGTATCCTAGGTTTATTTTCTAGTTAAGCATCTTGTTTAGTTTTTTATTTTCTTTGCCTAAGGACATGCAAAAGTCTTAAGTTGAGGGTGTTGATGTGTTGTGAGTTTACAACATTTTCGACGCTTAAAATTGAGAAAATAACATGGCTTTAGGTATGTTTATATGGATATGAGGAACTTTTACTTTGATTTTAGGAAGAGTAAGTGTTGGAGCAAAAATGTGCAAAAGAAGCCTAAAAATGTAGAAAATCAGCCAAGTACAGATCTCAGTACGAGTTGTACCTTGATATACAAGCCGTACTGAGAACCGTGGTGAAATTCAGAAGGTTGAATTAAGAGGAAGGAAAAATATGACTCTCAGTACGAGTCGTACCAAGATTGTACGAGTCGTACCAAGATTGTATGAGCCGTAACTAGAGTCGTGAAATTGTTTAGAGAAATTTGTGCGAAGGCAGTCTCTTGGTATGGATGGACTTACAGATCATAGCACCAACATATGACCCGTTCCATGAGCTGTTGTGAGATTCATAAGATTCTTCAATACTTGGCAGAACTTCAGATACAACAAATAGTACGAGTCATACCATAACACTCGTGGTAAACTTCAGAAGATGTCAAAGTTCTCAGGGAAAAACCACGGAAGCATTGTACGACTCATAGGACTGTGGTACGAGTCGTACCAGCCTTCCAACACTTAGATAAATCTGCAGCAGCCAAGGACGTACGAGAAGAAGGAATGACCCGTATAATCCTACTACAGGTCGTAGGTCTAGCCGTGACACAGTCAGCGCTAGATATGGAAAATTCCCTGTTAGATTAGAAAAAATTTTCTAATGTCTGTATAAATATCTATTATATTTTATTTTAGAAAATAAAAAATAGAAACAAAGTAGTAGAAGTGTGAAGAATAATATTTGTGAATTTCTATCAAGTTTTAGAGAGCAATTCTTGGGGTCAAATTCTTGAATTCTTGAGATTATTCTTTGATATTCAGATCTAGTTGTCTTTCAATTATTGTTGTAAGTATTTAATTATGTNGTATTTAATTATGTGTTTGTCTATGAATGCAAATTATAATCTAACAACCATGAGAGGCTAAAACCTCCACAACTAGGGGTTGTGGGAACCATGATGGATTAACAAAAAAAGGTTACACAAAAGTAATTCAAAACCAATGTTAAACACTTATATTGTATTCTCTTATCTTTAAATATTTCTTAATAGTGTACAATGTCAGGACTTGCTCGAATTCTTTACTTGCTTGAACCTAGAGAAGTAGAGATTAGGAAAAGATAATTACAACAAAGACTTGGTATTTATGATCATTGTATTAACTTGAGCTGTGGTTGCAGGATAGTTAAATTTTGATATATTGATAATGGTTAGTTTGAAATCTCTCATGAGACTTGACCCGGTGATTGAGTATAGTCATTCAATAGGGACAAATCCTAGTTATCAGTTCTACAAGTGAGAATTGGGATTGATAATGTGTGTGTACGCAAATTTGTTATGAACCCATGGGGAACACTTACCCTAGTTATTTGCAAATCTTAATTTAAATCATGAATATAATCTTGTTTTAATATTGTCTTCTTTGGAACCCCCTAATTTGTAGATAACTCACCAACAAGTTCAATTACCGACATTAGTCTAGATCTCACCCTATTCCCAGTGGGTTCGACCCAACGTCTTAGTTGGATTCTTTATTGACAATGTCCGCTTCATACATTATCAGGAAGTGTGAGTTTGAGCGTTATCACATGTTATGCCTTAGTTAATTGTAGAACCCATGCAGTAGATTTCCGATTTCTGTGTGAGTCAGTCCTAGAGTGGAAGGATAGTTCAAATATGCCTGTAGGTCACTTCATTTCCTACCTTAAGGCCAGAAAGATGATCTCTAAAGGTTGCATGTACCATCTAGTTAGGGTTAAGTATGCTACATCTGAAACCCCAACTGTCCAGTCAGTTCCTTTAGTGTGCGAATATCCAGAAGTGTTTTCAGATGATCTACCGGGAATTTCTCCCGAGCGGGAGATTGACTTTGGCATCGACCTTCTTCTCGATACACAACCTATATCTATTCCTCCTTACAGAATAGATCCAGCTGAGCTAAAGCAGTTGAAGAAGTAGTTGAAGGATCTCTTAGACAAGGGTTTCATTAGACCTAGCAAGTCCCCATGGGGTGCACCAGTTCTCTTTGTCCGAAAGAAGGATGGTTCCCTCCGGATGTGCATTGACTATCGGTAGTTGAATAAGGTCACAGTCAAGAACAGGTATCCCCTCCCCAGAATTGATTACTTGTTTGACCATATGCAGGGTGCCAAGTGTTTTTCAAAAATAGACCTTAGATCTGGATATCATGAGCTCAAGGTTAGAGAGAGTGACATTCCAAATACTCCTTCAGGACTCAGTATGGTCACTTTGAGTTTGTAGTTATGTCTTTTGGACTAATGAATGCTCCTCAACTTTTATGAATTTGATGAATAGGGTGTTCAAGACGTATTTAGATATGTTCGTTATTGTGTTCATAGATGACATTCTCATAGAGAGGAGGAGAATGCCTCTCATTTGAGGGTGGTGCTACAGACCCTTAAGGATCGCCAGTTGTATGCTAAATTCAACAAGTATGAGTTTTGGTTAAACTCAGAAGCATTTTTAGGTCATGTGGTGTCAAGTGAGGGTGTATAGGTGGACTCTCAAAAGATAGAAGCTATGAAAAATTGGCCTAGACCAATGAGTCCTTCAGATATCAGGAGTTTCTTGGGCTTAGATTGTTATTATCGGAGGTTTGTTGAAGGGTTTTCATCCATTGCAGCACCATTGACTAAGTTGACCCAGAAGAAGGTGAAGTTTCAATGGTCGGAGGCCTGTGAGAAGAGCTTCCAAGAGTTGAAGACTCGACTCACCTCAGCACCAGTGTTGACTCTACCTGAGGATACTAATGGGTTTGTGATTAATTATGATGCCTCAAGGATCGGCCTTTGTTGTGTATTAATGTAGCACGGTAAGGTTATAGCCTATGTTTCCAGGTAGCTGAAGGTCCATGAAAAGAACTATCCAACTCACGACCTCGAGTTGGCAATGGTAGTATCTGCCTTGAAGATTTGGAGACCCTATCTATACGGGGTCTGTGTGGATGTATTTACGTACCACAAAAGCCTACAGTACGTGTTTACCTAGAAGGATCTAAATCTACGTCAAAGAAGGTGGTTGGAGCTTCTTAAAGATTATGATATGAGTGTCCTATATCATCCAGGAAAGGCCAATGTAGTGGTAGACACTCTTAGTATGCTTTCTATGGAGAGTGTGTCCCATGTAGATGAGAATAGGAAAGAGTTAGTGAAGGATGTGCATTGGCTTTCACGACTAGGAGTTCGTCTTTTTGACTCGACAGATGGCGGTGTCATTGTTCAGAATGGATCAGAATCTTCCTTGGTGACCGAAGTCAAGGATATGCAATACAAGGATCCTATCTTGGTAAAGTTGAAGGAAGCTATTCAGAATCAGAAGGTGGAGGTTTTCTCCCAAGGGGGAGATGGTGTACTACGATATCAGGGTCGTTTGTGGGTTCTGGGTGTTGATGACTTGAGGGAGTGGATGTTGCATGAGGCTAATGGTTCCAGATATTCTATACATTCAGGTGCCACCAAGATGTACCGTGACCTATAGGAAGTCTATTAGTGGAATGGCATGAAGAATGTAATACCCCGGAAGTGCCTAAGATTAGACCCAGGATTTAAAAATGAAAGTTGGTTGAAACTGGGAAAACATTCACAGAACGAACGACCCAATGGATCGTTGGTCCAACCAATGACCCTTGGGAAGCAGTCATGGGAAGATATGGTCTGGTAGCAGTGGGTAGTGACGAGTGAAGTAACGACCCATTGTTTGATACAACGAGTCGTTACTGTGAGTCGTGGTGAGAACTGGTCTTCAGCGTTAGGGGAAGTAACGGGTCGTGATCACCAATCATGGGAATAAATGTCAATAATTTCCAGTGTACATAATGAAAGAAAACCATGACTTGTTGGAGGAAGTAATGAGTCATGGTGAGGCTCGTTGGAAGGCTTGATGCGGAACTAGAAGGAGGAAACAAGGAAACCATGACTCGTTGCAGCATGTTCCGCTTACTAAGTTGTGTTATGTTCACGCTTCTGCTATGTTGATATGTTATATTTTTTGCTTTAATGATATGGATTAGTTGAATGTTCATGCCATGGGTTGACTTAGAGTCTCTCGGGACTCCTTGTCCCGTGTTACGATCCGGATCTACGTTCGGGTTGTGACAAATTTGGTCTCAGAGCAATAGGTTTGAAGTGTCCTAGGGTGTCCAAAAGTCGCGTTAAGTAGAGTATTTTTCATGGGTGTGAAGAGCGCCACACTTATGACGAAGAGGCTATGAGATGTTTAGGAAATGTTCCCTTCTTTCATGATCTATGTCGTGAGATGAAAAGTCTCTCTATCTTTCTAATTTGTGCTATTCGCGATTGCAGAATCATGGCTCCCCGAAGAATGTATGGTAGGAAATATGGGAACGGAGATGGCCATGAGGATGGAAACGGTAATGGGCACTAGCAGGCCCCACCAGTTCAGGAGCACCAGGCACCAGAGCCAGTCATGCTGAGTTTCGGGCAGCTATTCAGATGCTCGCGCAGGACTTGACCGCTCAGCTCAATCAACAGGCAGTTGTGCATGTTCCTTTAAATGGCAATGTAGCAGCATCTTGAGTCAGGGACTTTTTGAGAATGAACCCGTCAGAGTTCCTTGGGTCAAAAGTAGATGAGGACCCACATTAGTTTATTGACGAGTTTGTGAAGATCACCCAAGTCATAGGGGTGAATGGGGTTGAATGTGGAGAGTTGGTCTCGTATTAGCTGAAGGGGGTCGCACATATCTGGTTCCAGCAATGGAGAGATAGTAGGGCCGCCGGAGCAGGCCCTGTCACTTGGGAGGAGTTCCAGGCGAAATTTCTGGATTGGTTCTTCCCTCGAGAGATGAAGGAGTTGAAAAGAATTCGTGAATCTGAAGTAGGGGAGGATGACGGTACAGGTGTATGCTCTCGAGTTCACTCGCTTGTCAAAGTACACCCTAGAGCTAGTGGTTGATCAGAGGGCATGGGTGAGCCAATTCTTTCATGGTGTGGTGGGCTATTTGGACAAAGATTGTAGAACCGCTATGCTCCACCAGGACATGTATTTTCCTCGGATAGTGTTTTACGCCCATCAGATGGAGGCGACTCACGCGAGGGAGAGAGAGGAAAAATGGGCCCAGATAGATAGCCATGGGTTTACTCATTAGAGACCCGGCGGTGGGCACCGCCCTTAGTTTCAGCAGAGGTCACTAGCTCTAGCATCATCATCAACTAGTGTTCCATCCATACCCAAGGGTGATAAGAGGAGCAGGGCTTCAGGATTGAGGGACCATAGGGGCACACAGGTAGAGCGCACCCTTCCAGCCTGCGGGAAGTGCGACAAGAGTCATGTCGGGGAGTGGTTGCTCGGCTCAAATATTTTCTATGGGTGTGGTAGATCTTGCCACAAGCGCCGAGCATGACCATTTGCTAGACAGGATGATGATAGAGGTCGTGCACATACTACCAAGTCTGCAGCACGTTCAGCTTCGCAGGGGGCATCTACTAGTGGGGGTGGCGGACAACGCCAAAATAGATTCTGTGCCCTCGCCTTGCATCAGGAGCAGGAGACTTCATCAAATGTGATTACTGGTGTGTTATGAGTGTTTCACCTTGATGCTTATTCTTTGTTATATTCAGGGGCTACCTGGTCGTTTGTGACACCTTATATTGCTAGTAGCTTTGGAGTTAGTCCCAAAATTTTGTCGAAGCCGTTTTTAGTTTCCACTCTTGTTGGTGATTCAGTTGTAGCTAGGCGGGTGTATAGAGGGTGCCCGATTTCTATATTGCATAAAGTCACCTCCGCAGATCTTGTGGAGTTAGCCATGGCTGAATTTGATATTATTCTTGGCATGGATTGGTTGTATGCATGTTTTGCTTCTGTTAATTGTAGAACCCGTGCGGTGGAGTTCTGCTTTTTGGGTGAGTCAGTCTTGGAGTAGAAGAGTAGTTCGGTTGTGCCTGTAGGTCGTTTTATTTCCTATCTTAAGGCCAGGAAGATGATTTCCAAGGGTTGTGTGTATCATCTATTTAGGGTTAAGGACGTTCAATCTGATACCCCGACTACTTAGTTAGTTCCGGTAGTGTGTGAGTACCCCGAAGTATTCCTGATGATTTATCGGGTTTTCCTCCCGAGAGGCAAATTGATTTTGGTATTGACCTTCTTCCCGACACGCAGTCTATATCTATCCCTCCTTATAGAATGGCTCCAGCTGAGCTAAAAGAGTTGAAGGAGCAGTTGAAGGACCTGTTAGATAAGGGTTTCATCAGGCCAAGCAAGTCTCCATGAGGTGTACCAGTTCTCTTTGTTTGAAAGAAAGATGGTTCTCTTCGTATGTGCATTTATTATCAGTAATTGAACAAGGTCACCATCAAGAACAGGTATCCTCTACCCAGAATTGATGATTTATTTGACCAGCTTCAGGGTGCCAAGTGTTTCTCAAAGATAGATCTCAGATCCAGGTATTATCAACTCAGAGTCCGGGAGTGTGACATCTCGAAGACAACCTTCAGGACGCGGTTATGTCTTTTGGACTAATGAATTCTCCTGCAGCTTTTATGGACTTGATGAACAGGGTGTTCAAGCCATACCTGGACATGTTCGTGATTGTGTTTATTGATGACTTCTTGATATACTCTTAGAGCGAAGAGGAGCATGTCGCTCATCTGAGGGTGGTGAACAGACTCTTAAGGATCGTCAATTATATGCTAAGTTCAGCAAGTGTGAGTTTTGGTTGAACTCCGTAGCATTTTTGGGCCATGTGGTATCAAGTGAGGGCATAAAGATGGATTCTCAGAAAATAGAAGCGGTAAAGAATTGGCCTAGACCAGTGAATCCTTCAAATATTTGAAGCTTCTTGGGTTATCTGGCTAATATCAGAGATTTGTTGAAGGTTTCTCATTGATTGCAACACCTTTGACCAAATTGACCTAGAAGAAGGTGAAATTCCAATGGTCGGAGGGTTGTGAGAAGACCTTCCAAGAGTTGAAGACTCGACTTACCTCAGCACCGGTGTTGACCCTACCTGAGGGTACTGATGGGTTCGTGTTGTATTGTGATGCTTCAAGGATCGGACTTGGGTGTGTATTGATGCAGCATGGGAAAGTTATAGCATATGCCTCTAGACAGCTAAAAGTTCATGAGAAGAATTACCCGACCCATGATCTTGAATTGGCTGCGGTGGTATTTTCCTTGAAGATATGGAGACATTACTTGTACGGGGTCCACATGGATGTGTTTATGGACCATAAGAGCTTACAATATATGTTTACTCAGAAGGACCACAATCTTCGGCAAAGGAGGTGGTTGGAGCTACTCAAGGACTACAATATGAGTGTGCTATACCATCCAGGCAAGCCTAATATAGTAGCGGACGCCCTTAGTAGACTTTCTATGGAGAGTGTGTCTCATGTGGATGAAGGGAAGAAGAAGCTGGTGAAGGATGTGCATCGACTCGCAAGGTTAGGAGTTAGGTTGGTTGACTCGATCGATGGCGGTGTTGTTGTTAAGAATGGGTCAGAATCATCCTTGGTGACTGATGTGAAAGCTAGAAAAGACGAGGACCCAATTTTGGTGAAGTTGAAGGAAGCCGTCCAAAGTAAGAAGGTAGATTTCTTCTCCAAAGGGGGAGATGGTGTTCTTCGGTACTAGGGTGGCCTATGTGTTTTGGATGTTGATGATTTGAGGAGCCGGATGTTGCATGAGGCTCATGGATCCAGGTATTTTATCCATCTAGGTGCCACCAAGATGTACCGTGACTTACGGGAAATCTATTGGTGGAACGGCATGAAGAAGGACATCGCAGAATTCGTAGATAAATGTCCAAACTATCAGCAAGTGAAGGTCGAGCACTAGAGGCCTAGAGGTGTGCTTTAGGATATCAACATTCCTACTTAGAAGTGGGAAGAAATTAATATGGATTTCATCACAGGTTTAGCTCGTATTCGCCGACTATATGACTCCATTTGGTTTGTGGTAGACAGGTTGACCAAGGCTGCTCATTTTCTACCGATCAGAACCACGGATTCGGTTGAGGATTATGCCAAACTTATTTGGGAGCTAGTCTGATTGCATGGAGTTCCCTTATCCATCATTTCAGATAGGGGTACTCAATTTACCTCTCAGTTTTAGAGGTCATTTCAAAAAGGGCTCGGTACTCAGGTTAAGCTCAGCACATCATTTCACCCGCAAACGGATGGTCAAGCAGAGAAGACAATTCAGACGCTCGAACACATGTTGAGAGAATGCGTAATTGACTTCAAAGGTGGTTCGGATGATCACTTTCCCCTTATCGAGTTTGCATACAATAACAGCTATCATTCTAGCATTCAAATGGATCCGTTCGAGGCTCTCTATAGGCGGAGATGCAGATCGCCCATCGGGTGGTTTGAGGTTGGTGAGGCGACAATGATAGGGCCAGATTTGGCTCATGAGGCTATGGAGAAGGTTCATTTGATAAGGGACAGGTTGAGAACAGCTCAAAGTAGCCAAAAGTATTATGCTGATGTAAGAAGGAGAGAACTTGAGTTCGAAGTGAATGATTGGGTGTTTTTAAAGGTATCTCCCATAAAGGGAGTGATGCGGTTTGGAAGGAAATAAAAACTCAGCCCTTGTTATGTTGGCACTTACCAGATTGTGAACTGGGATCGCAAGGTGGAATATGAATTGGAATTTCCCTCAGAGTTATCTTCCATGCATCCTGTATTCCATGTATCGCTTTTAAATAAGTGTTTGGGTGATCCAGCTCTAGTTGTCCCGATGGACAGTAGTGGTGTGAAAGATAGCCTTAGTTATGAGGAGGTTCCGGTGGAAATATTAGATCGTTAGATTCAAAATCTAAGGAACAAGTAAGTAGCTTCTGTTAAAGTGTTATGGAGGAATCAACATGTTGAAGGAGCTACTTGGGAAGCCGAAGCGGATATGATGGCTAGATACCCACATTTATTCTCTACCGGCTTAGTTCCAGCTTGAGGTATCAGTTTTGCCCTACAACTCTATTCAATTTTCATGTTCAGTTCATGTGTTCAAGTTTCTTTTATGTATATGGATGTGTATATGAATCATGAATTCAGTTTAGCTATGTAGTTTGAATCGGAGATAGTCATTCCATCTATTTTTGATTTAAATGATCAGTAGTTGAGTATAATGATTGCATTTCTATATTTTCTGTATTTTTTCCAACATTCGAGGACGAATGTTCCCAAGGGAGAGATATTGTAATACCTCGAAAGTGCCTAACATTAGACTCAGGATTTAAAAATGGAGGTTGGATGAAACTGGGAAAATTTCACAAAACGGACGACCCAACGGATCGTTGGTCCAACCAATGACCCGTGGGAAACAGTTGTGGAAAGATATGGTCTGGTAGCAGAGGGTAGCGACGAGTGAAGTAACAGATTTTTAATCATTTTTAATATATTTGGCATTTAGAGAAAATGTGCT
>JACEIK010000580.1:152554-175602 GCA_018107945.1 Datura stramonium | reverse complement strand
GCCCCGGCTCCTTCCGCGATGGTTCGATAGGTTTCTCGTCCGATCTTTTCCCGGGCCTTTTTCTAGCACGTATGGCTTTCAAATATGCTTAACCAACGCGCGAATAGACCATCTATGTGCCGGGAATCTTACGGGGTGTAACAGATACCACGAGTTGTGGTATCCTCTAACGATCCGTTAGTCCGGTCGTTGGTCCACCAAGTGCAGATTTTTCAGGGATTTCATTAAGTACATTTTCGTCATTCCTAAGTCCTATGGTCCTAAACTATGTCATTTAAGGATCTAAAATCATTGTTTATTGAGGGTAAAACCCACCTTTGGCTTAATCATTCTCATGCATACATTGTTAAGAGATTGAGGAGGTGATCAAGCTTGCTCTTGAAGGTTTTCTTCATTAATTTCCATTGGGCTTTCAAGGAGTGGTGAGATTTAATTTTTCTCAGGTATGTAGGTTTATGAATGGGTGAATCCTTTCACAACCCATGCCCAATCTCTTTCAATTCTTGAAATTTTCCATCTAAAATCTATGGGGGTTTTACCCAATGCATGAAAATTTGATTTCTCTACATGGACTTGATCTAATTGATTTACTATTATTTAATTATGAATTATGGGTAGGTTTTATGTTGTTTTTTTAAATTAAAAATCATGTTTCAAGTTTTATAAATTAAATTACCCATTTATGAAAAGTTCATGAAAGCCAAAGTTATGATGAATGTTCTAGTATTTTGAATTATTGATGATGAAAAATATGTTTTCAAGTTACCCATGCTTATAATGATGTTTTTGAATGAATTGAGTATTGTCAAGCATGTTAAGATATTGGGCAATGTCCACATATTCACGAATGATTTATGATTTATGAAATGGATCTCATGATTTATCGATTTATGATGTTGGCCGACTAAAGGGCCTTTAATTCTTGGATAATCATGTTTTATTGGGGATCAATGATGATAAATGTTTATCTAGACATGAATCTTAATGAATGATGATATTGCTTTACATATGAGCCTAATGTGTATATTTTCAGGAGTCGTGTCTAGCACCAAGCGGCCCGGTGTTCAAAGGACTACGCCTGTGTCTCATAACCACGTGTCACCGTGAGTTTATAATGATACATTATAATGATAATGATCCCTTCTTTTGTGATATCATATAATGCACGTCCCTTGCCAGGCAAGCCAAGGGCGACTCTGCCCACTTGAGTGAGATAGTTGGGGCATCATGTAAGGCTCTACCATGATTGTGTCGGTTATTACGATTCTTCCCATTGTTCCGCATGTTTTTATGCATTATTATGTTTATGTTATTTGGCTCAAGTGGTGATTTAATGAAGCTTCTCTTATGACTATGATAATGAATGGTTTACGAATGATTTGCAAACCTTGAGCCTTATATTATCTTATGATATTTATGATACGAGCACGTGGTCCTTATCTTATGACCATTTATGAGATTTTATGTATCTTTAAATGTCCGTTTTACTTACCTTGCATACTCTATGATGTATCATTTTATGATACAAGCTCCGATCTTCAGACCCAGCATCGTCATTAGCTTGTATCATAGTTTAGCATCCAGCTTCTTGGTGAGTCCTCATTCTCCGAGGATCATATGTTTCAGATGTTGATGTTTTTTTGGTTTTTAGTTTTTACCGGGTTAGTTGGGGATGTTGTCCCATCAACCCATCTGATACGATAGAGGCTTTCAAACTTTATGTAGTACTCAGTTGTTATGTATGTGGTATGTTCCGCTTACTAAGTTATGTTATGTTCATGCTTCCGCTATATTGATATGTTAAGTATTCCGCTTTAATGATATGGAGTTACTTGAATGTTCATTCCATGGGTCAATTTGGAGTCTCTCGGGGCTCCTTGTCCCGTGTTACGATCCAGGTCTACGTTCAGATCGTGACAAAGAAGGACATACCAGAGTTTGTAGCTAAGTGTATGAATTGCCAACAAGTGAAGGTCGAGAATCAAACACCCGGAGGTGTACTTCAATACATTAGCATCCCTACTTGAAAGTGAGAGGAAATCAATATGGACTTCATTATAGGGTTGCCTCGTACTCGTCGACGTTGTGACTCTATTTGGATGGTTGTAGATAGGTTGACTAAAGATGCTCATTTCCTACAGGTCAAGACCACCAACTCAGCCGAGGATTATGCCAAATTGTATATTCATGAGTTAGTTCAATTGCATGGAGTGCCCTTGTCCATCATATCAGATAGAGGTACTCATTTTACCTCCCAGTTTTGGAGATCGTTTCAGAAGGGACTCGATACTCAGGTCAAGCTTAGTACAACTTTTCACCTGCAAATAAATGGTCAGGCTGAACGGACCATTCAGACTTTTGAGGATATGTTGAGAGCGTGTGTGATTGATTTCAAGGGTAGATGTGATGATCATTTACCTCTCATTGAATTTGCATATAACAACAGTTACCATTCCGACATTCAGATGGCTCCATTTGAGGCTCTTTATGTGCGAAGGTGTAGATCGCCTATTGTTTGGTTTGAAGTTGGTGAATCTATGTTGATAGGACCGTATTCAGTTCATGAGGCTATAGTGAAAGTTCAACTTATAAAGGAAAAGGTTGAAAACAAGTCAGAGTCGCCAAAAGTCCTATGCGGATGTACGGAGGAGAGAACTTGAGTTCGAAGTTAATGATTGGGTGTTTTTAAAGGTGTCTCCCATGAAGGGAGTGATGAGGTTCGGGAAGAAGGGGAAACTTAGTCCCCATTATGTTAGCCCGTACAGGATCATGAGACATGTTGGCAAGGTGGCTTATGAGTTGAAGTTGCCCTCAGAATTGGCTTCATTACATCTAGTTTTTCATGTGTCGCTTTTAAAGAAGTGCATGGGTGATCGAGCTTTGGTTATTCCGATGGAGAACGTGCGTGTCAGGGATTGCCTTAGCTATGAGGAGGTGCAAGTTTAGTTTCTCGATTGTCAGGTTCAGAAGCTAAGAAATAAAGAAGTATCTTTAATGTTACGCCCTGAGACTACACCCTGGACATAACACGGTACTTGAAGTCACAAGTTATCCCAAGTCAACCCCTGGTCTATCATACAATAGTGTTCTGAGTAAAACATGCACATCGAAAATTTGAAAGAATAAATAATAGCATTTATGAAAAGTTAAAGACTAAAGATAGAGATTTTAATTATCTGAAAGTCTGAAATCAAGTCTTGTCTGGAAGCCATCTAACTGAGGAGTTGCTGGGACAAGCCCCCAGCTAACTCTAAGTCTAACTGAAAATAATAAAGAAAATTGAAATGAATGAAATAACGCCCTCGGAATATGAGGACTCATCCTGCTACTGCTGATAGAGAGATCCGAATAAAATCAGCTAACGACGCTGGGTATGATAACCTACGGCTGTATCATGAAATGATACAACATAAAAGTATGTGTCAACTGAGTGAGTGAGAGATATAAATAGTATGAAAGAACTAGTAACTGAACTGAAATGACATGAATTGACCAACTGAAAATACTGAAAACTGATACAACTGGAATATAGCTAATATGGTCAATAATGACCCTGACTGATGGTCATAAACATGCCCTAAGTTTGAAATACTGAGTCTGAGAGACCACACTGAACTGAACTGAGCTGTCAAAATGGAGACTGAACTGAACTGACTAGTGGGAGAGTCTATAACCGAAATTTAACCACGTGAGCTAGACGTGGTGTTCGATGTATACACCCTACCGGTAGGACCCAATATACCTTGCTAGGGTATAAAGGCATGAACTGGGTGATCACAAAAGTCTAGGGCCAATCAGACCAAGTAATACTATAACCTACGCTGACAAGGTAGTTTTGGGAACCTGGGTGCGCTGGAACCCCGACCCGCTCGGTGCTAAGTCCTACTACCACTGGAAACCTATACTAAACTACTAGGCTGATAGCTCGAAACTAGGATCCAAGACTAGTCAGGCACATAAAACTGAAAGTACCCTGAGAGTCTTATTGGACCAGATTTTGAAACTGGGTTCTAGACTAGTCAGAGCTGCTTATCTAGAAGCGTCGTAACCGTCTAAGAATAAGATGTAAACTGAACTGGGGTCCTGAGGCTGGTCAGAGCTNTATATATATGAAATGTCATGAATGCCTAATGGACAAAAAACTAGATTCTAAGTCTGATTCTGATAACTAGGAGACACCACTGGCACCTCGGAAAAAGACTAGAGTCAAACTAATCAGTTGACAATTTTTGAATAGTTCTGAAGAGGTTCTGCGTTCTACTGAACTGAATTACTAAGCAGCTATTAGAGAACTCAACTCATTCCAACAACATGGGAATTCCATAATATAGAAAAATCTCAAGAATTAAAGAAATCTCATTCAACAAGAATAAAATCATTCTTATCAATGGGATAATTGCTCAGCATATATATATATAATAGGAATTCTTAGGAAATTCAGCCCACAACGTACTTCACTAGCTAAACGGAATTTAATATGCAATAATATTTACTCGAGAACTTAGGATTGTAAACCACCTTGGCAAGAACAATAACAATTTACTTAGGAACTGATGAAGATCATATGAATAATAAACATGGATATTATCCCAATTGAAATTAACGAAACCCAAGATGAAAATTTATTCATCTTCGAAGAACTTAGGGCTAAACTGATTGGGAAATTATGGGAGGGTTTTGGGGTATACAAGGGAAGGAAATTCCCTCGTTGAATTCCCACATACCTGACTAAAATCCTTCCGGAGAAGAATCTTGAACTGCTGCAAGAGATGAGAAGCCCTAGTCTTGCTTGGAGGGTTCTTGAGAGGAGAACTTTCGATGTTTCTTAGAACTGAGAGTGGAGAATGAGGAATGAACCATTTTTCCCACTAAAACATATAAAATTATTACTAAAACGATGTAGTTTAAAGCTTGGGAGAGTAGAAAATTACTAAATAGCCCTTAGAAATTCGCTCGGAAAAAATGCCAGGTGCCCCTAACGGGTGACCTAACAGGTCGTGGTGGCTGACCATGACTCGTGGTCACTCCCGTCAGGTACACTGGCTAAAAACTCAATAAGGTTGGTAACGGGGAACATAACGAGTTGTTACTGGGGACCACATCTCGTTTCCCCCACCCATCAAGTACACTGGCCAAAAAATATATTCCTAACTCAGGCCTGACCATGAGTGACCTAACGGGTCGTGGTCAATGACCAAAACTCGTGAAGTCCCTCAATGGGTACACTGCCTCCCTTATCCAAAACCTCAAACCTCCTTATCACGGCTCACCTAACAAGTCGTGAGGTCATTTAACGACTCGTTAGGTGGGTTGTCTTGTAACTTTTCTGCAGCTTTTCCAAATTTCCAGATTTAAGTCCCGGAATTAGATTTTGAGTTTTCGGGGCATTACAATATCTCCCCCTTGTAAACATTTGTCCTAGAATGTTAGAAAACACGAGTTTAGTGGAAAAGTCTATAACCAAAATTTAACCATGTGAGCTAGACGTGGTGTCCGATGTATACACCCTACCGGTAGGACCCAATATACCTTGCCAGGGTATAAAGGCATGAACTAGGTGATCACAAAATTTTGGGGCCAATTAGGCCAAGTAATACTATAACCTACGCTGGCAACATAGTTCTGGGAACCTGGGCGCTGGAACCCCGGCCTGCTCAGTGGTAAGTCCTACTCCCACTGGAAATCTATACTGAACTACTAGGCTGATAGCTCAAAACTGGGGTCCAAGACTAGTCAAGGACATATAACTGAAAGCACCCTAAGAGTCTTGTGGGACCAGATTCTGAAATTGGGTTCTAAACTGGTTAGAGCTGCTTATTTGGAAGCATCATAACCGTCTAATAATAAGCTGTAAACTGAACTGGGGTCCTAGGGCTGGTCAGAGCTATATATATCTAATAGGAATTTTTAGGAAATTCATCCCACAACGTACTTCACAAACTAAAAAAAATTTAATATGCAATAATCTTTACTCGAGAACTTAGGATTGTAAACCACCTTAGCAATAACAATAACAATTTAATTAGGAACTGATGAAGATTATATGAATAATAAATATGGATATTATCCCAATTGAAATTAACGAAACCAAACATGATTTATTCATATTCGAAGAACTCAGGGCTAAACTAATAGGGAAATTATGGGAGGGTTTTGGGGGACACAAGGGAAGGAAAATTTCCTCGTTGAATTCCCACATACCTCACTAAAATCCTTTCAGAGAAGAAGCTTGAACTGTTGCAAGAGATGAGAAGCTCTAGTCTTTCTTGGAGGGTTCTTGAGAGGAGAACTTTCAATGTTTCTGAGAACTGAGAGTGGGGAATGAGGAATGAACCATTTTTTCCCACTAAAACATCTAAAATTATTACTAAAATGACGTATTTTAAAGCTTGGGAGAGTACAAAATTACTAAATAGCCCTTAGAAATTTGCTGGGAAAAACTGCCAAGTGACCTAACGGGTCGTGGTAGCTGATAGCGAGTCGTGGTCACTCCCATTAGGTACACTAGATAAAAACTCAATAAGGTTGGTAACGAGGAACATAAGGAGTCATTACTGGGGACCACGACTCGTTTGCCCCACCCATCAAGTACATTGGTCATAAAATATATTCCTAACTCAGGCCTAACCACGAGTGACCTAACGGGTCGTAGTCAGTGACCACAACTCGTGAAGTTCCTCGTTAGGTACACTGCCTCCCTTCTCCAAAACCCCAAACCTACTTCTCACGGCTCACCTAACGAGTCATGAGTTCACTTAACGACTTGTTAGGTGCGTCGTCCTGTAGCTTTTCTGCAGCTTTTCCAGATTTCCAGATTTAAGTCCCAGAATCAGATTTTTAGTTTTTGGGGATTACATTCAGTAAAGGTGTTGTGGATAAATCAGTATGTTGATAGAGCTACATGGGAAATCGAAGAGGATATGATGTCTAAATACCCACATCTATTCCCTTTCGATTCAGTTCCAGCTTGAGGTATTAGTTTCCTTCTTAGTACTCTATTCAATTTCATGTCCAGTTCATGTGTCCTAGTTTCTTTCATGTCAATGCATGTATATTTGTGATTCAAGAATTTAGTCTAGTCATGTATTTCAGTCTGGAGTCAGTCACTCTGTCAGCTTTGAGCTCTAGATGTTTAGTATTTGGGATGACTTGTTTTCCCTAGTGATTCAGTATGTTTACCCCACATTTTTAGGACGAATGTTCCTAAGGGGGATATATTGTAATACCTCAGAAGTGCCTAAGACTAGACTCAGGATTTGATAATGTGATTAGTAGAAAAATCTTAGATTTTAACTCAGGAGGACTGATGGTACGATTCGTAGGAAGGATCTGTAACACGTAGGAACCACTCGTGGTTAGCAGTTATGCGGGAAGGAGTTGATAACAATGGGCCTTTTAACAACCTATTGGTTGATGGTAGATTCATAGTACAAGGTCGTTGTTTGTTTCTGGATGGTCAGGAGGGAAGACACGACTAGTGATATAACCCATGGTGAGGAACCACGGATCATGGTGAGGACTCGTAGGAAGGACTGGGGAAATTCTCCCAGTAGTGGTGTGACTCGTGGAAAAGTTCAGAACTCAGGATTTAGCAGAGGCTTCAATGGGAGGAAACCACGACCCATAGGATCGAGGTATGATCCGTAGGATGAGTCGTGGTACCTGGCAGTGTGTAATTTTCCTAGGTTTTAGTTAGGGAAATTTTGTAATTTCAAAGCTCCTAAGCCTTAAACTACGTCATTTTAAGCTCAGATTAGGGGAGTTTTAAGAGGGTTAAATATATTCCAACCCATTCCCTACCCATGCTTGCAACCTAGAGGATTTCTAAAGGAAGAACAAGCATAGAACCCTCCAAATTCTTCTCCAATTCCTTTGAGCTTTCAAGGGAGAATCTAAGATTAGATTTTCCAGGTATGTAGGGTTGTGAGTAAGAGTCCCTCTTCACTCGCATGCCCTAATTTCCCTCTATATTCATGAATTCAAATATTAAAGTAAATTTGATGATCTTATGGGGTTTTAACCCCAATTTCATGGGATTCACTTTGATTTGATTATGGGTCAATTCTCCTTATGTTTTAAATGTTGTTTCAAGATCTATGGGCAGATTTTATATTTAAATTAATTACAATTTTTATGATTTCAAATCCAAGTCAATCTATGCCCAATTATGCAAAGTTTCATGAAAAGCCAAGTTATGACTCTATTATGATTTTGATCCTACTAAGTCTAAATATGATTTATGATTTATGTTATGATTCCTCTTCAAGTACTCTTCGTGGATTTATGAATGTCAAGTATATGAATTATCACAAATATGCAAGTTCTACATGATTTATGAATTTTTGACTTTTGGCCGATGCATGGGCCCTTATTCATGGATAATCATATATTTCAAGTATGATCAAGTATGTTATAATTTATTTATCTATGAACTTCATGAATGATTTCACGATTACTATATGAGCCCTCGTGTGCATGTTTTTGGAAGCAGTGTCTAGCATCGAGTAGACCGGGCGTTTAGGTAAACCTCATGGTCTCAAAACAACGTGTCACCGTAGGTATATATATTCATGGATTCCTCCTTGTGATATCACATCATGCACGTCCCTTGCCTGGCAATCCTGGGACTTCTCTGCCCACTTGATCGAGATAGTTGGGGCATCATGTAAGCTCTATCATGATGGAGTCGGTTAAGATGAGTTCTCCCATTGTTACTCATGATTTATTCATTGTCATATTTATGTTATTTCGGCTCAAGTTATGATTTATAAGGTTTCTCTTATGACTATGATTATGACTGGATTATGAATGGGTTGAAACCTTGAGCACTCGTGTGTATGCTATGATATTCACTTCATGTTCATACTGTCCTACTCTTATGAACTCTTATGTATTTTAACTATCTGTTTTTACCTACCTTGCATACTCAGTACATTTCAAGTACTGACCGCATACTCTATGGTCTATCATTTCGTGATACAGGTCTGAGGAATCAGTCTCAGCCGCACCATTAGTCTTGATTTTCCCTTAGTCCTGTTAGCCAGTGGTGGTGAGTCCTCATCCTTAGAGGACATTCAGTTTGATTATTGTTATGTTATTTCAGTTACAGACTTTTGTCGAGCTAGTTAGGGATGCTGTCCCATTAGCTCATCAGCTATGTTAAAGGCTTTTCAAACGATATGTAGAAAATTAGCTTGTCAGTGTTGACTCTATTTTATATTGATATGTATGTAGACTTTCGCTTGAGCATGTTTTATTATATCAATTTTTTCTTGTTGTATGCTCTTAGCCGCTATGTTCATGCCATGGATCAACTTGGAGCCTCTCAGGGTTCCTTGTCCCGTGCCTCTATCGGGGCTTATGTTCGGGTCATGACAAATATAGGGCTAATCCGAGATGAAATGAACCCGGTGACCCGGGCCATACTTTCGACCGTAATCTCGGTACCACGAGCAGCTGGGGGAGAGCAGGTTAATGCCCCCCACCTTATTGGAGAAAAACGAGACACCAGCTATAGAGGCCAGTCATTCATAGGCAGCTCTAAGCACTTCTACTGCACCACCGATCAGTCTCCCGAGCCAAACACCAGTTGGATATGTTCTGGTCCCTCGTGACTTCCTCCAGAAGCTGGCAAAGAGGCTGATGGTAGCTGAAATAAAAATACAATCAATGATGGAAAACGTCAAGCCTTGGATGAAAGCAGAAATTGAGGGGGCCATGAGAGGATTGCATGGGTGGATAGACGAATTCGAGTGCAGGTTCAATGAGCACTTGGTGGAGCAGCCGGACACTAGTAGCCTCCTAGAGGAATTGGGGGTTCTTCAAAGCCAAGTGACCGAGTTGTCGTGTAGACAGCCAGCGATCATAGCAGCTCCCACTCTTCCAGACATGGATGCTGAGCTCGATGAGGAGCTCGACTTGGAGGCATACTAGGCCCATCGGCTAAAAGTGGAGGAAAAGGAAAGAACAGGGTCTTGGAGGAAGATGAAAATGAGCCCTCGAAGAAGAAGAAAAAGAAAGAGAAGAAAGAAAGAAAGTGGGCGAGAGTAGAGAGCTTGCAAGCTCAAGACGCACACATGTCGGAGCTGCAGGAGTGAGCAAGAGGATCGGGGAGCTCTACTACTGCCAAGATAGTTGATCCTGAGGTCGCGAAAGAGATCGATCATGATGCGGGGGTAACCAATCCCCTAACATATGTACCATTGAGTGCGTCGGCCACTGCTAGCGCTATAGATGCAGCGGAGGTACCACTTCCGCAGGATGACATGAGCGCTTAGTGTGCCACAGGTATGTCCCTTTCCCTTTTGTTTATATATTCTATGCTTCGGGGACGAAGCATGCTTTTGAAAAGGGGGTGTACTTGTATTTTTGGGGATTTTAATTTGTCCGAGGATTTTTTTGTCCCTGTTTCTTTTTCCTAGGATATGCTATCTAGTAGAACCGGCATGTTTAGGTTATTTTTTTTTAATTAGGAGTAGCTTAGAATTACTTTGCTGTCAAAAAATGCACTAGTTTGATGTTTTAGGAAAAAATTGACCCTGTTAAAATTTTTTGATGTTAGCTGTGTAGTTTAATTACAATTGCATGACTTTTGTGGATATTTATATGACATTTAAATTATGAGCATGAGTAGTTGTAGTTTAGTCATGCATGAACTAGATAGGTAGATTTAATGCAAACCAATACCATAAGTGAGTGAGGTTGTATACGTAGTTCAATACTGCATTTAGGATCTAGAACTTGCCCGGTTGATCTTATCATAGGCTTTAGGATAGTTGAGTAGGAGATAATCATAGGTTGTTATTGATTCATGAGTCACTTTAGCCTAAATTACCCTACCAAATGATTATGAATCCCTTTATCCCGATTTTGAGCCTTATATTGATCATTTTTCTTTGATTAACCTTCAAACTTACCCATTTTTTAAATGAACCTGTTTTTGCCCTGGTTGCTCCTTATACATTGTGAACTTCAACCCAGGAAAAATCCCTAAGTTGAGGGTAGCTATAGTAGGGGTGCATAGATTGTGGGGAGGTGAAAAAGGAAAAGAAAGAAAAAAGGGTTAAAAATGAGGTGTGGTGTGACAAGAAAAGAAAAAATAAAAAATATATATAATAGAAAAAAGGGATGAAAAAGTTGAAAACACACCACACCCATATATTGCATAAAAATGGATAAAAGAGAGGAAAAAGTCGAAAAAGTGGAAAATAGGTTGAAAAAGTGTAAAGTGGAACCACAAGTATGTAGTACCAAGGAGGGTTTAGTAACTAAAATCCCATATTTACCATACCCGACCTGAAACTTACACTACAAGTCGAACAAAGTCCTATAATTATCCTAGTTTAGCTGTCTGAAGAGCTGAAGTAGAAAAAATAAGAGCAAGCCTATGGTATTCGATGTGCAGTATTTGAAACTTCTTTGGGAGAGTGAGAGTCCCATTTTTTTAGTCCCAAATTCATCATATTATATATCTGTGAGTGTTGGGGACTTCTTTTGCTGTGAGGGTACCTGGTTTGTGTTGCATTTTGCCAATTATCTGTGTCAATAGCTTCGGTGATAGCTCAATTCTCTGTTGATAGTTGGATGCCATATCTTGATCCCTATATGTCATTGATTGTGGTTATATGTATGCATAGCTGACTTAGTTTGAACAGAAAAAAGGGTCAAAAGCTGATTATGATTCATAGTGCAAATTTTGTTGTGTTGGTTGTAGGTATTCTAGGTTTACTTTCTAGTTAAGCGTCGTTTTTAGTTTTTATTTTCTTTGCCTGAGGACATGCAAAAGTCTTAAGTTGAGGGTGTTGATGTGTTGTGAGTTTACAACACTTTCAATGCTTAAAACTGAAAAAATAACATGGACTTAGGTGTGTTTATATGGATATGAGGTGCTTTTACTTTGGTTTCAGGGAAAATAGATGTTGGAGCTGAATTGTGCAAAAGATGGAGAAAATGCAGAAAAGAGGCTTAGTACGGATCTCATTACGAGCCATACCATCCTGATATGAGCCGTACTAAGAATTGTGGAAAGGTCCAGGAGAAAATTATGAAGTAAAGTCAATTTACGGATCATGGTACGAGTCGTACCATGGCAGTCGTGAAAAGTCTTAGAAGAAATTGCACAGGCCAAGTATCCTGGTATGGGTGGCACTCACAAGTCGTGAAACCTACCTAAGACTCGTACCAAGGAACCATGGAAAAGACCAAAAGAATAGATGACTAGCAGAACTCCAGGTACAAGAAGGAGTTACGTATCGTGTAATGAAGGTACGAGTCGTACCATGCCATCCGCGAAAGTTTAGGAAGATTCCAGAAATTGTAAGATCAAGCCAAGGGAAGATTGTACGACTCATAGGTTCTTGGTAGGAGTCGTACCATATCTATACACTTAGCCAGATTCAGTAAAAGCTAGACAATGTACGAGTCAGGGTACAACCCGTACAATGCTGTTATGAGTCGTAAGTGAAGGTGGTGTCAGTTTTGATAGTTTTCCCTGTTTGCTTAGGAGAAGTTTTCAATTATTTGTATAAATACTTCTTAGGTTATTTTGAGTAGTACGACAGGAGAGAAGCGCAGAGAAGTAATTAGACCTAATTAGAGACAAGTTGTGAATTTTAAATCTTGGAGATTTCTTTCTTGAATTTCTTCTTTGTTCTTGGATTATTCAATATCAATTCTTGCAATATTCAAAGCAGGTTTTCTTTCAATCATCATTATAAGTATTCAATTATGTGTTTGTCTATGAATGCTAATAAAAATCTTACAATTATGAGAGGCTAAAACCTCCACAACTAGGGTTATTGGAACTGTGGTGGATTAACAAACTAGGGTTACACGAAGTAATTCGAAACCAATTCTAAACACTTATATTGTATTCTCTCCATCTTTAATGTTTCTTAACGAAGCGCAATGTTAGGATTTTCCCGAATCCTTTACTTGCTTGAACCTAGAAAAATAGAGATTAGGAAAAAAGAATTACAATAAAGCCTTGATCTTTATGGGTCATTGTATAACTTGAATTGTGGTCGCAGGATAGTTAATTTGGAACAAATTGATAAAATTTGAATTGAAATCACTTGTGAGACCTAACCTAGTAATTAAGTATAGTCATCCAATAGGGATGAACCAGTCGTTTGGATGAACCTTAGTTATCAGTTCTACAAGTAAGTATTGGGATAGATCACGAGTGTAAACCCAAAGTAGTTATGAACCCATGGGAACACTTACCCTAGTTAAATTCAAATCTTGATAAACAACAACTAAATTTTCAATCTTGTTTTATAACTGTTTTAAATAAACCCCCATTTTAGAGATAACAGACCTAAAAGCTTAAATACCTGCATTAGTCTAATTCTTACCATATTCCATGTGGGTTTGACCCCAACCTTTGTTGGGTTCTTTATTGACAATTTCTGCTTCATGCTTTATCAGAAGTGTGAGTTTGAGCGTTACCAAAAAGTGGCGCGGTTGTCGAGGAATATGGCTTAAGAATAGATTAATTGCTTGTGTTTACATTTTTAGTTGTTATTTCCTCATTTATGTTTTCTTTTAGTTTTTGACACCCACAGGTAGTCTCTTGGTGAATGCCAAGTACTTGACGGAGCAAAATCCCCCTAATTCCTCTTGATCTTGAATTAGAGCAAACGCTGAGAAGAATGAAAAACCAAGAGCAAAAAGAGGCCCATCTTGCTGAAGAAGCTAGGAAAGCTGATCTAGCTCGGCAAGCTGCATTTCAGGAAGCTGAGGATGCTCTAGATGAAGTTGTAAATGCTAGCCTCCATGGAAGGGGCAACAGAGGCCAGAGATATGCTCCTCAGTTCTTTGATGAGGATGACCTGGATATTGATGAAGTCAGGTTAACTGGAGTTATTGTACCACCACCTTTGCTCGTTGGGGCAAAGTTTGACATCACTAGCACCATTGTAACACCCCGAAAGTCCTAGAGATCAGACCCTGGAGTTAGATGAAGCTCAAAAAAGTTAGCAGAAAATTGCCTCAGAACGAGTCAGGTAACGACTCGTTAAGAGACCAAATAGGACGTGGTTTGACTCGTGAGGAACTGTAAGGAGGGGATGGCAATCCCAGTGGCCACGGACAACCTGACGAGTCGTCATGCCTAGCAATGACTCGTTAGGTTGGTCTTTGGGTGGTGAAGAGTCGAAGTTGTGAAGTGTTATCCAGTGCACTTGACGAGTGGGTACAACGAGTCGATGGAGCTGGTGACGATTCGTTATGTTAGTCATAGGCTGTGTTGATGAAATTTTGGAGGGCTACACAATGCATTCCACGACTCAGTTCCCACGAGTCGTTTCCTGTCCCCACGACTCGTGGGGTTCTCATAGGGGCCTGGCCGGGTATTTTCTCTGCGTTTTCCCAAGGGTATTCTCGTAAAGTCCTATGTTTTTTAACTCCTAAACTACGTTGTTTTTTATATTGTTTGGGAAGTTTTTAAGGGTTTCTACAAGCCTAAACCCTCATTCTCTTAATATATCTCTCAAAGATCTTCTCCTTCTCTCTTCTCAAGATTCAAGAACTTCACCAAGGTGTTCATCAAGCTTCAAGGGAAATTTCGAGCTGGGTTTCTCAACTAGGATACTCTTCCATCTTTGTTTCTCTACCAGGTATGCGGGTTTCTCAACAAGGATACTCTTCCATCCTTGTGTCCAAAATGTTTTTAATTAAAATGCCCAATTTCTACTATTCCAGAAAATGCATGACCTAGGGTTTTAAACTGATGGTGAATCCTCCTACACCCCTTTAAATTCCAGGATCTATTGTGATTATGAGATAAGTACAACATAAAATGATTGGGTTACCTTGAATTATGTGTTGGGTGATGAAAAGTGTGGAGTTATGAAATAATCTTCATGAATGATTTGAGATTTAAATACGACCTTGTCATTGTTCATTCAATTATCACAAATCCTTTGCATATGTGAAACTTGTATGATTATCCCTGAGAATTTGAATATGTCAATGATAGATGTAATGAGATTAAATTAGAGTTTATGGACTTGAATAATTGAGAGTAAAATATGCATGTCCTTATGTTGTGATGCAATTTAATTGGGTAAGAAGTAAATCTATGATAATGGTCTATCTAATGCATCCTTCTCATGAATTGGAATAAATCTTGAAATGGGTCTTATGAAATGAAGATGTACACTTTTCACATGGTTCCGTTGTATATGTTTGAGATATGAGTAAGCACATAGCTTCCTGCAAATCTAGATTTTATGAAACAATGCATGTATGTTAAGGTACAAATTGAATCTATGAGTCGTGAATGTCTCTATGGTACATGCCGATTAATATGAAGCTAGAATTTAATGTTGAGGAAGTAGAATGCATGATGTGAAACTAAAGATGCTCATTAATGTTAGACCTATGGAGAAATACTAGTATGTCTCCATGATGATATGAGTTATGATGATAAAGCATGAGAAATGATAATTTTCGAATGTTGGGCTTGTGTTAGTAAAAAGTAGCCCCGATTCTTCCGTAACGAAGGGTGTATGAAGAAAGCAGAGTATGTTCATAGCTCTGGTTAGCTGCAGTAGTGTAGACCAGATATATATATATATGTATAACGACAGACCAATACCTCTCAGATTCTAGCAATAGTCGGGATCCTCAATAGCAGAGAGTGACTCCCTAGCAGTAGTCGGGATCCTCAATAGTAGAGAGTGACTCCATAGCAGTAGTCAGGATCCTCCATAGTAGAGAGACACTCCCTAGCAATAGTCGGGATCCTCCATAGTAGAGAGGGACTCTCTAGCTCAGTCGGGATCCTCCATAGTAGAGAGAGACTCCCTTAATGATGATATCAGTATAGCTCAGTGTTGCATGACCCAGCTTTCAGATTATAATGGGATTAATAAGATGTCAAACAGTCTTAGTCAGCAGCAGTTATTCAGTACAGTTTGTGATACTAAATTTCGGATTTGGCTCTTATTAAATGTTCAGAACTTGACCCTTATGCATGAGATCGAAGAGGTTATATAAATGAGATTTAAAAAGAAGTTTCATGTATTTATCAGTGTATGTGAATCATAAAGTATGTGAATAGCATGTTGAAGCAGTTATGTGGATGTATTTGATTAAATCATTATCGGATATTTGTTTATTTAATTATTTATGTTATCCCGCATGCTCAGTACATTTCAAGTACTGATCGCACGCCTTTTGTGCTATATCATTTCATGATATAGATTCAGGTTTCCAGACTCGGCCTCGTGGTTAGATACACTTCATCCCAATTCAGTAGCTATTGGTGATTCCTCATCCTCCGAGGACGTGATTATGTTCATATTTTACGGTGCTTCAGTTTTCAGACTTTAGGAGTTAGCTGGGGGCTTGTCCCAGCAACTCATCAATTTAGTATAAGGCTTTTAGACTTATCTAGACAGATTCAGCGTTTTATCTAAGAGTTATTAAATTGTCTTTATGGTTTATATTAGATTCTCGTTATTGCTTCCGCTTGTACATATTGTTAGTCATTTCTCATGTTAAGCGTATGCTATGATAATGCCATGGGTCGACTTGGAGCCTCTCAAGATTCCTTTTCCCGTGTTATAGCTAGGGTATGAACTCGGGTCATGACAACCATGATACAGTTGCTGAATATGAAAGGGGTATTTAGTGGTCATGTAGTGGATGATGCCAACCTGCACTTGATGAACTTCGTCGAAATATGCAAGGCGTACAGGTTGCCCGGTGTAAGTCAGGATGCAATAAGGCTGAGACTTTTCCCCTTCTTTCTTTCTAGAGAGGCCACTCTATGGTTATCGGAGTTGCCCAACGACTCTGTTACCAATTGGAGGGAGATCAAACAAGCTTTTCTAGAGAGGTTCTTCCCACCGTCCAGGATGCTACAACTTAAGAATGAGATCTATAACTTCCGACAACTGAAAACAAAGGCATTTCATGAAACCTGTTTGAGATATAAAAAGAAGTTGACCAATTGCCCAAACCATAAAATTCCAGATGACAGTATGTTGGAGATTTATTACAGGTCATTGAATAATAGCACAAAAGTTGTAGTGGATACTGTGGTAGGAGGAGCACTAATGAGTCACTCGTGGGAACAAGCTGCCATTATCCTTGACAGAGTAACTAAGACTAACAGGACCTAGCACACTAGGGAAGTAGAAGAAGTTGCAGGTACGTATGTTGTTGGTATGACTGTAGACCAACGAAAGAAGGAAGAGGAGCGTGATCAGGAATTGGCCCACATGCGCACGTCATTGGACCTGCTCACGAAGCATATCATGGGCGTTGGGGCCAGAAAGGTAAATGCAGTAGGAGCTCAGGGACAAGAACCGGGGCCGGAACATTCAGATCCGAGGAGGAGGCAAACTTCTTGCACAACTAGGTGGCAGGTTTTGGGACAACGCCCAAGGGTCTGGATAGGAAACTTGGCACCAAGATTCTAAAAATCAAGGTCGGAACCAATATAGGAACAACCACAACCATAATGAATATAGAGATAGGAGCCAAGGTCGTGAGTGAGAGGGAGAATGGAGAAGGAATGATGGTTACTGCAATGATCGGATAGGATTATATGTGCCTCCTAATGCACATGAGGGTGAGGCTGGACCATCAAAATCGGAGAGCATAACGACTGAGATGCTCAAGAAGGTGAGATCCACTGAGGAGAAGCTGAAAGACATTCGGGGAGATATATCTGGCATGGGCCAGAAAGTTGAGTCGCATGCCACAACTATCAAGCAAATAAAGCATCAGCTGGGTCAACTATCGACATCCCTGAACCTTAGCAAAAGGGAACACTACCGAGCAACACAGTGTAAAATCCAAAGAATGATAATCATTGTATGGCTGTGATGACTAGGAGTGGAAAAGCTATAATTTATCCCCCTCTGTCGGTTGTAGTTGAAATGCAAAGGAAGAAAGAGATCGTGATTGATGATGATGATGAGGTTGTTGAGCAAGAGCTTAAGGAAGAGGCTAAGTTGACTGAGGCTCCAGCTGGTGAAAAGGAATCTAAATCTAAAAAGGGTAAGAAACAAGGGGCCACACACAAATATATAAAGTTATCCCATGACTACTACCACCGTTTCCTCAAAGGATGAAGAAAAAGGCAGTAGATGGTAAGTTTCAAAATTTTCTATCTATACTTAAACAACTTTATGTGAACATACCATTGGTCGAGGCATTGGAGCAAATGCCTGGATATGCCAAATTTATAAAGGACCTTGTTACCAAGAAAAGGTCTGGGAGCTATGAGTCGGTGGGTAACTAGCATCATTGCAGTGCCATAGCTTTACGAGTCCTTTCTCAGAAGAAGGAGAATCTTGGTGCCATTATCATTCCATGTACAATTGGTGATTTTGCACAACCCTTTTGGATTACATGTGATCACATGATTGGTGGCCCTGGAGTCAATGACCTAAGAAGAATTTTTAGGCTTACCATCTATCTTGTCATTTTTATTTGATCTTTGAGACTTTAACATCTCGATCACAGTTTGTCAATTCGGAGGCATCCTGTCTAGCCTACATTTATTGGACCTAGGTCTGATGCACTTCCATATCTGGTCATTATGACATTAGCCTGGTAATTACTTCTTCTGCTACTAATTCTCGTAGTACCTCTCGGCTACTTTGGTTGACCTATGCCTCGACCACCTCTCTTTTCTTCATACTTTGAATTGGTTACCACAAGCCAGGGTAACCGAAAAGATGATAGCATATTCCAATATCATGTCTGGATTTATTATAGTGTAAACACATCGCATTCTTATTTCTCCCTTCACCTTGCTCATGGTATGAGTATTCTTCTTGCACTGCAAAGGCTATGGTTCTACCCCAATCATCCGTTCTACATGCTACTCCTTTCACCCGTTCTTCTTGTATCAGCTCTGAATAGACTTTGTTCAAGGAAGACAACAAATTTTGTGCCAATAGTTTATACCTAACTATTTCATACATAATCTCATCCAACTCCATGAAAAACATGCATATTTTATTCTTCTCTCTTTGTCTTTAAGATCACTTCTAGATTGCATATTCTTTCCTGCACATGTACATCGGGACCTGCTTGCAATTTATCAATTCTTCCCATAACTTAGTGAGTTTTTCATAGTAATCAATTGGCCATGCCCTTTTATTTTCATTCTTCTAGTTCTGCCTTATTTTTTTTATTTGGAGATCGTTCATAACCGCAAAACCAACTTACATACTTGTCCACAACTCCTCAACACCTCTTTATGTGACATAGTTGAGTGAATCATAGATTCAATGGTGTTGTGAATCTACTAACATCAATAACGAATTTATAGTCCATCATTCTTCCAGATTTGGCGAGTCATCATTTAGTTTTTTAATTGTTCCATCAACAAAATAAATTTTCTTCCTTGCTCTTGCGGTCGTCTTGTAACACCCCATATAATTTAAGCAATAAAGTTATATTCTCGAGGTAGGACTAAGAGTGCTCAATACCATAATAAGTATTTGGTATGAGGTAATTGAATCACTCAATAACCGTGTGTTAATATTTGAGGCCAAGCAAGTTGTAAAACATAAATCGACAAAAATGATCACAAATTACTTTAAGAAATTCTAAGAAATTTGTCTCAGATATATGAGAGCTTTTCTCCCAATCTATAAAGAGTTAGGAGGCCTAATACCTATTAAATTAAAATTATATGAGTATAGTTTCTAACTCACTAAATCATTCAATAATACGACTTCAGAATAGAGAGATATTCGTATTTTCACGAGACTGCACAAGCAGGCACGTGGAAGCGGGTCCCTATATTTTTACACTTGGTTTATATTTCATTACTCAAAATAGATCCTTGAAGCTTCATCTTGTCTCCCTCACATTCCTCTAAGGCTACAAGGCTAATTAAAGGTGATTTCACCGTTAAAATTTCTCCAAAATCAAGGCATAAGTTGGGGTTTTCATGGAGAGCAACTAGCACGCGTTTGTTTCGTCAATTTTGGCTTCAATTGTGAGTTCTTCAAAGTGGGAAGATTGTTGAGGAGGCTGCTTATTACTTGTTTTCTCTTGTATATTGTAAGGTAGGGTTTCTAGCTCTCCCTCCATCATTAATTCAAGGTTATACTCTATATATTAAAACGACTACCGACGTTAAAAATTCTTTTCGTTTGTTGCATTGTGACCTATTTTAGGTGAATGTGAAGTTGTAGAATGTTGTGATTATTATGCTATAGTAGAAAATTGAAGAATTGATTGAGAATAATTGATATATTGAATTGCTTACGAAGTATGTTATTGCTAAACCTTCTTTGAATTGCTTATGAGGTATGTTATGGCTAAACCTTCTTCGGCAAGTTTCCTTCATTTGTATAGTTGATACGACTTGTTATCTATTATCGCAGTATTCTTGGCCATGTTATTATAGTTGGTTGGCTGCTATAATTGTACATATATACATGTGTAAGCTCTATTTATTGGGATTAGCATTGTTTACCTACTGCTTCGTGTTAAAAACGACATATGAATCTTCTCATCTAAATTATTATCGATTAATTGGCTATTGATAGTTTGTTACTTTGCCAATGCCTTAAGGGGATTTCTAGCTAGCTACTTAGTATTTCATGTTGATACTAGTGGCATAACGATTAGTTTGGCATAAAAACTACGTGATTATAATGCCTATAAACTACATAGTTCACTTGCAGGTCTTTGGCATATCTAAACGCCTATAGAGCTGAAGTATTAGAATTGTAATTCTATCTTTGGGATTAATAGTTTCATAGCTGCCAATTGCATTGTGGTGGTGAGCCACAGGGTATTCCACCTTCTTATCAGTGTTCTTATAGTCCGATACGACATACATATTGTCGTGCAGGTCGCTTAAAAAGACACACTACTTGCTGATAAATTAGGAGATTGTGTGATGCCTTCATTGGCTATCTTGTCAGTTGTAGTATTCAGGTTGATGTCTTTGATCCATACATATATAGGTTCCCATTTATAGTTTGACTAGAAGGGCTATTGATAAATCGTGCCTTGCCTATGGGGCTATACTATATTTATAAGAGCTATTAAATGTCTAGAAAGACTATATTGAGGCCTGCAGAGCCATATTAAAGTCTATTCACTTATGAACTTTCCTTATGACTAAGTTGGCATTATTAACCCTTAGTAGAGCCTTATGTGCTTGAGGTGCAGTTACAGGAGCCCAAAAGGCTCAAGATACAGATACCAGAGCCAAGTGTGCTCAGGATACAGTTACAGGTTGACTGTTGGGCTACAGTGTTACCAATAGGGGTTTATAGATTGTATGACCACTATTAGGGCTTATATGAACTTAGGTAGGTTATTATTTGTTGTTTGCCTACAAGGCTTATGGGGGAAAAGTTAGGTTCTTGTTTGATTATTGCTTGTTTAGCTTATAGTATAAATTAACAAGATTTCTCTAGTTATCCTCTTACTCTTATAGATGATTACTTTCAGTTCTCATTATCATTTTCAATTTCAGTTTTATTACCTTACATACTCGATGCATTATTGTACTGAAGCCGGAGCCTGGGGGCATTGCGCTCTTGCCTGTAGTTTTTGATAGAAAGACATACGGACCTCCCTAGTAGAGCAGTTCAAGTCCAGCTTGTTGGTCAGCTCCCTTCTTTTGGAGTTTCCATATTTAGAGGTTTACTTGTCTTTTTGTTGTACAGATTATGGGTAGGTCGGGCCTATTCTGTATCTAATCTTTAGAGGCTTGCAGACTATGGGGTTGTATAGCTGAAGAAGGTTGGCCAAGTTGGCCCTATCTTTTGTATTAATAGCCTTGATAGCCTATATACATAGATATCATTTGCTTTCATCTTATTCGCGCTTAGACACCATGGTGGTCTTGTCGGTCCGCATAGGAATTTGTGATATTAGACAACATGGTGGTCTCATCAGCCGGCATATCAGCTCAGGATCCAGTGCAGCATTAGGTATTAGTTACGCCTCCCAAGGAGAGGCATGACATGTCCTCATGGACCTAGTGCATTCTTCATAATTTTCATCCCTCAATAGGACTTATGTTATCACAATTCTCGGGTTGACATTCGATATAAGGTCGTATGTAGAGATAGTCCTCCTCTGATTCTTGTCTTCTTCAACTGTAGACCCTTTCCATTGTCTCTAGTCATTCTTTTTTCGTCTAGGATTTTTTTTATCCTTGTTATTGTTGCTTTGATACGATGCTGATTCAAAAGAACCAAACATGACAACAAAGAACACAATAATTTGGGAGAATTTTCTATGCCTTTCTTATTAGCAATACAATGTATTTATAAATAAGAGAATAACCGCCTTTACTGCTGACCCATCCAAGCTAGAAGGAGAACTCAATTTTCACTCAAAATATGGTAAACTCATTGAAAGAAAAAGAGATAATAATAATAATACTTGTTTTCAGGGCTAAAATGCTACACTTATGACTAGTGAAATTTGCTAGTTTGGAGAAGACATTACTCCAATAGCTTAGGAACCAGATTTACCAGTCAGTTTTATCACTATTGTATGTATTTGGATTTAAAGGTCAACATGGACATATATATGACCAATGTCCCTGTTGAGAAACTATCTCGACTTATGCTCTAAACTTTATGTCAGTTGAAGTAACATGATAGAACCAGCATGCAAATCATTAATCTCCAGAACTAATACATTGCTTCAAGCCAAATCAGCACATGGCCACTGTCCTCTAGTGAAAATTTTCTAGCTCATGTATTGCCAAATGTTCCTTTTACATTGTATATAGTCAGTCCTCTTAGAGAAGGCAAAAATATTTGTGGGGCCAATTTACACCCTTTTGGAATTTTGCAAATTAAATGTGATTAAATAATAAAAAAGAACCATTGTCTCTCTGAGTATTTTGGGCATTCGAAGGAGGATTTTGTTTGAATCCATTTTGAGACTTTTGTTTTCTGAACCTGTGCACATGACCCATTCTTGTTTCATTGAAATTGTCACAACATGTCATGTGATATCACCGCATTTTTATTTAACAAATCTATTGTTTGTGTTTTCTCTTTTTATTATTTCAATTTCAGATAGTGGTAGAAAAA
>JACEIK010000580.1:111426-123969 GCA_018107945.1 Datura stramonium | reverse complement strand
TATTTCTCCCAACTGTATTCATATTCACGAAAGAATAAAATTAATTCTACTATTATTTTGGAAATAAACCATATTATGGCTATACCTACTGCCTATTCTTCGATTTATCGAAGAACGACCGAAAACTCGCTATTTCTTGGGGTCTAGAAGGGAGAAATACTCACTTTAATGCTGGAAATATATTAACACTAGTTTGGCGGAATTCCACTTACCTTAGCTCGGCGTGAAGATGATTCACCGGCCGAATTTCACGAAACTAACTCCGCAGGAATGCTCCCGGCAGCTTTATACTTCACTACCCGAAGTTAATTCGAGTTTGGATTGCGTTTGACGTTGTAAATGGAAGGAGATTTAATCAAACCCTTCGTTCCCCTCTGTTTTTTTTAATTAATTGGAAATTATATGAAGGGAAAATGATTTAAAATGAAGTGGGAGCCTTATATACTTGGGGCTTTTAAGTCGCATTTGTCGAATGCAATTTATAAGTCGCATTTGTCGAATGCGATTTATAAGTCGCATTTGCCTTTCGAAGATCCGACTTGGCGCTTGTCCGGTCTCTCCTCGGGCCTTTTTATCGCACGTATAGCATTCTAAAACTCTTAACCAACATGCGAATAGATCAACTATGTTTCAAGAACTTACGAGGTGTAACAAATTGATACTGTATTTTAGCAAGTGAGGGAGTGGAGCGTAGGCTCCGATGAATTGATATGCATATATGATTTCGATTATGTAATGCACCTTGTTGTGATTAAAGGATTAGAATGCCTTAAATATTAAATGTTTTCTGAAAGAGAGGCTCTAGCCCAAGGGGAGTATCCAGGCAAGCAAATATTATCATTAAGTGGATCATTTCTGAGGGGAGCATCCGGACGAGCATATGAGTCGGAGCGGATACCACGCCAGTACGGTACACAGATTTCTAGAGTCCCTTGTAGGTCATTGATTGGAAGGGCAGAAATAAAATCCTATGGCATGTGTGTACACTGATTGTGTGGTCGAGTGTTTATGGTGGGATGGCGTAGGCGTGTGCCCGTCATGTCATCTTTGGTTTCCATATTGTGTATGTTACATTATGTTGTGTTGTTATTCTATGCAAATAAAGTTCATGAAAAATGTGCTAAGAGATTGTGTCAACCACGGTTATGTTGTATGATTTTGAATAATGAAGAGACATGTATTTAGTTCTAAGTGTGACTTTTCACAGTGATGGAACTTGATGAGTGGATTTTGCTGTAATTCTTGTTGAACTCGTGATTGACACTTGGTGATGTTAATTGTTGTCCTTAAGTGTGCTTATCTAAGATATATTGGTGGAACATATGAATGATGAAACTGATAAGCTGAAGAACTAGGGAAGTGTAGCATAGTCGAGCTACTGCCTAAGGCAGTACCGCTGCAGCGGAACCCTTTCCACTATGGAGAGACCGCTGTAGCGGTCAAGTGACCGTTGCAGCGGATTGCCCAATCTAGTGAGCAGGCCGGCTGTTTTCTGAGTAGAACTAGTGTGTCTGAAAATGTTCTATATGTTCTCTTTTATGCTGGAGACTGGTCTTGTGTTGTTATTACTGTATATATTTGTTATTATTTAGGGTCGGCTGATGATGCCTACCAGTACCGTATTTTATACTGACCCTACGCCTGCACTTCTTTTATGAGTGCAGAACTTGATTCAGGAAGTTCCTCACGTACTTACCTATAAAGTAGAAGCGGAGTTTGAGAGGTAAGCTGACCAAGGAGGAAATACCACTCTCCCATTGACGATGTCTTTCTTTTTCCATACATTTGATATTTCCTTTACATTTTAGACTTAGCATTCCTAAATTTGTAAGGAGACATCTGGTTCAATGACAATCAAGTCTTGGGTTTCGTATTGAAGTTTGTTGAAATTGGTTGCTCTTGATAATTAATTTAGTTCATTTTATTTTGGTTAAAATTTTCTTATGAATGATCAATTTCGGGGTAACATTTGGGAATCGTTGGTTCGCCCACCGGGGGGATCAGTGTGGGTGAAAATCATGTACAATTGGGTTGTGACAAGTTGGTATCAGAGCTTTAGATTCATTGATCTCATTGCACTAAGACGGGTCTAGTAGAGTATCGCAGATGTGCAGAGACGTCCGTAAGTTATCTTCGAGAGGATGCAGGACTTTAGGAAAACTCCCCTCTTCTTTCCTTTCATGTGATTACTGATTCCAATTGGTATTTAGTGCTGGCATCTAAAAATTTTTCTTCCTTCCTTCTTATATAATGAGAACATGAGCCAATGGCAAGAGAGACGCAACACCGAGCCAGCAGCCACAATCGAAGTTTGCGATAGAGGAAGGGGTACAGGCTATGGATGGAGACCCGCTGCAGCTAGAGGAGGGGCTCGTGCTCCTTCTCCAGTTAGGGAAAGGTCTGCATCTTCTGTGCCACCAGAAGTACAGGAGTGGGTGGCTGTTGTGGTCGAGGTTCTGACACAGGGAGAAGCTCATGCCATGCCAGTATCCTCTGAGGTTCTAGCTCAGGTTCTGAACCTTCTAAGCAGCCTTATGGGCACTGAGGCAGGCCCAACAACTCTAGCATGGCAGTAATCAGGGATATATCATGCAGCTGTTGTGGCTCCTCGAGTCGATGACATATTGAAAGCTGTCATGTTCTCGAGACCAGTAGTGGGACCGATGATGACAAGAGAGGAGCATGACTTGTTTTGGAGGTTAACAAAGATGAAGCCTCCCACTTTCTACGGCACTAAGGCGGAGAATGCCATCACTTCATCATTGATTGTCATGAGAGGCTCCACAAAATGGGGGCGATAGAGAAGTATGGTGTAGAGTTCATCACTTTCTAGTTGATGGGTGATGCTAAGCTCTGGTGGAGAGATTTTGTGGAGTGCAGACCTGCGGGGTCACCACTTTTGACTTGGACCCAATTATACTCCACCTTCCTAGAGAAGTATGTTCCCCGCACTCTGAGGGACAGGAGACGGGATAAGTTCACCACCATTGAGCAGGGGAGCTCATCAGTTGCAGCATACAAGGATCAATTTCACTCACTGTCCAGGTATGCTCTATCCTTAATTCCCACTAAGGATGAAAGGATTAGGCGGTTTGTTAAGGGCTTGAATGTGGGTCTCCAGGTATTAGCATTGCAAATGGTCTCCTCTAGTAAGACCTTCCAGGAGGTGGTAGAGTATGTGAAGTTAGTTGAAGGGGTGAGACAGGAGAGTTATGCGAGGAATGCCTAGAAGAAGGATTGGAGAGTGGGTTCTTTCAATAGTTCTTATGCTAAGGTTCCCATACTGTAGAGTTTCTTTGGGCACCCTGTTCAGTCCACTATGCAGGTATCAATCGAAGGTCCGCGAGGACGGCTCCACGACAGTCAGGTGCAGTTAGGGGTGCACATATGGTTCGTTCTTATTTTAGGGATCATCCTATTTCTTCTATTCCATATTAGAGGCTAGTTATTGAGAAGGTCTGTCATGAGTGTGATGAGTATGACCATATCCGTAGATGGTGGCCTAGGTTCATACAGGGAGGGCAGATTATTCCTCACCTATCTCATCGAGCTCCGGCCTCTACCGGGAGAGGAGGTAGTGCATTCAGTGAGGATCATCCATAACTGGGATGAGTTAGTCAGTCAGTTGTTAAAGGTGGTTTTCAACAGGGTAGAGGACGTGCTCAGGTGGGTAGGGTGGCACCCAGGCAGGTAGAGGGGTGGCACAGCCCGATTGGGGTAGTTCTCAAGCGAGTAATCAGGCCCATTTCTATGCTTTTCCTGGTAGACCAGAGGCAAAGGCTTCAGACGCCTTTATTACAGGAATGATCTTCGTGGCTGATAGAATGTCTATTGCTTTTTTATCCAGGCTTTACATTCTTATATGTCTGCTTATTTTGTAATGAGTTTGGATCTTGTTTATGATGTACTTGATACTCCTATCCGTGTGTCTACTCCCGTTGGGGATTCTGTGTTGGTGGATAGGGTTGTTCGTGATTGCATTGTTGATTTTATGGGGTTTGACACTCTGACAGACTAAGTGATCTTAGACATGGTCGATTTTGATATAATTTTGTGAATGATATGGTTGTCCCCTTACAATGCCATTCTAGATTTCCATGCTAAGACTGTCTCTATATCAGGGCCAGGGGAATCTAGGTTGGTGTTGAAAGGAAATTATAGCCCTGCTTCTAATAAATGCATCTTTTATATTCGTCCCCGTATGTTGATAGAGCGGGGTTGTTTAGCGTATTTGGTATGTATTTGGGACACTAATTCAGAGGGTCCTTGCATAGAGTCGGTCCAAGTTATTTGTGAGTTCTTAGAGGTGTTCCCTGCAGATTTGTCCGGCATGCCGTCGGACCGTGACATAGATTTTTGTATAGACTTGGAACCAGGTACCTGACCTATTTCCATTCCTCCGTACTGAAAGGAACCTATTGATTTGAGAGAACTCAAGGAGTAGGTGCAGGAGTTTCTTAGTAAAGGATTCATCAGATTGAGCGTGTCGTCATAGGGTGCCCCGATTTTGTTTGTAAAGAAGAAGGATGGTAGTATGCGGATGTGCATCAACTATCGCTAGTTGAACAAGGTAACTATTCAGAACAAGTAGCCTCTTCCTTGAATAGATGATCTATTTGATCAGTTAAAGGGGCGGCTATATATTTGAAGATTTACTTGAGATTCGGTTATCACCAGCTGAAAATTTGAGCTGAGGATATTCCCAAAAAGCCTTCCGGACTAGGTATGGGCATTTACAAGTTTCTGGTCATGTCATTTGGACTCACTAATTCCCCAGCTGCATTCATGAGTCCGATGAACAGTATTTTCAAACCCTACCTGGATTCCTTTGTTATTGTATTATTAACGATATCTTGGTGTATTCTAAGACCAAACAGGAGCATGAAAATCATCTAAGGATTGTGCTAGGATTACTGAAGGAGAAGCAATTATACGTTAAGTTCACCAAGTGTAAGTTTTGGTTGGAATCAGTGTCTTTTCTGGGGCATGTGGTTTCCAAGGAGAGAATTTGAGTTGATCCACAGAAGGTGGAGGCGGTCAGAAACTAGGCAAGGCCAACTATTGTGACAGAGATTCGGAGTTTTGTGGGGCTGGCCATTTACTACCATCGGTTCGTGAAGGGTTTTTCCTCCATTTCTTTGGAATTAACTAAGTTGACACATAAGGATGTACCTTTCCAGTGGTCAGAGGAATGCGACGCAAGTTTCCAGAAACTCAAGACTCTGCTAACCACAACACCTATCCTGGTGTTACCAGTGGAAGGTAAAGACTTTGTTGTTTATTGTGATGCCTCGTGGTCTAAGCTGGGTGTTGTGCTAATACAAGAAGGATAGGTTATTGTGTATTCCTCGAGACAGTAGAAGGTGCATGAAAACAATTAACCCGTGCACGACCTGGAGTTATCAGCAGTGATGTTTGTCCTAAAAATTTGGAGGCACTATCTATATGGAGCTCGATGTGAGGTGTTCACGGATCATCGTAGCTTACAGTATGTGTACTCGCAGAAAGATCTCAATTTGAGGCAGAAAAGATAGATGGAGCTGCTTAAGGATTATGATATCACCATATTGTAACACCTAGGAAAGGCCAATGTTGTGGAAAACGCGTTGAGTAGGAAGATGGTGAGCATGGGCAGTTTAGCTTGCTTTGAAGCTACTCAGCGGACGATGGCCAGGGAAGTCCAAACTTTAGCAAATATCTTGGTAAGGTTTTCGTTGACAAAAACCGATAGAATACTAGCCAACATGGAGGCCAAATCCTCACTGTTACATGAAATCAAAGCCAAACAGTTTGAAGATGAAAAACTGGGTAAGATTAGGGATAAAGTTCTGCCGGAAGAAGCCAAGGAAGCAGTGTTAGATAACAAAGGGGTCTTGAGAATAAAGGTGTGGGTGTGTGTTTCCCGAGTTGGTGAACTAATTAAAACTCTCTTGGCAGAAGCTCACAACTCTAGGTACTCCATTCACCCTGGAGTCACCAAGATGTACCACGATCTGAAATAGCACTATTGGTGGGGTAGGATGAAGAGGGATATTGTGGACTATGTTGCTCAGCGTTTTAATTGTCAGCAGGTGAAATACGAGTACCAAAAGCCTAGGGGAGTACTTTAGAGAATTCCCATTCTTAAGTGGAAATGAGAGAGAATAGCAATGGACTTCGTGGTGGGTCTTCCCAAGACTTTGGGAAAATTTGACTCAATTTGGGTCATAGTGGACAGATTGACCAAGTCTGCTCATTTCTTGCCGGTCCAGGTGACTTACAACACTAAGAAACTAGCCAAGTTGTACGTGAAGGAGGTAATTCGGTTGCATGGGGTTCCTATTTCAATTATCTCAGAAAGGGGCACTCATTTCACTTTGCATTTCTGGAGGACCTTGTAGGCCGAGTTGGATACGAGGTTGGACTTGAGCACAACCTTTCATCCTCAGACAAATGGATAGTCAAAACATACTATCCAGATATTGGAGGACATGCTTCGGGCATTTGTGATAGATTTTGGGGCCATTGGGACAAATTCTTGCCCTTGGTAGATTTCTCCTATAACAATAGCTACCATTCGAGCATTGCCATGGTGCCATTTGAAGCTTTGTACGAGAGAAAGTGTAGGTCTTCAATTGGGTGGTTTGATGCATTTGAGGTGAGGACTTGGGGGACTGATTTGTTAAAAGAGTCCTTGGAAAAGGTTCGAATAATTCAAGACCACCTGGTAGCTACTTAGAGTAGGCAGAAGCAGTATGCAGAAAAGAAAGTAAGGGAAATGGAGTTTATGGAGGGGGAGAAAGTGCTGCTCAAGGTGTCCCCTATGAAGGGGGTGATGAGGTTCGAAAAGCGGGGCAAACTCATCTCGAGGTATATTGGGGCCATTTGAAATACTCCAGCGTGTGGGGAATGTGGCTTATGAGTTGGCATTATCGCCAGGATTATCTGGAGTGCATCCGGTATTTCATATGTCTATGCTGAAAAAGTACCATGAGGATGGAACATATATCATCAAGTGGGACTCTGTGTTACTGGATGAGAATTTGTCCTTTGAGAAGGAGCGTGTAGCGATATTGGCCAGAGAGGTTCAAAAGCACTGGTCCAAGGAGATTCTAACAGTAAAGGTCCAGTGGAAGAATCGTCCTATTGAGAAAGCCACTTGGGAGACCGAGGCTGATATGTGGGTCAAGTATCCCCAACTATTCTTGGAATCCAGTAAGTATTTTTCTCTTTCTTTGTATAGACCATTCAGGGATGAATGATATTTTAATTGGTATCTAATATAACAATCCGAAAGTCGTTACGGGATAGTTAAGGGCCTAGAATACTGGAAACATGCTAGGGAAGAAATAAAAAGTGTTGTGAAATCTTTCTAAGTGTGAAACTAGTGAATTTTGAGTAGTTATTGGTTTGGGGGACCACTGCAACGAAGGGATTTCCGCTACAATGAGACTGTGGTAACAATTGGAGTTTCGCCATGGTGAATTTGGGGAATAACCATTTGAACCACCGGAAAGACATTATGGCCACTATAGTGGGTCCATTGTAGTAGAAATGGGACCGCGGCATCAAATGACAAGAATCATAAAGTTGGTTTTAAGTGAGAATTACGGAATTTTACCCCATTATTCTCAAAATCACAATCAGAAGGTCTAGAGATCGGGAAAACCCTCCAGAGCAGTGAACTCTTCACCAAGGAAATATTTTTTGATTGTCTATCTCTACATGAGTAATGTTGATCCCAGAATCCTTATAGACCTTTAATGGTGGAATTTTGGGAGGGAGAAGACCCTAGATAGTTAAACTAGGGCTGAATTATGGGAAGATTATGGTGTGGTTAAAATTGATAATTAGGAATATTGATCACTCCCCTAGAATTATTATTAAGAACAAGGATTGTGCGAGAATTGGGGCCTAGAAATTAGTAGAATTGAGTTCACTTTTGAAAGTGCCCTGAAGGAGAGGGTTTGATCTTCTAAAACCCTTAATTCAAAGAGTGGGTAATGAATTACTATTTGTTTTGTTGTAGATTATGAGCATTCTGAAGATGTGAGATAGGGCTAGGCTCCGGTGGAGTAATTGATTCTTCATGTCTGAAATCGAGGTGGGTTATGATTAGAGGGTTAGATCCTGCAAAATGGCTTATATGCTTATTTAATGACTGTATTTGATTGGTCTTCAGACATTTCTTGTGATGAGCATTTTATGTGAATAAATGGAAATTATCATATTGATATAAGATGAATGTCATCTGTTGTTGAGATCATGTGGAAGTGTGTAATGAACTTCGTTTTATAAATCTATCATGTGAATTGAGTGCTGTATTTGAGCAAGTGAGGAAGTGAAGCATAGACTCTGATGAATTGATATGTATATATGATTTCGATTATGTAATGCACCTTGTTGCAATTAAAGGATGAGAATGACTTAATTATTAACTATTTTTTGAAAGAGAGGATCGAGTCCAAGAGGAGTATCCGGGCGAGCGAATATTATTATTGAGTGGCTCGTGTCTGAGAAGAGCATCCAGATGAGGATATGAGTGGGACTGGATACCACACCGGTACAATACATGGATTTTTAGATTTCCCTTCAGGTCATGACTGGAAGGATAGAAATAAGACCCTCTGGCATATGTGTACACTGATTGTATGGTTGAGTGTTATGGTGAGATGGAGGAGGCGTGTGCACGTCATGTCATCTTTGGTTTTCCATGTTGTATATGTTATGTTATGTTGTGTATGTTATGTTATGTTGTGTTATTATTCTATGCAAACGAAGTGTATGAAAAATGTGCTAAGAGATTGTGTCCATTACGGTTATGTTATGTGATTTTGAATAATGAAAAAACATGTCTTTAGTTCTAAGTGTGACTTTTCACAATGTCGGAACTTAATGCGTGGATTTTGCTGTAATTCCTGTTGAACTCGTGAGTGATACTTGGTGATGTTAATTATTGTCCTTAAGTGTGCTTATCTAGAGATATTGGTGGAATGCATGAATGATGAAACTGCTGAGCTGAAGAACTAGGGAAGTGCAGCATAGTCGAGCTACTGCCTAAGGCAATACCACTGCAGCGGAACCCTTTCCACTACGACGAGACCGCTGTACCGTTCAAGTGACTGCTGCAGCGAACGACCCAATCCAGTGAGCAAGCCGGCTATTTCCTAAGTAGAGCTAGTGTGTCTGAAAACATTCTATATGTTCTCCTTTATGCTAGAGACTGGTCTTGTATTGTTATTACTGTGTATATTTGTTATTATTTAGGGTCGATGGATGATGCCTACCAGTATCGTATTTTGTACTGACCCTATGCCTGCACTTCTTTTCTAAGTGCAGAACTTGATCTAGAAGTTCCTCACATCCTCAACTATAAAGCAACAGCGAAGTTTGAGAGGTGAGCTGACCAAGTAGGAAATACTACTCTCCCATCGATGATGTCTTTCTTTTTCCAAACATTTGATTTTTCTTTTATGTTTTAGACTTAGCATTTCTTAAAGTTGTAAGGAGATGTCTGGTGCAATGACAATCAAGTCTTGGGTTTCGTACTGAAGTTTGTTGAAATCGGTTGCTCTTGCTAATTAATTTAGTTCATTTTATTTTTATTTAGTTCATTTTATTTTGATTAAAGTTTTCTTATGAATGATCAATTTTGGGGTAACATTTGGGAATCATTGGTTTTTCCACCTGGGGGATTAGTGTGGGTGCCATTCATGGCCAATTGGGTCATGACAAAAAGAATCGCCTCTAATCATTTTGATCGTGTTTTTGGAAATAATGGGGTAAACCCCCAGAAATCCCACTTAAACCCACTTTCTGATTCTCGTTGTCTATTGCAGCGAAAATGTGACCGCTATAGTGGGCCCGCTATAGTGGTAAAAAAACTATTATGGCGGATCCGATGACTAATTTCCCAATCCGTTATGGTGGGACTCTAACCGTCACAACGATCTTGCTGCAGTGGATATCCTACCACTGCAGCGGTCCCTCGAAACCAGTAGCTCCCCCCCAAAAAGTCATCTTTTAACACCTTGCTATTTCACAACCAATTCCTACAGAATCTAGCTTTTTCGAGTGATCTAAGTCCATTTTCCTTGTAACATTATGCAGGTCGTTACAAGTAGGGTTGAGTAATTTAAAACTGGAGTGCGTTGAAATGATCAGTGCGCCATGACGAAATTTTCTTGCAAACGAATAGGGTCTAATATAAGCAGTACTCGATCAAAATTTGAAAGAACCTGTTTATTTGATAGACCCCTATGTGAGAAGGTAGGAAAGGTCGAACCCACGGAGTGTGAGGGTTACCTTATGTGTTGTATTATTATGATAGATGATGTGGGACTTTGCTAATCGATAAATAACTAGAAAGCCAGCATGTTATTGTTTTAAGGAGTTAGAATTTAGATATTGATGTGTATGTGTGTGGAATGATAGCATGTTTAGTTTGTTTGCGAGCACTAATTATCGTTAATGTTATAATGTGTTAAATATACTTGTAGTATGAGCTTGAAAATAATGACTTTTAATAAATGATATTGTGAATTTGGAATGCATTGATATGTTGTATGTGTTTTTTTAATTGCCATATGAGTGGTTAAACAATAATGTGTATAACCAAGTTGATGAGAGCAATATGATGCCTCCGAAATGTCATACGTATTGACCAATTGATAACATATTAAATATGAGAATAAAAGTGGATACCATGTTGTATCCTGAGATAAGTGGCTCATGCCTGAGGGGAGAATCCGAGCGAGCGATTATAATTGACTGGCTCATGTCCGAGGGAGCATCTAGACGAGCAGATGAGTGGGAGTGGGTACCATACCAGTAAAATACATAGATTTCTAGAATCCCTGTAGGTCATAACTGGAAGGGCAGAAATAACACCCTCTGGCATGTATACAAAAATATTCCATATGAGTGTGTGCGGTGACGTGACAAAGGCGTGTGCTCGGTACATTATCGATGTTATGATATTGAAGGAGAGTTGAATAGTGAGAATTGGTTCAACAATATAAGAACCATATAAAACTAAGATGTTGAATGAATAGCTAATTGTGGATTTAATGTTGATGTATGGGTTATAACATGTTTCATAACTGCAACGACTAATTGTTTACCTATGATAAGTTGATGAATTGATTGATGAGGATTCATGTGTATATCTAATGTGATAAGTCGATGACTTGATTGTTGAGAATTCATATGTATATTCAATGTGATAAGTTGATGAATTGATTGTTGAGGATTCTTGTGTATATCCAAGGTGATAAATTGATGAAGTGATCGTTGAGTTTTAATCATGCATAAACTTGTTTAGAGTGGATGAACTGATTGTGAGAATTGCTAAGTGAGGAATCTAAGGTTGTCAACTTGGTTGAGATTGTGCCTGCACAGTACCGCTGCAGCAGTAACTTTATCGTTGTGACGAGACCGCTTCCATGGTCATACCACCATTGCAGCGAAGCCCAATCTAGTGAGCAGACTGACTTACTACCTTATTCTGACCAATTTTAGATTTCGTGTTATCTGAAGACTACTTCTTCTGGTGAATGTAATTGGATAGATAATATGATGAACTGTTGTTAAAATTGAGGGATTTGACTGCATATTAATTTTGTTCTATTATGTGAACTAACCTTAGTCGGCCGATGATGCCTACTGATACATGTGGTGTACTGATACTATCTTGCTACACCTTTTTTGGTGTAGGTTGTTGTAGGTTGAAGTTTCATGATTGATATGGCGTACTCATCATCAGCTTTCTCATTCCCTCCGCAGGCGAAGCTGTGTCATTTTACCTTGTCAAGTTATTTCAAGTAGAGCTCTTACCTGTCTAGACTAGATCTTGGGGGAAGTGTTGGTTGTGTCAAGGTTATAATTGTAATTTTGACTTATTATTTGATCTATGTAAAGGCAGTGAGAGATTTCTAAGTACTTTCATGTGTGATTAAAAGGGGTTCTCCTATCGAGTTAGAGTCGATGTAGGTACCCCCATGACCTGCCCATTTGGATCGTGTCAAGTACATAGTAATTGTGATAGTTTTTCTTTCTGTGTAGTGAAATATTCCATCTTTGTAGTATTATAAATCGGACATAGATGATGGAACACTGACAAACCCAAATAGAGTGGCATGAGTGGTGTTATTTGAAATGACAATATCAATGGGTATTGTGTTACTCAATCATATTATAAACATTACAATAAGGTCTACCATGACTTCTCAGGGCATGATTTCTTGTTTTGTTAAGTTGGATGAATATGATCAACATTAATTTTTTTTAGGAGCGAAATCTGAAGAGAGGTTTTTAAAGTTATCCTATATATTTTATATTTTAGACATAATTATGATATTATTCATGAGTTTCTTAAACATTTGTACTCATTAATGATAAGAAATGGAGACTAGTATTGTATTAAAAGTCTGGAGGCCCTTAGAAATGTTGATTGATTTTTTTGCCTTTCATTAAAAGACTTTATAATAGACAAAATTGTTATTTACTATTTTTTTTTCAAATAATCGTCATTTAATTATTATCCTAATATTAAGAACTCATTAA
>JACEIK010000580.1:69363-82456 GCA_018107945.1 Datura stramonium | reverse complement strand
CTCCTAATAGAGCTTAAAACGACGTAGTTTAGGGGTTAGGAGCTTAGAATTACGAAAAATACCCTTACTAAAATTGCTAGAAATTAGACTCTGCTTGTCCTCACGAGGGACTTCACGAGTCGTGAGTAGGGGATGACTCGTGGTGTCCTCTCATGAAGTCTACTGGAATCTCAGCCCCAAATCCACTTTCCTGGCCATGACTTATTCCAGGAATCATGAAGTGACACCATGGCTCATGGCATCCTCCCGTGGTCAACCCCCTGACCACGACTCCTTACTGGCTTACCTCTACTTCACGAGTCACTCCATAACTCGTTGGGTGACCTAAAGAGTCACCTGACTAGTCATTCTGTGGCTTGTGAAATTTTTTCCTGCTTTCTCCACTTCAACCCACGGGTCTGATCTTAGGGACTTTTGGGGTATTACAATATCTCCCCCTTGGAAATATTTATCCTCGAATATGCTTAAACTTACTAAATAACTAGGGAAAGAAACTGCCATCCCAAATACTGAATATCTAAAGCTAAAGACTGATGGAGTGGCTGAATTCGGACTGAAATATATGACTAAACTGAATTCGTGAATCACACATACACATGCACTGACATAACAGAAGCTGAGAGACATGAACTAGACATGAAGCTGAATAGAGTACTAAGGAGGAAACTGATACCTCAAGCTGGAACTGAGCCAGAAAGGAAAAGATGGGGGTATTTAGCCATCATATCTGCTTCGGCTTTCCACGTAGCTCCCTCGATAAACTTATTTCTCCACAGAACCTTTATTGAATCTATTTCTTTGTTTCTAAACTTCTGAACCTAACGATCAAGGATTTCAACCGAAATCTTTTCATAGCTAAGGCTATCCTTCACACCTATGTTCTCCCCGGGAACAACCAAAGTCGGGTCACCGATGCACTTCTTTATGAGCGATACATAGAAAATTGGATGTACAAAAGCCAACTTTGAGGGAAATTCCAACTCATAGGCCACCTTGCCAACGCGTCTCACAATCCAATACAGGCCAATGTATTGGGGACTAAGATTTATTTTCTTTCCGAATCTCATCACCACCTTTATAGGAGATACCTTCAAGAACACCCAATAATCACCTTCAAACTCAAGTTTTCTCCTCCTCAAATCCGCATAGGACTTTTGACGACTCTGAGCTGTTTTAAGCCTTTCCCTTATAAGTTGAACTCTCTCTATAGCCTTATGGACTGGATATGGCCCTATCAATATAGCCTCACCAACCTCAAACCAACCAATAGGTGATCTACATCTCTGCCCATAAAAAGCCTCAAACGGAGCCATCTGAATGCTGGAGTGGTAACTGTTATTGTAAGAAAACTCGATAAGAGGAAAATGATCATCCCAACTACCTTTGAATTCAATCACACATGCTCTCAATATATTCTCAAGAGTATAAATGCTTCACTCGGACTGACCATCCGTCTGCGGGTGAAAAGTTGTACTAAGCTTGACCTAAGTACCAATTCCCTTCTTAAACGACTTTCAAAACTGCAAAGTGAACCAAGTACCTCTGTATGATATAATGGACAAGGGAACACCATGAAACAAAAATAACTCCCAAATATACAACTTAGCATAGTACTTAGCTGAATCGGTAGTTTTAAGTGGTAGAAAATGGGCGGCTTTAGTCAATCTATGCACAATCACCCAAATAGAGTCATACTATCGACGTGTACGAGGCAACCCTGTGATGAAGTCCATATTGATCTCTTCCCACTTCCAAGTAGGGATGCTGATGTCGTGTAACACACCTCCTGGTCTCTAATGCTCCACTTTCACCTGTTGGCAATTCAGACACTTAGACATAAACTCTGCTATATCCTTTTTCATACCATTCCACCAATAGACTTCTTGTAGCTCATGGTACATCTTGGTGACACCTGGATGTATAGAATATCTGGAACCATGAGCCTCATGCAACATCCGATCTCTCAAGTCATCAACACCTAGAACACACAAACGACCCTGATATCGAGTACACCATCTCCCCCTTGGGAGAAGACCTCTACCTTCTCATTCTTAACCGTCTACTTCAACTTTACAAAAATAGGATCCTCATCTTTCCTAGCCTTTATCTCTGTCACCAAAGAGGATTCAGAGCCATTCTAAACAACGACACCACCATCCATTGAATCAACAAAAAGAACTCCTAATTGAGAAAGCCGGTGCACATCCTTCACCAACTCTTTCCTTCCATCTTCCACGTGAGAAACACTCTCCATGGATAGTCTACTAAGAGCATTTTCCACTACATTGGCCTTGTCTGGATGATAAAGGACACTCGTGTCATAATCATTGAGAAGCTCTAACCACCTCCTTTGTCGCAAATTCAGGTCCGTCTAGGTAAACACATACTGAAGACTCTTGTTGTTCGTGAAAAAATCTACATGGACTCCGTATAAATAGTGTCTCCAAATCTTTAATGCAAACACCACTACTGCCAATTTCAGGTCGTGCATCGAGTAATTCTTCTCATGAATCTTAAGCTGTCTAGAGGCATACGCTAAGACATTGCCATGCTGCATCAACAGAAAACCAAGTCCAACCCTAGAGGCATCACAATACACCATAAATCCCATCTATACCCTCGAGTAGGGTCAATATTAAGGTTGAAGTGAGCCGAGTCTTTAAATCTCGAAAGCTCTTCTCACATGAATTCAACCATTGAAATTTGACTTTCTTCTAGGTCAACTTAGTCAACGGTGCAAAAATGGATGCAAATCACTCAACAAACCTTCTTTAGTAGCTAACTAAACCCAAGAAACTCTTGATATCCGAAGGATTAACTGGTCTAGGCCAATTCTTTACAACTTCTATCTTTTGCGGGTCCACTTGCACACCCTCACTTGACACCAAATGACCCAAAATGCTACTGAGTTCAGCCAAAATTCATACTTGCTAAATTTAGAAAACAGCTGGCGATCCTTAAAGGTGTGTAGCACAATCCTCAAATGAGTGGCATGATCCTCCTCGCTCTGAGAGTATATGAGAATGTCATCTATGAACAAAATAACGAACATGTCCAAATATGGATTGAACACCCTATTCATCAAATCCATACAAGTTGTAGGAGCATTCATTAGTCAAAAATACATAAATACAAACTCATAGTGATCATACCGAGTCTTGAAGGTTGTCTTCGGAATGTCAGTCTCTCTAACTTTGAGCTGGTGATAACCAAATCTGAGGTCTATCTTTGAGAAATACCTGGAACCCTGAAGTTGGTTAAAAAATCATCAATCCTAGGGAGAGGATACTTGTTCTTGATTGTAACCTTGTTCAACTGTCGGTAGTCAATGCACATACGAAGGAAGCCATCCTTCTTTCAAACAAAGAGAATTGGTGCACCCGATGGGGATTCGCTAGGTCTAATGAAACCCTTGTCTAAGAGATCCTTCAACTGCTCTTTCAACTACTTTAGCTCAACTGGAATCATTCTGTAAGGAGGAATAAATATAGGTTGCGTATCGGGAAGAAGGCCAATACCAAAGTCAATCTCCCACTTGGGAGGGACTCCGAGTAGATCATCTGGGAATACCTCCGAATACTCACACACTATAGGAACTGACTGGAGAGTCGGGGTCTCGGACGTAGCATCCTTAACCCGAACTAGATGGTAAATGCACCCCTTATAAATCATCTTTCTGGTCTTAACATAGGAAATAAAGCAACCTACGGACGACCGAACTACCCTTCCACTATAGGACTGGCTCACCCGAAAATCGAAACTCTACTGCACGGGTTCTATAATTCAAGGAGGCATAACATACATGTAACCAATCCATGCCAAAGATAACATCAAAATCTATCATGTCTAGCACTACTAGATCTGTTGAGGTGATTTTCTGAAGGACTGTGATTGGGCAATTTCTGTATACTTGTCGATCTATAACTGACTCACCGACTGGAGTAGAGACTGAGAAGGGTTTTGATAGGATTTCAGAATTGACTCCGAAACTACTAGCAACATAGGGCATTTACAAAAGATAGCGTAGCCACTGGATCTAACAATGCATATGCATCAAGATGGAATACTCATAACATACTAGTGACCATATCTAGAGAAACCTCCTACTCCTGACAAGACAAGAGGGCATAAAACCTGTTATGACGCTAACCACCACCTGCACTAGTAGATGCATCCTATTGAGCTGAGTGTGCTGGTGGAACTGCTGAACTGGTGGCTAGGTCTCAGCCTCTACCCTGGCCCTGACTGGCTGATGGACAATCTCTAGGAGCATATGATCGGGCTTTCCACACCCAAAACATGCACCTATTCCCGCTAAGCACTTACCGGTATGCCTCCTACCACACCTATCACAAATTGGAATACTGGACTCCACTGACCTGATCCCTTGACCTATAGAGCCTGACGGTCGTCCACTCTGATCACGCCTAGATCTGGATAACACACTTACTACTGACGATGCTGGGGTTGATGATCTCTGGTGGAACTGCTGATGATTTCCACCACTCGACCTCTGCTAGGAGAACCCAAAACTATCTATCCTGGCTCTCTTAGCCTCTCTCTCCCTCTTCTTCATCTGCAGTGCCTCAATCTGCTGGGAATAAAAAACCAATCAGGTGAAGTTGATGTCCTGATGGAGCATAGCTATCCTGCAATCCTTGACCAAGTAGTCCTATACCCTATTCACAAATCTGCTCACCCGAGCCCTCTGATTGGCCACCATCTCTGGCACATACTTGGACAAGCGGGTGAACTATAGAGCATACTCTTGAACTGTCATGTTGTTTTGTCTCAAATTCAAAAACTCTGCTGCCTTGATCTCCCTCATATCCTAGGGAAAGAATCGGTCTAAGAATGTGGTAAGAAACTCATCCCAGCTAATGGAACCTGCTCCGACTCCTCGGCCATCCTTCCATTACCTATACCAAATATGGGCAACCCACTTTAACTGATAAGAGGATAGGTCTGCAGACTCTTCCCCCATCACCCCCATAATTTGGGTGATCTTTAGAATCTCCTTGATGAACTCATGTGGGTCCTCATCCAGAGGAAATCCCTGACCCTAGCCTTCGCTGCGTTCCCATCATGGGGAATGTGAGACACCATTTATTGATTGACCTGAGTGGTCAACTCCTGTGCCAACATTTGGATGGCTGCTCTAAACTCAGCATGGGCAACCTGCTTAGGCACATGATCCTCTGGGGCGGTGGGGCTTTCTGGTGCCCATCTCCGTTGCCATTCTCATGGCCATTCCTGTTTTCATTGTCGTTCCTTCTTCCATTAACTCGCCGTGGAGGCATGATTCGGCAAACGTGTATAGAAAGAGTTATAAGGATAGAGAGATACTTCATCGCATGACATAGATCATGAAAGAAGGGAAATTTCCTAAAATATTTTATAGTCTCTTCATCATAAGTGTGGTCACACCCATGAAAAAGACTACTTAATTTGGCTTTCAAACACCTAGGACACACTGAACCTTGCTCTGATACCAAGTCTATCACGATCCGAACATAGTCTCGGATCTAGACACAAAAACTAGAACCATAAATGGCTCCAAGTCGACCCATGGCATGAACATAAAAACTGAAGCTCAACATAAATAAAGCGGAAGACTAAATTCTGAAATAGCGGAGGTCTAAATTATAAAACATTTAAACAACTTTAACTCAAACACAGAATCTGAAGCTGGAAATACAAACTGTAACACCCCGAAAGTCCTTGAGATCAGACCCCGGAGTTGGATGAAGCTCAGCATAAAAATTAATAGAAACTTACCTTAGAACGAGTGAGTAAATGACTCGTTATGAGACATAACGGGTCATGGTCTGACCCATGAGGATCTGTAAGGAAAGGATGGAAATCCCAGTGGCCACGGACGACCTGACGAGTTGTCATACTTGGCAAAAACTCGTCAGATTGGTCGTTAGATAGAGGACAGGGACCCTGGGTTAAGTCTCAGGCAGTGTGGTTAATGGAAGGGGGTGAGGAGTCGTTAGGTGTGACAACAACTCATCATGTCAATCGTTAGATGGGAGAAGTTGTATCCATGAGGTAAATCCAGTGCAGTTGACGGATGGATGTAATGAGTCGTTAGAAGGGGCAATGATTCGTCATGTCAGTCGTTGGATGGTGAAAAGCTGAAGCCGTGAAGTGTTATCCAGTGTGCTTGATGAGTGGGCCTAACTAGTCATTGGGGAAAGTAATGACTCGTGATGTTAGTCATGGTTTGAAGAATGATGAATCTGTGTAAATTTTCCAGTATACGTTACGGGCGAGACGACGAGTCGTTAGAGGGAACAACGACTCGTTACGTGAGTCGTTGCTCCAGTTCGGGAAGTTTTTCAAATTTTATCTAGGGGAATTTTTTAAACTCCTGTGCTTCTAACTTTGAAGTGACATCGTTTTGGGTACCCGGAGGGGCGGTTTTAAGGGGAATATCAAGCCTAACCCTCATTCAATCCAGAAACACTCATAAATCCTTCTTCCTTTTCTCTTCCAAAACTCAAGAACACCTAGGGTTTTTTCCTTGACTTTAATATCCAAGTTCTAGGGGGATATTTCATCAATCCAGGTATGTGAGACTTCAACAAGGATTCCCTTTCGTCCTTGTGTCCTGAGATTTTCGTAAAAACCCTAGTCATTTAATTTTAACAAGAATTTATGTCATAAGGTCTCAATCTAGCATGATTTCTCTTATGTTTTCATAAATTTTCAAACCCTCGTGATAGTAGACATGCAGGTTATGAAATTACTATTAAATTCATGATTTTTAACATAAGAAACGGCAGTAGCATGTTTTCTAAAATTTTCCTACGCGTTAGCGTTATTTTTAAGCCATGGTACTTGTGAAGTATGCTCATGCTTTTTACCATGATTTCACTATACATGTTTAAAGAATGATTAGAGCCTATTAGTTGGCATGAAGATAGAACCCATGATTTATATTGTGATATTAACTCATGATTCCATGAATTGAGTAAGAAGAAAATATGTCTATAATTTCCCTGGACTCTCAGGCCTCTAATTAGATGAAAGTTACTCTTGGTCCTTATCATAGATTAGGGTGGAACTTTCATGATTTGGATTCCAATGGAAATGTTATGTTCATATGTGAAATTTCGTGTGAGTGATGATTGATTGACATAAATCCTTGAGTAGGAATTAATGTCTTGGTATATCCAATCTCAGAGTCTCAGTCCACCCTGAAAACACGTAGAGTCCAACAAAAGGTCAGTTATCAGTGTTGGGATTTTTTTCAACATTTTTATTATCAGTTGTTTTTCATAGTCAAATTATGTTAGTCCAGTTCCAGCCAAAATACTAGCCTACTCAGTAACTTCAGAAATATCAGCTGATCAGTTTGACTTCAGTCTTTTCCCGAGGTGTCAGTGGTGCCTCTCAGTTATCAAGATCAGACTCAAAATATAGTTTATTTGGTCCATTAGGCGGTTATGACATTCTAGTTATGTAGCTCTGACCAGCCCCAGGACCTCAGTTCAGTTATCAGTTTGTTCTTTAGACGGTTACAACGCTTCTAGTTTAGCAGCTTTTACCAGTCTTAGAACTCAATTTCCAAATCTGGTCCTATAAGATGCTCAGGGAACTCTTAGACAGTATCCCTAAGTCAGTTATAATCTTGGACCCCCGTATCGATCTATCTGATTGGCAGTAGTAGTCGTGATAGGATTATCCAGTGGGAGTAGGATTTAGCACCAAAAGGCCGGGGTTCCAGTGCACGCAGGTTTCAGAACTACGTTGCCACCATAGGTTATTTTTACTTGGCCTCATGGCTCCCTGATAGTGATTCTCATAATCCATGTCTTTATACCCTAGCAAGGTATATTGGGTCCTATCGGTGGGGTGTATACATCGGACTCCACGTCTAGCTCACGTGGTTATTTGTCGGTTATAGCCTCTTCCACTAGTCGGTTCAGTCATTCTCAGATTTCTCAGTTCAGTTCCAGTTCTATCAATTTAGCTCAGTTCGGTATAGTATCTTAGACTCGGTGTTTCAAATTTATGGCATGCCTTTGACCATCAGACAGGGTCACCTCGACCATCTCAGCTTACTTCAGTTTATTCAGTTTCAGTATTTCCGTTAGTCATGGCATGTCGTTACAGTTCAGTTATGCATTACTTTATATTATTATAGTTCAGTTATGCATTACTTTATATTACTAAAGTTAAGTTATGTATTACTTTATGTTACATTTTTTTTCCACTTACTCAGTACGTTCAAGGTCCTGACGCATACCGTCTATTCTATATTGTATCATGATACAACTGCAGGTTCTTAGTCTCAGTATATAGTTAGAAGACCTACTCCAGGAGTTACCAGCTGGTGGGTCCTTATCTTTCGAGGATGATGTTGGTTTTTTTTGCAATTTCTTTTATTCAATTAGACCTTAGAGTTAGCTGGGGGCTTGTCCCAGCAACTCATCAGATCTAGATGGCTTTCAGATGTAGACTCGGACTTTAAGATTTATTTTTAGATGGTGGCAGGGTGTCGCTGGTTTGCCATTCTTATCTATAGACAAAGAGTATGATAAGTTTTAGGGACTCAACCCTATACTGTACCGCTCTATAGCACGACTGNATTCTTGATTCAGCCTTCCTTAAATGACTTTACTATTTAAACTCCCGCTATGTTTTACTCAGAATATTAGTTTGTGATAAACTAGTGGTTGATTTGGGGTTACTTGTGACTCCAAGTACCGTGTCCCGTCCAGGGTGTAGACTCGGGGCGTGACAAACTTGGTATCAAAGCCCTAGGTTTAGAGTATCATTGGATGTATGAAAGTAGCATCGAGTAGAGTCCTTTTCAAGGGTATAAAGCGTGCCACACTTATAATGAGGAGGCTACAAGATGTTTTAGGAAAATTCCCTTTTCTAATTATTCCTATCATGCGATAGAGTGAAAACTTTAAGGTCTCTCTTCTAATTCATATTTTATGCGTTCGCAGAAAATGTCTCCTAGAAGGGGTGTTGGAAAAGGGAGAAGTAACGGGAATCCACCAGTCCCACAAACCCCAGTAGTCCCCCTCAGTGCGCAAGTGACGGATGCGGAGCTCGGGACTACCCTTAAAGTGTTAATACAGGCTGCGACCACTCAGGTCAACCAGCAAGCAGTCACACCTGCAAATCCGATGGAAGATATAATAGCTACCAGGGATCGAAACTTCTTACAAAGGAATCCATATGAGTTTTATGGTCCGAAAGTAGATGGGAGGATCAAGGGAGAAGAAAAGGGAAGCAAGAGAGCAAGGACAAGGGACATAGGGTATTCCCAACAGAGGATGAGTGGTAGACCTCGTTACCAATATCGTTGGAGATCGATAGCCAATGCTCCTAACAAACCCAAAATAAGGGAGATTACATACCCAACTTGCAAGAACTGTGACAAGAAACATTTGGGAGAATGCAGGGCTGGCTCAGGCGGTTGCCTTTGGTGCAGCAAGTCAGGCCATAAACTTAGAGAGTGCCCAATAGCCAAATGGGGCGAAGGTAGAGCTCTGGCTAACTCTTCTGCAGCCCTGTCAAGTCACCTAGTTTGTGAGAAATGTGGAAGGAGCCACCCCAAAATATGTTTATTTGGTAGGGAAGGGTGTTTTGGATGTGGTCAGTTGGGTCATAGAATAAAGAATTGCTTTATAACTGAACATGGGAGAACTTCACCTACCATCCAAGTAACTCCAGCAGCTTGCCCATCTCAGCAGGGCACAACATCCAGTACAGATGGCCGACAGAGCTGTATATATTAGCAGGTATGTTAAGGTGCTTCTCATTTTGACCCTTGAAGATGGTGGGCCTAGGAGCCACAGTATAAGGTATGATATGCCATTTAGCATGTTAGTATGAGAATTATCCCATGACTGGTATGAAATGGTTATAAGTATGAAGCCTTCAGTGATAGCTTATCGAGGCAAATGAGAAGTCAAGAGTTAGTGATGTTATCCTAGCCTTAAGAAAGGATCTAAAACCCTGAGAATGATGACTTTAAGCTAAGGGGGAGATGGTAAGTTAAATAGGCTAAGTCAAGTCCTAAGTGTTCTACTGGAAGGGCTCAAGAAATAGTAGCTAGAGGATGTCAATCCTTCCCATTCGGATGTTATCTCTTGCGTTTCAGTTAACAATACATCCTACTCATGCTTATGTTCAGACTCCTATAAGTATAGATAACCACTTCAGATAGTGATCTCAGTCTTACTCCGTGATTTCAAATATCTCAACTTCATGAAAATAAACCAGGAATGAGGAGTTAGCGAAGATAGTCATTTGTTGGCAATACTGATGGACTAGAAAAAATATTAAACTTCGAAGAACTACAACATAATAAATATTACTATCCTAAGTTTTCAAAATTAAAACCTAAGCCAAAAACACATAATCTCAATAGGTATAATCATAGGTTCAATCTAAAACAATGAATAACTAATAGAGCACAAATAGATTTTTAAAGATCGATCAAAGTCCAGCTTCTTATTTGAAAGATTCCTGAGTTCCAGAGATCTAACTGATAATTATGACATTTGAAAAAGTAACCATCACAAAAATTAAGGCTTGAGGTAATTTTTTAGAGAATCAACCATAACAAAGTTTCAATAATCCTTGATTCCATGATTAAGAAAGAGAAGCTAATTAACAAGAGAAAAATAATAAAGAGCAAACAGAGAAAAGAAAGTGACGAAGGAACTGTCTAGAGATTGTTTATACAGCTATGCGGTGATGATAGAAATAAAAGACACGTTAGTATTTTTAAAAAAAATTAAGCCAACGCCAACAGGTTGTAAGCCTTTTGGTGTGGGGGTTTAGCTTAGATCCCTACTATGTACAATAGAAGCAAAATATTTATAAAAGACTAGAGGGGGACATAAAATCATGCCTCTAATAGTGAAAAAGATTGACAAGTCAATCTAAAGAAAAAGAAAACAGCCTATATGATTCCTTTCCCCAAAGAGGCTAGGAATTAGCTACCAAAAAAATTACATTTATCATATCTTCTCCTAAAAGTAGGAAGCTGCTATTTATCAAGTTGAAACAATCACTTTGTCTCTCTGGGGAGATCTTGTAGAGAGTGATATAAGGTCCTATTTTCACTTGTAGTAGCCAGTTTAGCCAAAAGAATCAGCCACTTGGTTATCTTATCTATAACAGTGAGAAATCTGATAATTGATATTCATAGTGTTATTAGTGATACTATCCACAATATGCCTAAGCTTTAAATTGTTAGTCTTCTTGTTGATGAGCATATTGGTGATGATAATTGAGTCCAATTCCATATGGATATTATTGTACCCTTTCATAATACTCCAATTGATCCCAAAGTCTGTTTCTAGAGCTTCTGCAAGGTTATTGTCGATGCACGTGACAAGGATAGAAAAACCAGTATTAATTTTGATCATTCCTCTTTGGGGTCTTTTTCAAGTAGTTGTTGCACAATTCACAACTAGTCTAAACCTCTCAATTCTACTATAATATCATGGACCATCTGTCTATAGTGTTAAAATTGGGGAAGGCATTTTGCAGCACTCAGATTCCATACACATTGATTGACCATCTTATGGTTATAGAATTTTCTATTCTGACCATATCTGCAAGCAGTCCATACTTTTTATATTTTCCAACAAATAAGCATTGGGGTGGCTTGGAATACCAGTTTTTGTAGCTTAATATTATTTTTGGATTTCATTTTTCAGTAATTATTAAGGCACCCTCTAATATTTGTATGTTGATGTGTAATTTCAAGAAGTTCTCCCATTGCTTTCCATATGTTATCAACAGCCATCCCTTAGATAAAGACATGATTCATACTTTTATTTTGAGGTCTGGTGCAACATAGGAAGTCCACATCTTCCTAAGTACTGAACTTGGTCGTGACTTCTTTAAAAGGAAGTTTTCTTGCAATCAATCTCCAACAAAAAGGAAGTTTTATTGCAATCAATCTCCAACAAATAAATGACATATAGAAAGGAATTGTGATGACCCAAATGGGCGGGCCATGCGGGCACCAACATTGACTCTAACTCGATAGGAAAACCCTCTATATAACATGGTGTCATAACTAAATGTGAATTTCATGAACTTACACCAATCAACATTTACTAAAATAAAACAATAAAAATACTCCCAACTTGAATCTTCCCAGATCTAGTCTAGACAGGTACAAGAGCTCTAACATCTAGCCCAGGTACAAGTATGATACGAGATATATCGACATGATTCAAACATGATGTGAGAGACACAGATGGGAGGTAATACATTATGATGTGGTACAAGTATGGTACTACATGACATGATTATGGTGTAGAGATGTATAGTGTGGAATTAGGGAGAGGTAGGTAGGTGCATATACCTTAATTGTGGAGGACTTAACTCCATTGGTATGGGTTGATGTTTTCCTTATGTGTACTTGAATTATTCAATTAACATTGTGATCAAATGCTTGATTAATGTGGTCACTGTGGGTTATAGAAGGTAACATGATGGATTTAATAATGGTCGTGAACTACTAGGAGATCGTCGATTTAACTATATTATCAGGGTGTGGATAAAAGAGGAGAAACGAAATTAAAGAGGGTTAGCTAACTATGTGAGTCAATAAATAGGTCATTAAACAATAGGGACGGACTTAGTTAGTAATAATTGAAGTATAAATGAAATAAGCGTGTTAATAATGTTTAAATGGAGGATTGAAAAAGGAGATGATCAGTGAAACAGGGCTAATGGATAAAATGAGTGTCGCTGCAGCGAGCAATTTGTCAGCGAGACAGTTTTAGCGACCAAAGTGTTCGCTGAAGCTAATGTGTTGTGAGTTTACAGCACTTTCGATGCTTAAAACTGGGAAAATAGCATGAACTTAGGTATGTTTATATGGATATGAGGTGTTTTTACTTTGTATACAGGAAAAATAGGTGTTTGAGTGAAAATGAGCAAAAGTTGCAAAAAAGCAGCCAAGTACTCATCTCAGTACCAGCCATACCAAGATTGTACGTGTTACACCCCGTAAGATTCCCAGCATCTAGTTGGCCTACTCGCACGTTAGTTAAGCATATTTGAAAGTCATACGTGCTAGGAAAAGGCCCGGAAAAAG
>JACEIK010000580.1:51987-65625 GCA_018107945.1 Datura stramonium | reverse complement strand
ACCAACGGACCGTGGTACCTACCGACACCAGAATCCTAGTTGATTTAGGAAAGGATTTGTTTCATGTTTATAAATACTTGGTTTAGGTTTATTTTATGATTATGCAATTTTACAGTTGTAGAACAGTATTTTGGGGTGTTATTGACTTCGATTAAGATTCAAGAAACAAAGATATACTTTTGTTCTTGAATTTAGAGATGTAATACATATTTGGAGTTTTGTTCATCAATTTTGAAGTTTTATTCAATTTACTTGATTTTCTTCTACGATAATTTGTAAGTTGCAATATGATTTATTCAATAATTTGTGATTGTGATCATACAAACATGAGTAGCTAAACCCATAACTAGGGTTGTGGGAACCAAGATGAATTAACACTTATAAGTTAAATACTTAGTGATACTTGAACGGGGTTTTATGCATGTATTGTTTTTCCCTTCATTTTGATTGATTCTTGACGGTTGTAAACGTTAGGACTTGCCTTATTCTTACTTACCGTACCAAGGAGGTAATGAATGGAAAAAAGGGATTAACAATAGAGATTTGAGGATATCAACCCTCATCTAATAGCTTGAACTTGTCCGGGATACCTAATCCAATATTAAGGATAAGGGTCAATTAAAAGTACATCCGTATACGGATCAAGTTGCGTGGTGATAATCATCTAGATAGGGGACCAACCATTTAGGTGAACTTAACTTACCAATATTGCATGTTAAACACCGGAATAGATCACTAGTATACAAGCTTTGTGGTTATGAAATCTTGGGGAACACAATCCTAGTCAAGTCGTTAATTGAATACAAATCGAACTTGATCTAAGCATTCAGTAGTTCTACTTTTGTTTATTATTCTATTTCTTTCCCCCTGTAGGAAATAAGTAATTCAATAGTAGCAGCTATTCGCATTAACTTAAGTTCTTTCCATGTTCCCTGTGGGATCGACCTCAACCTCTAGTTGGATTTTATATTTGACATTGACCGCTTTATATCTCCATTGCGAGGTGTAATTTGGGCGACATCACTGAGTACTCCTAAGTTACTTTCTAATTGAACAAAAATCAAAAACTAAAAAATAAAAATCCTACACATGTCGGTTCTACTAGATAGCATGCCTGAGGGAAAAGAACCACGGCAAGAAAAACCCTCAGACGAACCAAAAATCCCAAAAATCACAAGTACACACCCTCCCCTTTTTCGAAAGTAAGATTCGTCCTCGAAGAATCATTTAGAAGAACATAGGGAAGAGAATAACATGTGGTGCACTAGGCTTCACCTTCCATGGGTTGCCTCCCATGCAGCACTTGTGTCACGCCCCACCTTGAGAGGCATGACTGGCACCTGGTGCCCTACTAGGATCCGAACTAACTTAATTGACTGAGCCTAAGAACACTTGGTGTAGGCTTACTCCCCAAATCAAGAAAACAACGGGCTATATCATGGATGTAAACACAGCCCCCGACCGACAAGGCCTTATAGCCACCTGTAAAAGAAAACCATCTAGTAAGAAACAGCAACAAAAGGGAATCCTATGCGAGACGACAATACCACTATGATGACTAGTTATGACTGTAAAGTAAATCCAGAGCTAAGCTAAACTATGGCCGACAAGGCCGCTAATCTATCAGCTAAACAAGGCCTTACACAACCAACATGCAAACTAAAGCACATATAGGCCCAACACGGCCAATAACAGCTAAACACAGGGAAGTAGAAACAATCTGCAAGCCTCTAGGAGTAATATGATGGTCGGGACAGGGCCCCGACCTACCCATAAACTGTACAATCAAAAGAACAACCTTTTATCTACAAGCTCCTGGAGAAAGGAGGCGACTCTACTGCTAATTCTGGCTGGAGGCTAATAGGGATCTTCTCCTCGTTTATCCGTACCTGCAGGCAAGTAATGCAGCGCCCCAAAATGGCGTCAGTACAACATGTACCGAGTATGTAAGGCAATAACTGTAAATGACTGAATGTAAAAGATAGAGCTAAAAATGACTAAAAGAAAATGGATAGGAGTCACATCTAAGTAGTTGGATTCTCTATTATCTAGTCTATAAATAACTAAAGCAGACAAAGACCTTACTTGGCCCCCATAAGCCGACAGGTACAACCAGCACAGAACAACCCACCTGGGGCTCCCATAAGCCCTGGTGAGTACACGTCAATCTATATACCCCTATCAAGGTCATAATGGGTCAAACTGGTAACTACATCCGTCCTACCTGTCCCCTGGGTCTGCAACTGAGCCCGCTCGGCCCCTGACTGTAGCTATATTTGAGTCTCGTGGACTCCTGATGTTTGCACCCCTGAAACTAGGCTCGACGGGGGTATGGTGCCGATACGGCGTATGTATAATAGTCCAGCCATGGAATGGACTCTATGAGGACCTGGGACCCTATCTTTGTCCCTCGCGGACGGCATTCCGCTCTTTCTAGAGCGACGTCATCTCGCCCCTGGTAGACGTCGACACAGCTAATAACCCTGGGGTTGATCATCGAGGGCTATATAGACAAATCAAATCTCAAACAAAGCGTCGAATACTAGTCTCAGCTAATAACATCAACTATTCATGATTAACGTACTTCTAAGTCTCTTACTGGGATTTAGACTGAGTTATAATGCTATAGGAACTAACCTGCTGAAGGAATTTGCCATAACATACCTCGTTTGCCGATTACTAATTAACTGGCGAGTTTCAGCTTGTATTCAACTATTCTTCTCAACTGTAATCATATTATTGGAAGAATGAGGCTAATTTCAATACTAAATTCGAAGAAAACGATAACTTCATATATAAATATTAACTATATTTCAACTTGACGAAACACAATCAAAAACTCATAAATCCTCAAAAGTCCAGAAGAGAAAGTTACTTACTTTAAGCCTGTGATCGCATAGAAATTAGTTTGGCACAATTTTGACAACTTTGGCTCGGCGGGGCGACAATTCGCCAGGCGAATTTTATGAAACTAACTCCATAGTAATGCTCCCTGCAGCCTTAAACTTCAATACCCGAAGTTAATGTGATTTCGGGCAGTGTTTACCCCTGGCCGTGGATATATACATATATAATGAAATGAAAACATAGGGAGGGATATATATATACTTGAGGCGGTGGACATGGGTCCATGGAACGGGCCCCAATGCACCGATTTACAGGCGTGCCACGTGGCCCAACACAGAGGGAGGGGGTCCGTGCCACGTTGCCCCTTTGGGCAGCTGGCCCAGCTATCTCCCGCGCAGTCCCGACTCCGTACTCGTTCAACCTTTCCCTAGGCCCTTTTCTCGCACGTATTGCACTCTAAAACTCTTAACTAACATACAAATAGGTCGTTTAAACATTAGATACTTACGGGGTGTAACATTCTCCCCCTTTTAGAAACATTCTTCCTCGAATGTCTTACTTTAGCTTATAGGCATATTAACTCTTATAACTACTTATTCTGGAAAAATTTCGGCAGAGTCTCCCCTGTAATATGGAATATCGGAAAATCCTGAAACGCAGAAAAGTCCAGTATAGGCACTTCATATAATACTATCACAAATATTTCACAATAAGGCTGGAGTCAACTGAGCAATATATAATATAATCTTGAAATAGTGACTGAATCAATAACTAAGCCTGGAACAAATGAGGATATCTGGATTTCATGTTGTTCTCAGCTTCCCAAGTCATTTCTTCTCTATTCTTGTTTCTCCACAGTACTTTAACTAAAGCAACATCCTTAGTCCTCAACCTACGAACCTGTAGATCTAATATAGCTACTGGAACCTCTTCATAGGCTAATTCCTCGGTGACTTGGACATCCTCAACTGGCACAACTCAGGACGGATCCCCTGTAGACTTTCGTAGCATCGACACATGAAAGACCAGATGAGCGGATCCCAATTCTAAAGGCAAATCTAGCTTGTATGCCACCTGGCCCATTCTCCGGAGTATTTGATACGGTCCAATAAACCTCAGGCTGAGCTTACCCTTTTTGCAAAATCTCATCACGCATTTCATCGGCGAGACTTTCGGAAATACCCAGTCACCTACACTCAATTCTAGGTCCCTACGCTGTACATCAGCATAAGACTTCTGGCGGCTATAACAAGCGTTCCCTGATAAGTTTCACCTTCTCTTCAGACTGATGAATAATATCTGGCCCAATCAATCTCGATTCTCCTACCTCAAACTAACCAACTGGGTATCTGCACTTCCTTCCATATAGAGCTTCATAGGGCACCATCTGAATTGATGAATGATAACTATTATTGTACGCGAACTCAATAAGTGGCAAATGCATATCCCAGTTGCCTCCAAAGTCTACCACGCATGCCCGTAGCATATCTTCGAGCATCTGAATTGTGCGTTCTGCTTGCCCATCTGTCTGAGGATGGAAGGCTGTACTCAAATTAACCTGTTTCTGCAGATCTTTCTGGAAGGATTGCCTAAATTTTGCTGTGAACTATGCCCCTCTGTCGGAAATGATTGATACTGGAACACCATGCAATCGTACTATTTCTCTGATATACAATTCAGCATAGTCCTCAGCTGAGAAGGTAGCCCTGACTGGCATAAAGTGGGCTGACTTTGTCAACCTATCAATGATGACCCAGATAGAATCAAATTTACGTCTAGTACGAGGTAATCCTGTCACAAAGTCCATATTAATCGCCTCCCATTTCCACATAGGCATTGTTATTTCTTGTGTCAATCCACCAGGTTTTTGGTGTTCACCCTTCACCTGCTGGCAGTTAAGACATTGAGCTACAAATTTTTCTATCTCCTTTTTCATTCCCGACCACCAGTAAATCTCTTTTATATCATGATACATCTTTGTAGAACCTGGGTGAAGAGAATAACGGGAATAATGTACCTCGCCCATAATCTGCTGGCGAAGCCCTACTGCATCTGGAACACAGAGGTGATCCCCATATCTCAAAACTCCATCTTCCGTTACCTTGAAATCCGTTACATCCCCTCGCTGAGCCTTATTTCTGAGTTGTGCTAGGTTAGGATCTTCATACTGCCACTCTTTCACTTCTACAACCAATGATGACATGGCAGTATTCTGAATTACTACCCCACTATCTCCTGAATCTACTATACAGACGACCAGATTGGCTAACTGATGTAATTGTCAAGCTAGTTCCCATTGTTCTGGCTTCAAATCTACTAAGCTCCCCATGGATTTATGGCTGAGGGTATCAGCTACAACATTGGATTTCCCTGGATGGTGAAAAATATTTGCATCATAGTCTTTCAACAGCTCTAACCAATGACGCTGCCGCAGATTCAACTCTTTCTGTGTAAAGATATATTGAAGGCTCTTATGGTCAGTGAAAATATCTACAAGAAACACCATACAGGTAGTGCCTCCATATTTTCAAGGCATGAATCACCACGGCTAACTCCAGGTCATGGGTGGGGTAGTTCTTCTCATGTTTCCTCAGTTGTCTGGAAGCATAAGCAATTACTTTACCATGTTGCATCAAAACACATCCTAACCCGACGCCTGAAGCATCACACCGCATAACCCTCTGATTATTCTGGCAAGGCTATTACTGGTGTTGAGGTCAGTCTGTTTTTGAGCCCTTGAAACTCTGTTCACATGCTTCAGTCCAGTGAAATTTGGCTACTTTCTGAGTTAACTTGGTCAAGGCGCTGACAGAGTAGAAAACTCTTCTACAAACCTCCTGTAGTAACTGGCTTATCCCAAGAAACTGCGTACCTCGATTGGAGTTGTTGGCCTAGGCCATGTTTTTACCGCCTCAATCTTCTGGGAGTCTACTTGGATACCAGATTCTGACACAACAGACCCAGAAAGGCCACTAAATTCAGCCAAAACTCACACTTGGAAAATTTTGCATATAACTGACGATCTCTGAGAATCTGGAGCAATGTCCGTAAATGGTCCCGGTGTTCTGCTTCTGAGCGGGAATACACCAGAATATCATCAATAAATACTATCACAAATAGGTCTACATATGGTCTAAAGATACTATTCATCAAGTCCATGAACACCGCTGGACATTCGTCAACCCGAAGGACATGACTAGAAATTCAAAGTGGCCATATCTGGTCCTGAAAGCGGTTTTTGGAATATCTCTTTCCCGGACTCGAATCTGATGATACCCAGATCTTAAATCAATCTTGGAAAAACACTTCCCTCTGTAATTGATCAAACAAATCATCTATTCTGGGAAGCAGGTACTTATTCTTGATAGTGACTTTATTCAGCTGTCGGTAATCTATACACATACGGAGGGAGCCATCTTTCTTTCTCACAAATAGAACTGGTGCACCCCACGGTGAAGTACTCGGCCTGATAAAGCCCTTATCTCACAAATCTTTCAAATGTTCCTTTAATTCTCTGAGCTCACCAGGACCCATCCGGTATGGAGGAATAGATATAGGTTGTGTACCCGATAATAAGTCAATTGGTAAGTCGATTTCCCATTCTGGGGGAATACCAGGAAGTTCATCTGGAAATTCATTGACCACTGGAATAGAATGAAGAGTCGGAGATTCTGGTTGGACATCCTGAACCTTGACAATATGATAAATACATCCCTTTGCTATCAATTTTCTCGCCCGAAGATAGGAAATAAACCTACCTTTCGGCGTAGCCGCACTACCCTTCCACTCTTGTACTGCCTCCCCAGGAAAGTGGAATCGGACAGTCTTGGTCCAACATTCTACATTGGCATAACATGGAGCTCGCCAATCCATACCCATAATTGCATCAAAATTAATCATCTATAGTTCTATCAAATCTGCTAAAGTTTGTCACCCTTGGTAGACCCTCTTAGCTATAATGGAATCACCAACGGAGGTAGACACTGAAAAAGGTCGCTGAAGCAATTCCGACGTGATACCGAACTTCCGAGCCACTAACGGTGTAACATAAGATAAAGTGGAGTCTGGGTCTATCAAAGCATACACGGAATGAGAGCAGATGTCCAACATACCTGTCACAACATCCGGCGATGATTCTGACTCCTATCGCCTCGATAGAGCATCTGTGCAATCTGGACCGGTACCTGAACTGGAGGCTCCTGATCTGCCTCGGCCTCTGCTGGCTGGAGCTGAGGGCATGCACACTATTGAAGGGGCTGGGGCACGTGATCCCACTGAATATCTATCCTGTCGATCCCGATCGCCCTGACCTATAGCCGAACAGTCCCTCTTCCGATGACCCTCTTGTTCATATGCATAACATGTCGTAGAACCATACCTGCATGCCCCAGAATGACGTCGACTGCAAGTAGCGCAAAGTGGTAGAGTAAAACTGCTCTACTCCGACCCCTTCTACTGTTGTGATCTTGCTGACCGTGAGCTCTTGACGGGCCCTGACTGTCCCGACGACCAAACCTGCTCCCCGACTGCTGCTGTGGAGGTGGGGTTCTAGGTGGCCTGTCTGATAATCATGGTCTAGGTCCACCCTGGGACTCTGTCTGCATATCACTGGGTCAACTCCTGCGGCGCTGCTCCTGACTTGCCCTCTCTATCCCTTGCTGCCGCTGCCGGATCCCCTCAATATTGTGGGCAAATGCCTGAACACGAGCAATATCCATGTCCTCTCGCAAGGTAGCTGTGATACAGGTCTCTATGTATTCTGGATTCAACCCCATAATGAATCGGTGCACCCTGGCTGGCATAGTATCTACAAAGGCCGGTGCATATCGAGCCAAGGAATCAAATCTCATAGCATATTCTCGAACATTCATTGAACCCTGCTCCAAATGCAAAAATTAATCTACCCTGCCTTGGCGGATCTCCCGTGGCAGATAATGATCTAAGAAGGCCTTTGAGAAATTGGGCCAAGTCGGAGAGGGAACATCTCTGCCTCGGGACCTTTCCCAGTTCTCGTACCATAGTACTGTAATGTCCCGCAACCGAAACACTGCTAACTCCACTGATTCTGTAGAGGTGGCATGCATTACCCTAAAAATTCGCTGCAACTGGTCCAGGAAATCCTGAGGGTCCTCATCCCGATCTGTCCTTGTGAATTGTGGGGACTCAATGTAAGGAATTCTTGGACCCTCGAGCTACCAGGCCCCAAGGATTCTACAACTACCGGCACCATGGCTAACGTTGTGCGGCCACCATCTGGGCTAACATAAGCGACACTCCTAACCTCTTGATAAGACGATGTCGGTATAGGTACTGCTGGAGGGGGTGAAGACACATTTGCCACTCCAAGAGGCTCCTAGCATGGTGGAGAGTACCGGGGAGATCAAGATGAAACCTCCCTGTCACCCTCGGACCAGGCTGACTCTGGCTGAGGCACCCTGCTTGTGCCCTCTCCTGCTGCTACATCCAATCTCCTGTCAGTCATAGGGTGTCGCGGGTCTTCCATTTCTCTATAGATAAAAGAATATGATAAGCTTAGGGACTCAACCCTATAATGTACAACTCTGTAGCACGATTGGATAAGAAGAAAGAGTAACCATCCTATAATGCCTCGCAGCCTCCTTCCTATAGAATGTGGTGCACAACACATCCATAGACAAGACCCTACTTAGCACGGCTTGCAGACTCCTTGAGATACGACCTGCTCTGTACCAATTTTGTCACGCTCCACCTTGGGAGGCATAACTAGCACCTGGTGCCCTACTAGGATCCGAACTAACTTAACTGACTGAGCCTAAGCACTCTTGGTACAAGCTTACTTCCCAAATCAAGAAAACAACGAGCTATATAACGGCTGTAAACACAGCCCCCGGCCGACAAGGCCTTCTAGCCACCTGTAAAAGAAAACCAGCTAGCCAGAAACAGCAACAACAAGGAATCCTATGCAGGCCGACAAGACCACCACGATGACTAGTTATGACTGTAAAGTAAATCCAGAGCTAAGCTAAACTATGGCCGACAAGGCCGCTAATCTATCAGCTAAACAAGGCCTCACACAGTCAACATGCAAACTAAAGCACATATAGGCCCCACACGGCCAATAACAGCTAACCACAGGAAAGTAGAAACAATCTGCAAGCCTTTAGGAGTAATATGATGGTCGGGACAAGGCCTCAACCTACCCATAAACTGTACAATCAAAAGAAAAACCTTTTATCTACAAGCACCGGAAGAAATGAGACGACTCTGCTGCTAATTCTGGCTGGAGGCTAATAGGGATCTTCTCCTCGTTTATCCGTACCTGCAGGCAAGTAATGCAGCGCCCCAAAATGGCGTCAGTACAACATGTACCGAGTATGTAAGGCAATAACTATAAATGATTGAATGTAAAAGATAGAGCTGAAAATGACTAAAAGAAAAGGGATAGGAGTACTTGAGTAGTTGGATTCTCTATTATCTAGTCTATTAATAACTAAAGCAAACAAAGACCTTACCTGGCCCCCATAAGCCAGCATGTACAACCAGCACAGAACAACCCACCTGGGGCTCCCATAAGCCCTAGTGAGTACACATCAATCTATATACCCCTATCAAGGTCATAATGGGTCAAACTGGTGACTATAGCTGTCCTGCTAGTCCCCTGGGTCTGCAAACGAGCCCGCTCAGCCCCTGACTGTAGCTGTGTATGAGTCCCGTGGACTCCTGATGTCTGCACCCCGAGCACCAGGCTCGGCAGAGGTATGGTGCCGATACGGTGTATGTATAATAGTCCAGCCATGGAATGGACTCTATGAGGACCTGAGACCCCATCTTCATCCCTCGTGGACGGCATTCCGCTCTTTATAGAGCGATGTCATCTCGCCCTTGGCGGGCGTCGACACAGCTAATAACCCTGCGGTTGGTCATGGAGGGATATATAGACATATCAAATCCCAAACAAAGCGTCGAATACTAGTCTCAGCTAATAACATCAACTATTCATGATTAATGTACTTCTGAGTCTCTTACTGGGATTTAGACTGAGTTATAATGCTATAAGAACTAACTTGCTGAAGGAATTTGCCTTAACATACCTCGTTCGCCAATTACTAATTAACTGGCGAGTCTCATCTTGTATTCAACTACTCTTCTCAACTGCAATCATATTATTGGAAGAATGAGGCTAATTTTAATACTAGATTCGAAGAAAACGATAACTTTATATATAAATATTAACTATATTTCAACTTGACGAAACACAATCGAAAACTCATAAATCCTCGAAAGTCCAGAAGGGAAAAATACTTACTTTAAGCCGGTGATCACATAGAAATTAGTTTGGCACAATTTTGACAACTTTGGCTCGGCGGGGTGACAATTGACCAGGCGAATTTCATGAAACTAACTCCGTAGTCCCTGCAGCCTTAAACTTCAATACCCGAAGTTAATTTGATTTCGGGCAGCATTTTGTAGCATAAACGGAAGAAAAATATTAGTTTCCTTCGTTGTTTTTCCCCCTGGCTGTGGATATATACATATATAATGAAATAAAAACATAGGGAGGGATATATATACTTGAGGCAGTGGACAGGGGTCCATGTAACGAACCTCAACTCACCAATTTATAGGAGTTCCACGGAGCCCAACACGGAGGGAGGGGGTCCGTGCCCGTTTCCCCTTTGGGCAGCTGGCCCAGCCTTCTCCCGTGCAGTCTCGACTCCGTACTCGTTCAACCTTTTCCCGGGCCCTTTTATCATACGTATTGCACTCTAAAACTCTTAACCAATGTACGAATAGGCCATTTAAATATTAGATACTTACAGGGTGTAACAACCTGATTTAACGTCGCGGCACGACGTGACTTTTGTGACTCCTCAAGCATCATCAAGGTATACTTCCTCCATTCTTTTTAATTCGTCCTCATCTCCAGATACACTTTTATTCTCTGCCCATTTACTTTAAATCTTTTTCCTTCTTTGTTCTCAAGTTCCACTGCACCATACGGACATACTTGCACTACTTTGTAAGGTCCAATCCATCTAGATTTCAACTTCCCAGTATGTAACTGGAGTCTTGAGTTGAACAGTAGGACCAAATCACCTGGGCTAAACTCCCTCCTTGCAATCTTTTTGTCATGGTAGATCTTCATTCTTTCTTTATAGATGGCTGCACTCTTATAAGCCTTAAGTTGGAATTCATCCAACTCATTAAGCTGGTTAAGTCTTTTAACTTGGAAGCTTCGTTCCAGTTCATGTTCAGCCTTTTTAGAGCCCATAATGCCTTATGATCTAGTTCAACTGGTAAGTGGCATGCTTTGCCATAAACCAGCTGGTACGAAGATGAACCAATGGGAGTCTTATAAGTTGTTCTGTAAGCCCACAGTACATTATCGAGCTTCCCTGACCAGTCCGTCCGGCTAGTATTCACTGTCTTGGCCAGGATGGTCTTGATATCCCTGTTCGAAACTTCCACTTGTCCACTCGACTGCGGGTGGTAGGGTGTGGCCACCTTATGTTTGACACCATATTTTTCCAACAAGGTTTTGAAGAGGCGATTACAGAAGTGAGATCCACCATCACTGATAATAGCTCTGGAAATGCCAAACCTAGCAAAGATATGTTTCCTAAAGAATGTTGTCACACTCCTGCCTTCATTGTTTGGTAGGGAAATTGCGTCCACCCATTTGGAGACATAATCCACAGCCACCAGAATATACTTCATTCCATATGAGCTAACGAATGATCCCATAAAGTCAATCCCCCACACATCAAACAACTCTACCTCCAAGATGGGGGTTAGTGGTAACTCATGTCTACGGGTGATATTGCCTTGCCTTTGGCATTGATCACATGACTTGGTGAAGTCATATGCATCTTGATGAATAGATGGCCATAAATATCCACACTGTAAAATTTTTATGTGCCATTCTGATACCACAGTGATGACCCCCAACTGGAGATGAGTGATATGCCTCACGAATGCTCAACATCTCTATTTCAGGGGCACACCTACAAATGATACCGTCCGCACAAATGCAGAATAAATATGCTCATCCCAGTAATATCTGCGGGCATCGAATAAGAACTTCTTCTTTTGCTGAGGAGTTAAGTCTGCTGGCATCACATCACTAACCAAGTAATTTTTAAAGTCGGCAAACCAAGGAATCAAATCCTGCGATGCAGCTAGTACCTGTTCGTCTGGGAAGACATCATTGATATCAAATTCCATCTTCTCCTTTGCTTCAAACTCAAGTATGGATAGATGATCTGCCACATGATTTTCTGTTCCCTTTCAATCCTTCACCTCGAATTCAAATTCTTGGAGCAAGAGCACCCACCGAATTAATCTGGGCTTGGCATCCTTCTTGGACATCAAGTACCTCAACGCAGCATGGTCTGTATGAATAATCACCCTGGTTCCAAGCAAATATTCTTGAAATTTTTTAAATGCAAAGACCACCGCCAGTAGTTCCTGTTCTATGACTGTGAAATTCTTCTGGGTTGTGTTGCGTGTTCTTCTTGCGTAATAGATTGGATGAAACATCGTTTCTCTCCTTTGGCCTAAGACAACACCAAGAGCAACACCGCTAGCATCACACATTACCTCGAAGGGAAGAGACCAATTTGGAGCTATGATGATAGGAGCAGTGGTGAGCTTTTCCTTTAGACACTCAAAGGCCTTAAGACATGCCTCATCGAACATAAATTTTACCAGTAATTTGTATAATGGTTGTGCAATTTTTGAAAAATCCTTCATAAAGCACCGGTAGAACCCTGCATGCCCTAAAAAGCTTCTGATCCCTTTTACAGAAATAGGGGGTGGCAATCCTGCTATAACCTCGATTTTTGCCTTGTCCACCTCGATCCTCTTTCCTGAGATTTTATGGCCCAACACTATCCCCTCTTTAACCATGAAGTGACATTTTTCCCAATTTAGAACCAGATTTGTTTCTTCGTATCTTTACAGTACTCTGCCCAGATGATTAAGGCATGATTCAAATGAATCGCCTACCACAGAAAAATCATCCATAAATACTTCAATAGTATCCTCCACCATGTCTGAGAAGATGGGCATCATACAACGCTGGAAAGTGGCTGGTGCATTACACAATCAAAATGGTATTCTTTTGAAGGCAAAGGTCCCATATGGACAGGTGAAAGTTGTCTTCTCCTGATCTTCTGGAGCAATAGTGATCTGATTATACCCTGAATATCCATCAAGGAAACAGTACCATCCTCTGCCTGTGAGTCTATCAAGCATCTGATCCAAAAATGGCATCGGAAAATGATCTTTCTGGGTGCAGCGGTTGAGTTCCTATAGTCCATGCATACATGCCATCCTGTGACTGGTCGTGTCGGTATCAGCTCATTCTTTTCATTGGGCACCACTGTAATTCCTCCCTTCTTTGGCATCCACTGGACAGGACTTGCCCATTGACTGTCTGCTATAGGATATATCACCCCAGCATTCAACCACTTGATAATCTCCTTTTTGACGACTTCTTGCATTGGAGGGTTCAGGCGGCACTGATGCTCTATACTCGGCTTACAATCTGGTTCAAGCTGGATCTTATGGGTGCATATGCCTGGTGGAATTTCGATGATGTCAGCTATGGTCCAGCCAATTGCCTTTTTGTATCTTTTAAGAATGCTAACCAAGGTTTCCACCTGCTCATCTAACAGGTTTGCTGCAATGATGACCGGCAAGGTGTTATACTCCCCAAGGAATGCATACTTGAGATGAGGAGGTAATGCTTTCAGTTCAAGGATTGGTGGTACCTCCACAGATGGCTTGGCCGACGGTGTTGAACGGTTC
>JACEIK010000580.1:8397-29817 GCA_018107945.1 Datura stramonium | reverse complement strand
TAGCTCGGTAGCACGATGATTCGCCGACCGAATTTCACGAAACTAAATCCGTAGGAATGCTCCTTACTGCTTAATACCTCGGTATCTGGAGTTAATTTGATTTTGGACCGTGTTTGATGGCGTAATCGGATGAATATTATTAAGAAACCTTCGTACTCCCTGTTTTCCCTCGGTTTCTCTGGAAATTTTTATGAAGTATATCATTAAAACCGAAGTTGGAGACTTTTATACTTGGGCTTGGACAGGGCCTTCGTGACACGACGCCAACATGGAGGCCCTCCCTCCGTGGCACGTTGCCATCGCGGAGGGGTCTGCCCGACCTCCTCTTGCGATGTTTCAACGTGGCGCTTGTCCGGTCTTCCCCCAGGCCTTTTTATAGCATGTATGACATTCTAAAACTCTTAACCAACATGCGAATATGCCATCTACATGTCGAGAATTTACGGGGTGTAACATCAATTCCCCTACAAATCTCTTCTCTCCTTATCTTTTTGTGTCTTTCTTACTTGTCTATGATTGTCTCCAGAAAAATAAAACCTAAAACGTATTTATATAGACATAAGAATCCTTTTCCTAGGCTAATTGGATAAATTTTCATATCTGGTGCCGCAGTCGTCACGAGCCATGTTACGATCCGTAGAAGCTTCCTACGACCCGTAGCTTCCTGTAATACCTGACATTGTTGGCTGAACTTTGGCTAAGTTCTAGATCTAGGTATGATTCATACCTCCATCATATGACCCGTACTGAGCTCCCGTGATTTGATTATGAAACTTCGGAATACTTCTGAAGTTCATCATGACCGTCATGGTACAACTCATACCCTCTTCCCATAGGTCGTACTGTCTTTCTGTAGCCGGAGTCAACACCTTATGCAAATTTTCTGGATCTCGTTACGATTTCATCACCACGACTTGTACCAGCTTGGTACGATCTGTGCTGAGACTCGTACATTGCATCTCTTCAACTTAGCCTTCTGCAACTTTTCACGACCCTCAGTATGACTCGTAGGTCCTTCCTATAGCTCGTACTGTGGTCTTCATTCTGAGCATATTTTGCATCTTTCATGCTTTCTTTTGCAATTTTCAGATTCAACACTAATTTATCCTGCAACCAAAGGAAAAGTTCCTTATATCCACATAAACACACCTAAGTCCATGCTATTTTCTTAGTTTTGAGCGTCGATAGTGTTGTAAATCCATAACACATCAACACCCTCAACTTAAGACTTTTGCATGTCCTCAGGAAAAGAAAAGAAAAACTAAAACACGACGCTCAACTAAAAAATAGACTTAAGATACTATAGCCAATACCCAAACAAACTTGCACTTTCTATACAAACTCCATTGACCCTTGCTCATGGAACAACATCAGCTAATGTATTACAAGCAAACTCAAAACATCATAATCAGGGATCAAAACATGTCATTCATCCGTCAACAGACAATCAAGTCATCGCCAATATTTTCCACACAGACCAATGGTAAAAGCAAACATAATTCATGTACTCTCACACAAATGAAGTACCCACTCAGATATGAGATGTCAAATATAATATGGGACTAAACAAGTAAGGCACTCACTCACACAAAGAAGTTACAAGTATTATATGCAGATACCATAGGCTTTCCCTTATTTTCTCTGCTTTGGTTTATCAAATGGTCGGGTTAGGATCACTATAGGACTTGATATGACTTGTAATGTATGCTCGGGACTGCACATGATAAAGATAAAAAATTTTATAAATAACTATTGCTTCCTTGGCTCTACATATATTGGCTACACCATTCACTTGTTTCTCCCCTTTTTTTTTCTTTCATTCCCTTTTCCCTGGGAAGAGTGAGTAATAGGGAGTGTGCTATAATACAAAAATCAAAATATGACCTACATGCTTCCTGACAAGTGACAAGTCATAGTAAATAAAAGAAGGAATAAAGTAGAATTCAACAAAAAGTTAACAACGCTAATTAAAGGATGTTAAATAAAGGCCCACGGACTGTCAGAAAAAACTGTAAAAGAAGGCCCAAGGCCCCACAGGCTGAGCCAGTCAAGCTTCAATCCGAAGGCTACTTGATTCGCGAGTTTGGGTTATAAAAAGCTTCTTCGGCAGTGACTTTGGCCCATGATTAATGGCGGGAGACCCCAAAAAATAAGTTTAAAATTCTCAAAATTTACTGATTTTGTAAAACGCGGGCGTTGCCACTAGAAACGGTCGGGTCCGGGTACAAAAAGAAAAAACTAAATCCAAGCACTCACACAAACATTTCATTTTATCCCTAAAGTGCCCCCCCACACACTACACACACTGATTACTCTGTATCACACCTTTTCTCCTCTTCCTCATCTTCTCTCCCATGGAGAACCAGAAGCACACCGAACGTTCGTCAAGCTCTGGGAGGAGGAGCTTGAAGAGAAAGCTAGAGGAAGATCTCGAAGACGATCGCAAGGTTTCTTCTTCTCTATCTTCCGAAGATGCTCAGCAAGATCTGGCGCGTGAAGTCCGTACACAGGTGGAGATTCTAGAGTCCTCTTTTTCTTCATCTGAGTCAGATCGAGCCTCTTCGAAACGCGCTATACACGTTCTCTCTGAATTAGCCAAAAACGGTAAGGCAAAACTCTCGATTTGCTTTTCGTTTCCAGTGGATCAGAATTTTTAGATGATCATGCAGAGAGTTTGCTAATCTTTTTTATCAGTTTGGGAGTGGGATTAGGTTTTGATATTTGAGGATTTGTGTTTTGTAGAGGAAATTGTGAACGTAATTGTAGATTGTGGTGCTGTTCCGGCTTTGGTGCAGCATCTACAGGCGCCGCCTCATGTGAGTGAAGGTGAAGGCAGTCGCATGCCATACGAACATGAGGTTGAGAAAGGAAGTGCTTTTACGCTTGGGCTTCTTGCTATAAAAGTAAGCATTCGGCTTTCTTTTAGATAGTATTTGTTAGTCTTCTCAGCGTATTATCAGTTGTACTGTATTATAGCCATCTTTTAGGTGATGTGGTAAAACGAAACTAGTTTTTTTCAGCAGATGATTGTATGAATTATCTCATAATAGCCAAATTGTAGAGAAGAGCTTGCTTGTGCAGCAGGAGCTATGTATCAAATGGAAAGTTACTGTGATTGAGATTTTATTTTGCTGTATTCTTGACCACTTGGTTTAATTTATTTGTGCACTCCTTTGCGGCAAGTGAAGAAGACTTCAAGTCTCATTAGCCAGGGCATTTACCAAGCATGTTGCTAGGTGACCGTTGGGGAACTATCATTATGACTTTACGTATCTCTTAGACTCTGAAGTTATATATTTAGGAGAAAGGGTAACAGAATGGTGATCACTTAAAGAGTATTTTGTGTGCAAATCAAAATAAAAGGTTAATTACCTAACTGTAATGCACATAGATAATTTCCAATTAGGAACTTCTGCAGATCTAAATTAATTGCAATCAAAGTAAGATGAGTGATTTGACTTTAACTGCCTGTTATTACTATATTTATGTTCTACTTGAAAAGAAGCCTTCAAAAACTGTTATGTCATCAAGATTTATGGCATATAGAAGATTTGCCATCATCACAACCTCAACTAACCCATACACTTGTATCATTTGCATTTGTTCTAATATACCTTCTTAAATTTTTGTCTCTCATAATCGTACTGAAAAGAAAATTGCTTCTCTACTTCATTCTGTATAGTCCTTACTTCTTGCATCTATCAGTGGAGTAGATATTTACTCTCTTTTTTGTATTTTAAATTTTATGTCTTACAGCCGGAGCACCAACAACTGATTGTTGATGCTGGAGCTTTGCCTCATCTTGTTAATCTGCTGAAGAGGCACAGAGATGCCCAGAACTCTCGAGCAGTCAATGGTGTTATCCGGCGGGCAGCTGATGCAGTCACTAATCTTGCTCATGAAAACAGTAGCATCAAAACTCGTGTTAGGTAAGTTTATTCTTGTCTGAAACATTGTTATTGTGGTATCTACGGAAAGAAGACCTCTTTTTCTTACTTCATCTGTATTGTGACCATAGGATTGAAGGCGGTATCCCTCCACTTGTTGAGTTGCTTGAGTTTGTTGATTCAAAGGTGCAGAGAGCAGCTGCAGGATCCTTACGGACGTTAGCATTTAAGAATGATGAGAATAAAAATCAGGTTAGTGGCTTATGAAATTTATCTTGAATATCTCTAAGGTCTTGTCTTCTGTTTGTGTTAATTTGTGTGAATTGATTGCAGATTGTGGAATGCAGTGCACTCCCTACTCTTATACTAATGCTTCGGTCTGAAGATACTGCTATACACTATGAAGCGGTGAGACATCACTTAATGTCACTAAATTAGCACATATAATAATATTTAATAATACCTAGGATATTGGCTATTTTTCATGTGGTAGTCATCCATTAAACTAATTAAATTGTGGGTGGCAGGTTGGAGTCATTGGGAATCTTGTGCACTCATCACCAAATATCAAGAAAGAAGTTCTTCTTGCAGGAGCTTTACAACCTGTAATTGGGTTACTTAGGTATAATCAACTCTCATAACTTTCGAGCAATCTGATCATGTCAATATTTCTGGTAGCTGCATTATTATTTGCAGAGTCCTGTAGAAGGACTACCTATGTAGTTATATGCTCCCTCTTGTTTGCTTGTGTAGTTTGCTCAACTATAAATCTTGTATGCCAGTTCCTCCTGTTCAGAGAGCCAAAGGGAAGCTGCTTTACTGCTAGGACAATTTGCAGCAACCGATTCAGACTGTAAGGTTGATTAAACTAATGAGCTCTATTACTTTCTTATATGGCGAAGCTCTATATTTAAGTAGCATTACTGAGCTACTTAATCTTTTTTATACATAGTATAATCTGTTTGAAGCTCTTGCAGATTCATATTGTTCAAAGAGGTGCAGTTCCACCACTAATTGAGATGCTTCAATCTCCAGATGCTCAACTTAGGGAAATGTCAGCCTTTGCCCTAGGGAGGTTGGCGCAGGTAATTCCTAATCTGATAAATCTTGAGTAGCACAACTTTTCTTATACGTGTCATGATAATTTTTCTATGCTTTATTCTAGTACTAGACATGAACTATTGGTTGTCTGATGAAATCTTTCCATTCAAGAATTATCTTTCCAACATTCATATGTTCTCTGGGATGATTCATCATAAATTTGCATCTGATGATTACTGATTTTGGATTTTCAAGTGTGACCTCTTTTGTATGTATTGTCCACATTCTATAAATGAAATCGTATTTCTTGATTGCAAGGAAAGGAAAGGAAGTGAAGCATGTTGTGATTGGTGTTCCCATTGGGCTATTGGTTATTTAGCTGATGCAAAAGGTTTTCATTTTAAAAATGTTTGTTTCTGATAATCATTTATAGATGAGCAGCAGTTCATTTACATAGTTTATATGATACCTACCTTGGAGTACTTTGAGGAATCTCTAAGAGAACAAGAAATTTGTGCGTTTGGGCACAAAACTCGGTTGAAGGACAATAGCAATGATTTCTCAATATGGAAGTTTGATCTACCCTAACTTTCTGGAAGCTATAGTACTGACTCTGAGTAAAATCATAGCGTGGTATTTAAAGTTTAAAGGATATCATTTTCATCACTTAATCTTCTGAAGCTTCTCAATCTCTTGTGATTTACAGTTTCTTCTGACAGGCTTCTACACTCTACAGTTTTGTATCGTTTCCTCATCAGTAGCTCTGTTTTAGATGTAGATAAATGATATGTGCCTCTCTATCTCACAGTTTTTTGGTACATGTCTACAATCACACAATAACAGTTCTGAAGAGTAACATTGATTGAAATTTTAATAGCCCAACCAAAATGGTATATCAAGATATGGTGATTTTCCTAATTGTAGTACATGAGTATTTTAACTTGTTAGTCTCTTGAGAGCTCCTATTTAGCTTCAAATGTGATGAATGAAGGTGCAATAGCATTTGCTTCTCTTCTTCTTTCTCATAACACTTTATTTGATTTGAGGATTTAGTACGACATTGTTGACCGGGTGTTAGTGATTCTATGACGTTCAGGACACACACAATCAGGCCGGTATTGCTCACTGTGGTGGAATTATCCCATTGCTGAAGCTCCTTGATTCAAAAAATGGATCATTGCAACATAATGCTGCATTTGCTCTTTATGGGCTTGCAGATAATGAGGTGTTGCATGTTATCAGATCATATATGTTTTGATTATTTTCAGTTTCATGCACTTTCATGCTTCTTTAGACTTACTGTGACTTTCTGCTATAGGATAATGTTGCTGATCTTATAAAGGTCGGAGGTGTTCAAAAGCTTCAGGATGGAGAATTTATTGTCCAAGTATGATCTCTTGACTTCCTTTCTTTTAAATTTTATGTTTTCTCTCAAGGATAAGTACCTTTATTACCTTAAATGAGTTTGCATTATTCTCTTATACATATTACCCTGAGCTCCTAAATTGAGTTCCCTGAATATGCAGCCAACTAGAGATTGTGTGGCGAAGACATTGAAGAGATTAGAAGAGAAGATCAATGGTCGAGTGAGTTTTTCTCTCTTAAATTATTTGTTTAAGTTTTCTCTTTGGTAATGAAGGACATGATTCATATAGGAGAATAATAAAACCATGAGTGTATTTCTTTTGCTATGGATGGCAAACTTTTTGTCTTCGGGTGACATGAGTGCAGCTTACCTCCCTTCTCCACATTTTAATTTTACGTTTCTCAAATTCTTATGTTAAATCTTATAGGGTTATTTGTGATTATATGTAATATCTTTCACCTTTGGTAGATATTGGGCCATCTGTTATATTTGATGCGCATTGGGGAGAAGGTTATTCAGAGACGAGTTGCTTTAGCCCTGGCCCATCTTTGCTCACCAGATGACCAAAAAACTATTTTCATTGATAACAATGGTATATGTTTGATTTAGACTTGAGATTGATTTTTCACAGGTTCTGATTATGCAGTGACAATAAATTCTCCTATGTTGTTTATGCACTTGTAGGATTAGAGTTGCTTTTGGAGCTCCTTGAATCAACAAACTTGAAACACCAAAGAGATGGCTCTACAGCTTTATGCAAATTAGCTAACAAAGCTAGCTCACTTTCACAAGTCGATGCTGCTCCTCCATCCCCTGTACCTCAGGTTTGTTTATCTTATTTTTCATCCTGATTGCACTATCAAGATTCTTCAAATTTTTGCTTGGTTTATGTTTCATTTCTCCACTGGTAGTGCTTAGTCAGACTGTCATTGTTTGACCTAGGGGTTTTCAAAGACTTCAAATTTTCATGTTTATCTTCATAACTTCATTGATTTTGTAATAATTGGCATTATTTTAGGGCAAGACCTAAATCTTACATTTACAATAGGGTTTACTTCCAGGAGCAACTGTGGATTCCGATTTAGACATTAATTGTTGTTTGTCAAATTTCCAATTTTATTTTGTAGATATAGGTTAAGTGCTGAACCAATTTCCCCATTATCAGCCTGGGGGGTCATAAGAGAGAGAACTAGCTCTGTCATGGAACTGAAGAGATCTCTAAGGATCAAAGATGAACCCTTTGTAGAAAGCAGAAACTCTCTATCATGTCAGGAGTTTTCTGCTGAGTCATAAAGCTTTGTTTGCAGAGTCTCTTCCTGTTCAGATCTTGAATCATTTGATTTGAGAAACTCCCAAATTGTGTTAAGTAGGATACAAAGTGGGGCTAGGGTGATTCTTCTATTTTGAGGATGTAGATAATGAAAGTAACTTCAGATGAATTTGGAAGAATATTAGGTGCTTTGCATTTTGATGAAATCTTTTTTTTTTTTACCAACCTATATTGGCTATTAGGTGCTGATAGTTTTAGCCATTTTAAGTTCTTGTTAACTGTTTCTTATTTGGTTGATTGTAATCATTCTTTCTGTTATTTTCCATCTCAATTTATAATGCAGCTTAAATCCATCCTAATGTTGTTCCTCTTTCCCTCATTTTTTTCGCTTTTAATTTCTTTTGAATCCAGGTTTATCTGGGCGAGCAGTACGTAAATAATTCTACACTGTCTGATGTAACATTTTTAGTTGAGGGTAAGAGCGGTTTTATTTTTTCTAATAATGTGACACTCTTCCCCTTCTCTTTTTAAATGTTCTTACTTTTTTTGCATTCTTCCAACAGGCAAACGATTTTATGCCCATAGGATTTGTTTACTAGCTTCTTCTGATGCATTTCGAGCTATGTTTGATGGTGGCTACCGGGTGAGTTGTGGTCTACTTTTTATGTTTTGAATATATTCATTTCCTAATTGTGTAAAAGCTATGGTCCATTGTAAAAATCAATCTTGTCAATTTTAAAGATGATATCTTTCTTTAAGTGGAAGGGTAGAGGAGTGGGCCATTATCCACTCAGTTTTGAATCGTGTACCTCATACCTTTTATTTTATCTATTTCTTTTTGATTTTGATTGCTAGCAAGTTTGTTAACTAAGCAAAGAGTGAGCCTGTTATTGCTTCAAAGTTTTTGTTTTCTATGATTGTTTTCTTCTTTTGTATAAATGTTACTCCTACTGTTTCAATTTGTGTCCTAATCTCTTTTTTAGTTTGTGTCAAAATAGTGCCACCTTTATATTTAGTAGTTCTTTGATTCCAACATCTCACATGACATGTTTAGGCCAAAAGATTCAAGGGCATTTTGGTTAATTACATGCATGACACATCTTTAGTTTGAGACCATAAGATTCAAAAGTCATACTAGTTTTTTAAAAATTCTGTACCCAGTCAAACTAAGACAAAATGAAATGGAGAGTTATAATGAGTCGCGAGATGTGTATGCATGGCTATTGCAAAAGGAGTTGCAAGGTCAGCATATCTGGGGTTAGCCTGATACTTTGTTTCTAATAGTTTGTAGTAAATGTATTGCAGGAGAGAGATGCCAAAGACATAGAGATCCCAAATATCCGATGGGACGTTTTTGAGTTGATGATGAGGTAGAATGCTCTTTAATTACCATTACATCCTTGGTTCAGATTCTGGAAGTCAATCTTGCATTTTTAAGGACTAATATTTCTTTCTTGCAGGTACATATACACAGGATCTGTAGATGTTAATTTGGATGTTGCACAGGATCTTCTAAGAGCTGCAGATCAGTATCTATTAGAGGGCCTTAAACGTCTTTGCGAGTATGCCATCGCACAGGTGAGTGCTGAGATCTTTTTGGGAGTTCAAGGATGTTTTCCTGTCACATTTTTGCTAATGATTTTGTCTTTTCTAGGATATATCCGTGGAAAGTGTCTCTCTCATGTTCGAGTTGTCGGAGGCATTTAATGCTTTGACATTACGTAATGCTTGCATTCTATTCATTTTGGAAAAGTTTGACCAATTAAGTGTCATGCCATGGTATGCCCTGGACTTCACTATCCTTAATTACATTATCTTATGGGTTTGATGGTTGGGGAATCAAACTGGATATCCTTCTAGCGTTAAGAATGTGGAGATTTCCAAAATGATGTTAACTCATTAAGAATGTGGATTTTCTCTTGTATATGCAGGTATTCACATTTGATTCAACGTGTATTACCCGAGACTCGTAGTTATTTTGTAAGGGCGCTAACCAGGGCTATGCAAGCTGACATGCGGGTCTAGATGTTTCAGATTCAGTTTTGTTCTTTTATTAATTGTAACCACGGGAGAGAGAGTGTACAGGAGTGGCTCCTATTGTAATAGTCTCAAAATGAGAGCTAATGTAAAATTCCTCATAAATGCACCAATATTAGAACTTTGGATGGTTAATGTAGCTTATAAAGTAAGGTTTCAACACCTGCTATGTTATTAATGGTCTTTGATGAGGTGAAAGAATGAGTATTTATGTTGAAAATTCTAAGATGGTGTGTATGGTAGCCTTAGATCTTTTTTAGAACCCCTTGGAGTTGTATACTTAACGTGATATATTAGACAATTCATTTCAATATCAGTGACCCATTTATGATACTCTGTTCATAGTAGTCTCATTCATGCCTTATCATTTTTAATGAAACATGATGTTCCTCGTACTCAATATGCTTGGTTAGGCCATCTATTAACACCTCGTTTGGTACAAGACGCAAGGAATAAATAATTTCAAGATTGAAATTATCACACCATTTTTATTAAAATGCACCTTGTTGCTGAGTTGATCAAATACTTAAAGTTACTTGATAGTAGGTTCCTAAGGGCTTAAAAAATCCATAAAAATATATTCACATGGCATCTATAATGGCTAATTGAGTTTAATTTTCTTAATAAACTTTTTCTTTTTCCCGATTCCCCTTGAATCCTTCTCTTCTTCCCTTTCCTATCATTTCTCAGATTTTCTTCTCCTTTCTCCTTCATAATCTCTCCATGAACCCTAGAATTTTATAAAATCCTAAAATCTTATATAGCCCTACAATGAACTCTAGAATTTTATATAACCCTACAATAAATCCTAAAATTTTACATAACCCTAGAATTTTATTGAACTATAACTTTTTTAAACCAAAATTAGAAGCTAAACTATAATCCATGCTGAAATTGAAGTTTAATGGGGGAAAACAAAGGATGAGCACTTTAGCCATTTAATTCCGATTTCAGAATCCTATTAATTTTTAATCCACTTAACTTTTACCCATTTAATTAGAATCACTAATAAACGTCCTAATTAAATTAGGTCGACAAAATTAGCAAAGGGAGTGCCACTTGGCCCTTTTAGGTAAATGAAGCGTGTATTAGACGCACTAGCAACTAAGTGATTGGGTGTGTTTCAATATACATACTATATTATAATTTAGATATGTTAAAAGAATACTGAATAGTTGAGATATGAAATTCATAAAAATATTTATATAAAAATAAGAAAGATATTAGTTATTTGGAGTTGATATTCCATTAAAATATCTATTTGATATAATTATTTAGATATACCTGATGATTTCATCAACTCTCCAACACTCAAAAGTTTCTTTAATATTTTGTGGCATGATTCCACTAAAGGCATAGATTGAGAAGAACATATTCTAAAGATTTGCAGTTGTTGTACGGTGAAAAAAGAGGTGGTTATTGATTTCTCACTATTATAGGCACATATAACATTTATTGATAATTGGTATGTTCCTTTTGTATGGTTGTTTCGAGTCAAAGACGCTTCATAGATGGTTGTCCAGCTAAATTCAATGACTTTAAGAGGCAATTATGATTTTTCAAATTTATTTTCAAGGTCATTTGTTATTTTATTTTATTTATTTTAGGAACATAACTAAGAGTATCCTGCCTTGACAATGTATATACCTTTAGCTGAGTTGTCTCAGTTTAGACTATCAACTGCTTGATCATTAGTTGTGCATCTTTTGAGTTTTGGAAAAAGAGATTCAAAAGATCTTAAAACTCCTAGTCATGGATATCTCTTTTAAGGTGAAGGATCTAACTCTACTTGTTCTATGAGATAGTTGAGCCTTAGTCACTGCAATTTCAAAATTATTGAATTATTCATCCATTGGTATAGAGTCATCTAGCCACTTTTGATTCCAAAATGTTATATGCATTCAATTGTCAAGTTTGAAGACCATGTACTAAGAGAGTTCATCCTAGCTAGGGCTTCCAAATGCTCCTTTATAAATTTACACCATGGCGGGGGGCACTGCAATATTGCTTGATATATCAATGATTCTCTAAGAAGGCAAAAATTCGAACCTTGAAAAACCAGATCAAGATCAAGATCAAGAGGATAATAAAGTCAGAGTGATTTAAGGTACTAGAATAAGTGCGGAAGTACTTTTAGCAATAAATCCAAAATGAGTCAAGGCTTTAAAGTGCAACAACGATCGATGGTTAGAAATATTATTTTTGTGTGCAAAAGGAGGATATGAAGTACCATATCACATTTCATGATAATACATATAGGAGGTATATCCGTAATGATTTAGAGGCTAAGAATATCACTGGCACAAAGCCAAGTTGAAAGTTATGCAATAGACTAATACTCCATATGAGCTCACACAAAGTCCAAATTCAAATAAGCATATATACCTAGGTGTAATGACTTATGTGGTGAATTACCTATTAAAATTAAGGTCTTCGAGTCTAGTTTTCAACACATTGAACTGTTTGTCAATCTGAGATATGTACAAGAAGTTATGTATATTTTAAGAGAAAATTATCAATGGTGCTCGTCCACGGGCTCGCAATGTGAGCAAGATAGCATCCCAAGGCCATTTCACGCATGACCAGGCAGAGAAGCGAGAACTAAAGCCCGCACAAGCGTGTGCAGCACAGGCAAGGAAGCGCATGTTATTGGGCACGTAAATTGTCCTCCATAGCGTGCAATCCCTGAAACCTTTTTAAGTGCATATTTCTAAAATATTTTCACCCATTCTCTAGCTTTCAAAGACCTAGCACGAGTATTATCTCTTCTCCATTTCATCCTACTCCAAGATAAGTCTTTCCCATGTGATTCTAAGTGTTTTCAAGTATTTGTATCATTTGAATATGGATTCGTAACAAAATTCTACACGCATAATCTTAGGATTTTCAAGAAAATCTTTATCAAGCTTTCAAGAGCGATCTTTTGGAGTTTTTCTTCAGAATATGGTTCTTTCTTCAAGTATTTTGGAGCAATTAAGATATGTAACCCTCTTTGTGTGGAAACTCTATTGCTCTTCCCCACACTATTTCACTCATGTTCTACGAGATTTCGTCTATAAATGGGGTTCAAGTTAAATGCAAAATATTCAAGTTTGGTTCATGCTTATTCAATTCTAATGTCTTGTATCCCATGAGATTCCTTGAGATCCCCGTTATATTCTACTTTATGAACTCTTATTATTTTCACTATGCTAAAGCAATGATCAATGAAAATATCACTTTTTCTCAAAAGACATGACTAATGATTTTCCGATTTAATTACTGATGATTTGAATCATATGCTTTATGAACTATGTTTATGGGATTTTAATCCACACTCATGATAAATATTTTTTAAAGAAGTATTGTTAACTGAGAAGGCGAGTCTAAATGATTATTGTCTAAAACTACGTACGCTAACATAGAATAAGGGTCATATCAAACTTTTTGGCTATTTCTCTATGTTATCCCCTTGTGGATATGATATGAATTCAATTTTTAGCCTATATTATGTATGTATCATATCCTGAAAAGGTATGAGATGGCTTAGACATTCCGGAGAGATCAAACTCCATGTGCAAATATGATGGTTGTTACACCCCGTAAATCTCCGTAGTACGATCATCGTGTGCGCGTGTACATTGAGAATTATAGCATATAAAACCTCCGGAAGAAGGCTCGGGATGTGAGAGCACGAGCGTGTCGTCAAGCGGACAGGGGCCGAGGCCAGGTGGCCGGCGCGCTGGGCGCAAGCACTGGCACATTGCGCCTCTGGTGCAGCGCGATAGGGGGCACGCCGCACACCCCCTATCTATATAAAGACTCCCTTAGTTCAATTTTAAAACAATTGTAATATGCTCCCATAGCTAAAATAAAGAGAACACGTAACTTTCACTATATTTTCATCCTATTACGCTACCAAACGTTGTCCATATATAAATTAATTTCGAGTAACGAGTTCTAGGCCTACGGGAAGAATTACTACGGAGTTATTTCTCGAAAATTCGCTCGGTATATCAGAAATCCATCGAGTAAAAGTTGTCAGAGTTATGCCAAATTGAATCCTAAACGGCCACATGCATTAGGTAAGCACTTCTCCCTTCTGAACTCTCGGAAAATTATAGGTTTCGGCTGAGTTATTCGAAGTTGAATTATCGTTGATATTATTATCAAAAGTTATTGTTATTTGCTGAATTTAGTATTGAAATTAGTACTATTCTCTCAGCATAAAGGTTACAGTTGGAAAGAACCACCGTTTACAAGTTGAAACTCGCCAGTTAAATGAAAAGTTGACACTTGAGGTATGTAAGGCTATCCTTTTCGGCAAGTTATGTTCGTCGTAAAGTTAGTATGACTCGTGTATCTATAGTACTTCAGAGTAAACCTATTGTGGGTCAGCTATTATGAATTGAGTTGAGACGATAGCGATGATATAGTAACCCTCGTTAGAGTTAATCCTAGCCAGCTTGATTGTTGTATATGATATTCGGGGATTGGATGTTGTTGCTTATAGGGTTATGCTTGCAGGAGCAGTATGATGTTCGGAGGGACCAGAGTGAAGCTGTGAGGGTCGTATCCAGTTTTCAGAGCTTCTATTAGGACTCATAGTCGAGCCCAGACTCGGGGTCTAGCTACAACAGTTATGTTATGACCCATAGTCGAGCCAAGGCTCGGGGTCCAACTACAACAGTTACATTATGGCCCATAGTCAAGCCAAGGCTCGGGGCCTAGACACAGCAGCTACAGTATGATCTATAGTCGAGCCAAGGCTCGGGATCTAGTTACATTAGTCACACGATGACCCACAGTCGAGCCAAGGCTCGGGGTCCAGTTGCATAGTTCAGACGGCTCAGACACAGACACAGCTACAGGAGCCTATCAGGCTCAGATATAGCTTTAGAGAACGAGTAAATCCTGAGTTACAGTATGTTTACGAACCTTTAGTAGCCAGATAATAGGAGAGTGCATTGTTTGTACTTGTTGGGGCTTATGGGGGCCCAGGTAGGTTATTCTGTATTGTGCTTATGGGGACCCAGTTAGGTTCTTTTTTGTATTTATATACTTGTTAGTTAGATATTTCAGACGGTAAGGTTACTCAGGTTAAATTCTTACCCTCCTTGATTACTTCAGTGTTATCAGTTTTCAGTCAGTTATCATTTTACTGCCTTACATATTCCGTACATATTGTACTGACGTCCATCCTTGGGGCGTTGCATTACTTGCCTACAGATGTGGATAGATGCAGTTCGGGGTATTCTTAACCATCAGCTGGAGTTAGCAGTTCATTCAGCTCCTTTCCTCCGGAGTTGATAGTTAGAAGAGGTTTATTCTTTTGTTGTACAGTTTATGGGTAGGTCGAGGCCCTGTCTCGACCATTATTCTACTCTTAAAGGCTTGCAAGCTACATATTCCCAGTTATTAGCATTTGTTGTTGGTCGTGTGGGACCTATGTATGTTTTATTTCACGTGATGGCTGTGTGAGGCCTTGCTTAGCTGTCAATTAGCAGCCTTGTTGGCTATAACATAGTTTTAGTTTCCTGATTTCATTCAGATTATAACTAGACAACATGATGGTCTTGTTGGTCCGCATAGGATCCCTGTTATTGTGTTGTTTCTGGTTAGCTGTCTTCTTTTACAAGTGGCCTTGTCAGCCAGAGGCTATATTTACAACCGAGATATAGCTTGTCGTTTTCTTGAAACAAGCTGCAGGCGTGCACCAGAAGTGCACCCAGATAGTCAGGTTAGTCCAGATCCTAGTATGGCACTAGGTGTCAGTCATGCCTCCCAAGGTAGGGGCGTGAAAATGGTTATGTCGATTATACTAAAGAAACTCCCATAAAAAAAACTTTATATTAATAATGAAAATGATTCCTTATGATTCTTATTTTGGAGTTTTTTGTTTCTCCACATATTCCATTGGGTTGACTTTTTCCTTTTTCCATATACTATCCTATCATGTTTCTTCAACTTTATTACATACAATGCAATTCTATATGTAATTGCTTTTCTTTTGTTGGGGCACTTCATTTAAATAACTCAAATTCAGATACTCAGGATGGTCAGGCTATACCTTAGGTTCTGCACTTTCAGAAACTGGTGAGCCCTACTTGCTCTAGGGTCTATCTTTTATTTAAGATTTTTGCTTAGCTTATGAGTGTCTCGATAAAATATCTTATTCTTGTAATGTTAGAGGCTTCATCGATAGAAGATTCTAGATGTTCAAGAATTTAAACAATGATAGTTTTTCTCTCTATTGGATGATTATATTTTGACATTTTATGAACTTAATGAAGAGCTTTAATTATGTCATTTCTTTTAAGGACTTTACCTTGTGATTTGAACGTATTTGACCTTTTTTTTTTTTGCATATGTCTTAATTAATTTCATATTAGCTGATTTACTTGGGTAAGTTAAGACATCGAGTGTTGGTCTTACCTAGGCCTAGGATCGGTACGTGACAGATTCTAGGTACCATGTTTTGCATTAGCTACCTCCTTTCAAAAGGAGAATCTTCTTTATTATGCTTCCTCAATTAATTCATTAACGTGCACTTATTATGCACGACAAGGTATTTAATTTATATGTTATGTTTGACCAGTTAGTCTCACAATTAGGCAGACTTATATCATTACGCTCATGAGCAAAATCTTAGCTTGATCCTACCTTTGCACACTTTCATGACTCGTTATGAGACATATAACATTTTCTATCCACGCCAGATAAACTATCAACCTCATAGTATCTCGCCTCTCCCTGAGTGATCGGTGTGGTGATTAGAGATTTTTAGATGAAAGAATGGTCTTTCAAGAGGCCACCTTGTTGTTGGCATGATAACTTTACACCATTTCATTGGGTAGAATTTGTGACTCTTATTGTTACCTTCCCACAATAGTGATCTTCTAGTTTTGTCGAGTTATTTATGTACCTTATCTAGAAATAACTGACATGAGGTTTGAGATAATGTTATCTAGAATAATGTTGATGAGTGTTAGTCTACACTCATAGAAAATATTGCATTTGTCAAAACACTAATATCTTCTTAAATTTTTCAATGATGTCACTCTAGACTTTCATACATCTGAACTTGACTCCTAAGGAATATCTTGATAGGTTATGGATAAAGAACCAGTGCTATAACATAAAATACCAACCAATTCTTAAGCATATTGATTGTAGGGATGACAATGCCTAAAAATTAGGAGAGTAAGATTAACATATAGAAACTTGAGATAATTATGCTTCATAAAAGATAACGTTTCATATGCATATAACAAATGCGAGACTGAACTTACATTTTCAATGTTATGCCCAATTTAAATCCTCTTATCCACTATATTTGTTTGGATTCATCTAATATTTACTCGGTTCTTTCATGAACAAAATAAAAGAAAAAGTGAGCAAGGATCACATTACCCGAATCCCTTCGTTAGGGAGGAAAAACCTGACTGACTCATATTAACTAACCTGAGTATTTAACGGTTGTTAAGTCAAACTATATCTAACTAATTTATTTGTTTTAAGGTTTATTTTTCTTAACATTGTGAGGAGATAAGACCATTTTACCTTACCAAAGGTCTTCTCAATATCAAGCTGACATAAGTTGTCTAGTTCTCCATAATTTAGCTTCCAATCAAGTATTTCATTTTCTACTAGAGTTGTATCAATAATTTATCTGGATTTTGATGAAAGCAATTTAATACCTTGAAATTAACTTCTCAATTTTCTCGTAGAATCTTTTGATAATATTTTAGTAGAAATGTTGTGAACATTCCCAATGAGTTTTATTGGTCTATAATACTTTAGCTCAATTGCATATTGTTTAGAAATTCATGTAATAAATGAAGTATTGCATGATTTTACCATATGAAAATTTTTATAAAAGTGCGTAAAGGTATCCATCGAAATAATCTTAAAAAAAGATTCATGTTAACCATAAAAAAATTCTTCATACCTTCTGAAAAGAAGGGCAAAGAATATCCATCTAGGTTTGGGAACTTACATGGAGCACAAGACTTGATGGTTGTAAAAACCTTCTTCTTCCTCTGTGACACCAGTTCAATGATCTGTGGAAAATAGTTTATAATTTTCATATTTTGTATACAAAAGTTGGATAGAAGTCCGAGATTACCCCTTTGTTATGTTCTTTGTGTTGAAACACCATGCTCTCTGAATCTAATTCTAGATCATGTAGTATTTTGATGATTGATAAATTTGTACAAGTGAAAATTCATATGGAGAAAGAATAATGAAGAATGAAGTTCAAGAACGGGTCCTCAATATATCTCCAAGAAGAAGTTAAGAAGTTAGCAACAGTGTTGGAAAAACTAATCAAAGAACTTGTTCCTCCAGCAGAACTGGAGATTGTCTCGAAAAAATAAGTTTTGCGAAGACTTGGAGAATTGAGATTATGACTTCGTCCAATTCTACAAGGAATTGGAGTCCAAGATATAAAAATATTATCATAAATTAATCTTATGGAATTAGCTTGAAATTAGGAGAAAGAAACCCGATGCATGAAGAAGATTCAAAACAAGCCAAACTAAGATTGACTCATGGAAATACTTCAATCAATTAGTATTTTGATTTAAGGTGGATATTTAATCCTATAAATTGCATGACATAAAGCTATGAATTTGACCACACCCATAGAGAGAGGCGTTAGAGTGAGAGAGTCAACACAATGAATCTCGAAGAAGCTATTGCTATAACAAAATAACCTGTTTTTATCAAACTTTATCTACAATGTTCTTGAATTGTAATAGTTAGTTTCTTGGAGTGGTTCCAAAATTAAATCTTGATTGCTTTCTTAGTTGATTGTAGTAGATATTGTTTTGTGTTTGTAAGCGACTTTATTGACATGGTAGATTTATTGTTGGGAGTAGTTCCTTAGGTGTTATAAGGGCAGTTGTAAATCTTAAATTACTGAGTTTAGTGGAGAGTTTGGAAAAATCCTACAGAGGTAGGTTGTGATTTTTCCTCCCTCGAGACAGGAGTTTTCCATGCTAAAATTATTTTGTTGATTTTATTTATTTTAAAACTTACCTTCTTGCATAGTTTCTCAAAGAACCTGGTTCTTTGAGTGTTTAGGTCGCAGCCAAACTAACAATTGGTATCAGAGTTAGATGTTTTAATAAAGACTAACACCTTTAAAGAATGAAGATGGTTGCACCTCCTAGAGTTCAAAAAGGTTAATCAATAACAAAACCACCATGCGTCAATGATAAATATTATGATTGATGAAAAATAAGAATGCAAGATTTCATCAAAGGAGAAGATCATGAGTTATGAGATATTATCATGGAAGGTCCCAAAATCCCTTCTACCAAAGATAACAAGGGAAAGAAGACTATTCCAAGTAGGAGGAATAAATTTAAGGATAAAAACGTAAAGTCATCCAAAAGAATGTAAAGACAAAGAAGTTGCTTATTTATGATGTAGGTCATGATGAATAAGACATATTTCTACATGTACAACCTCCAAAGAAGTGTAGAATACTTTGAGAACCATACATGAAGGATTAAATCGGTAGTATGAGCTCTTTAAGATAAATGAAAGAGAATCCCTTTAGAGATGTTTAAGAAGTTCACAGATATAACGAATGAACTAAGTTATCTTAGAGTAATTATTCCTAGAAGGAGAAGAATTGAGAAATTGCTCGACACTAACTAGCTTCTAGGAGAGCAAAGTTAATGTCATTATGGAATCAAAGAATCTGGAGACCATGACCATGGAACTCATGAGAATTTAAAAACCTATAAGATGAGGAATCTCCAAACTCAAAAGAAAACTCCCCCAAGAGAAATATGAACTTGTTCCTTACAACTATCTAGGACCAAGATTTTAGCGAAGAAGATATGGAATTACTCACCAAAAGATTTCAAATAATAATCATGAGATGTGGGTTTCAAAATAGAGGAGGCACCTCAAGACCTTGACAAGATAGAAGAAATCTAGAAGGTTCTACAAATGTGGAAGCTTAGACCACTTTACTTGAGATTGTTCAGGAAATAAAAACACCTGGAGAGAGAGTGATCCTTACAAAAAAAAAAGAGAATAGGTTCCTAGAAGCAGGATGCCAACTGGGCAAGCGGATCAAATTGTGAAGAAGCTATTAGTTGTCATGAAAAATTCCTCTAGAGATGATGAAAATAATTAAATAAATAAAAAAAATCAATCCCGGATAGCTAAAGAAGAATCAAACTTAGAAGATATCCTGACTTTGATGGTTAATTCAGACCAAGAGTTTGAAGATGATAATTGTGAAGCACATATCTTTGAGATCAAGAATACCTATGAAGATCTTCATACTCTACAGGAGAAGATGATAGATGCATATACTTTTCTTGAATTAGATTTTAAAAATCAAGAATAAGACCATGAGATCCTAGAAATAGAGGATCTAAAGAAAGAGATTCTCTTATTGAACTATGAAAAATACGCACTAGCGATGGAGAAAAGGGAACTTGCAGCTACATTCTTAGAAGAAAAAGACCAGGACAAAGAGACCTGTAAGGAAAAAAGGAGTAAGCTCAAAGGTGTGAAAGGGGAGTTGCGTACTAAGCATAAAATGAATGGGTGTTAGAAGAAGTATTAGATAGAGCTAGGAATGAAAATAAGAGAGCACTTCACAGTAGGGTATACATATCTATCTCATACAATCTCCCTGTACTAGACATCTTGAAGATACATGTATAACCAGGCTCAAAGTAATCCACAACAAAAGAAAGGAACCTAATTTTTCATCAACAAGAGCGGAATCAACTGAAATAGGTGAAGGTTGTTCAAACTACTCTCCTTAAAGGAGAAAACCCCCTGAGAATGTTTGAGTTCCTAGATTAAACCACTAAACAATTTATAAAAGGACAAGGTAAAGGAAGCAAGAAAATATGTAAAGGTATTGACATATGACATAACAAAAGAATAATATTTTCTTTCACTAGAAACCCATGACTAGGGAACTTGGGACACATAAAAAGAAAGAATCCCACTCCCAGAAAGTGATGATCGGAAGACTAGCAAATGAAGAAGTGCCACCGAAATATGATAAAAGAAATAGGTTTCAAGGTACTGTAGAACTAAGGAACATGGTTCTTTGATGATAGAACAAATAAGAAAAACAGTAGTAGAAGAAAATTGTCATGATCCACTCATGTTGATGGCTACAAATTTGAAGAGTGAACTTCTTAAGAAATCAAATAAAGGAACTGGTTCTATAAGGAGGAGGAGGAGGAAGAAGAAGAAGAAGAAGAAGAAGAAGAAGTGCATAACAAGAGAAGATTCAACAAAAAACCTAGTTCTTAGGCAAAAAATTGTCAATGTGATTGGGATACAAGTCAAGAAATGAGCAGGACACATGTGATAGAGAAATAAAAATCACATGAACCAAGTGAAGAAGGTAAATTGAAGATGCAAAAAAAATTGATTAAGAACACTATTAATTATCCCAAAATTTAATCATGGATGAGTCACAATATTAGATGAATCAAAGAGGTTTCTAGCCCAACCTCATACCTTAATTGACACACTCTCATGGATAGATCAAGGAAGCTAGATGAGAACTGACAGTGTTATCCTACTCTTAAGAATGATCAGCCGCAAAGAAGAAAGTCAAGAAGCCTGGTTCTTATGACTAGTTAGACATACATCTCCTTTCTTCATAGCTAAACTACAAAAGCTTATATACACTACTAAATAGAGGTGACAAATAGACATGTTTGGTTGAATTTGGACAGGTCAAAATGGGTTGAGTTAATAAATAACTCATCCAAAAGTTACTTGGATTGAAACAAATTTGGGTGAAATGAGCTAAAATATGGGTCATAAATCAACCCGCCCAACTC
>JACEIK010000579.1:368083-379276 GCA_018107945.1 Datura stramonium | reverse complement strand
ATATATATATATATATGTCTTAAGTGATGGTTCAATTCATTTGCAAACATTTCCCTAAACAGACCCATGGCCCCTACGATGAATTCTCTCAACTTTCTATCGGTTTTTGGCAGAATTACACCATTAAATTCCGTTCAAACACAAATTCATCTTGGATAGCAAGCTTCGGGCTTGCTAGAAACGTCCCTATAGAGTTAATTTCTTAAAATCTCACCCAGATTATCGGAGCCTCGTCGAGTAAAAATTGTAGAAATCACTTATACTTGGGTCCTAAGCAGCTACATATCATAGGTAAGCATTTCTACCTTCTAACTCTCGGGAACTTGTAAGCTTTTGGCTGAATTGGATAGAGGTTGAATTGTAGTATTGTCTTTCAAAGCTATTGTCATTTGTCGATTTCTATTATTGAAAATAGCCTTATTCTCTCAGGTAAGGGCTACAATTTGGTGGAAACACCGGCTTCAGCATGGAACTGTTTGGGGTAAAAAAAATCGGCATTAGAGGTATGTTAAGGATTATCTCTTCGGCAAGTTATTCTCTTCGTATAGTGATACGACCTATCCCCTCAAAAGTAAATAATGCTCTTATATGTTGTGATTAGTTGTTGCTAGTAGATAATAATTATGTATGTTGTGGTTAGCTGCTATAAGACGTATTGAGATTGTACCATAGTATCTCTCATCGGGAAAGGGTATGTTAAGTGTGACTAATGTTGGGTATGCCATAGAGAGTTTTTCGTTTACCTATTTACCATTTAGAGGTATTCTGATGTTTCGCTGTCGCGCCAAGGCCTTAGAAGTTTATGGTTAGTTGTTGGCCCTAACTTGGTAAATTGGATAGCATAGGGTGTAGCGGGGTGATATAACTTTCAATTTGACACCTATATTGTCAGTAAAGCTCGCCAGAGGCCGTTGGCATACCTTGACGCCTCCAGGGCCAGAATCTAGATAGGATGGTTGTCTCGTCGAGTTGATGGCACTAGAGTTGTCTAATAAACTGAGCGATAGCTTTCCATATAATTGGCTACTGTCAGTGACCATTAGCTTCATCCGACCTAGTGCTTGTTGTATAGGTCACTCAGGAAAGCCATCCCAGTTGTTACAAGTCTGATAGACTGGTCGATGCCCTAAGGAAGGAGTCTTATTAGTAGTTAGATATGAGACCAACGTCTCAGGCTACTCTTATAGAGGCCCAGGTACAGGTTGTCGTGAAGGACTAGGTACAGATATACCTGCCTACGAGGCTATGAAATGCCTAGAGGAGCCATATGAAATCTGGACAGACTAAATTAAAGTCTAAAGGGACTAGAACCAGAATATCACAGTGTTACTTCCAGGCTAAGAGCTATAGCAAGCTGTCTGTAGATAGTTAGGGGTGATTACTTAGGTGCATGCCTAATCAGTAACATCCCCACAGTTGTTCTAAGCGGAGAAACTGAATAGTTGGCCGTCTACGACCTTACTGTTCGCTTCTGATATATCATTTTCCTAGCATGACCTTCAAAGTATTACTTAGGCTGCTCCAGACCGCGCCCTATTCTGCCTAGGCTGTTAGAGATTATAATCACTGCCAGGACCCTCTAGTCAGGTGTAGGAACACGGGGTGTGCCTATTGGCAGCTATACAGACTATTCTGGGGACGAATAGTGGTTGCATTAGGCCTAAAGGGCCAGATACGCCTTTTGAGTGGCTAGATTGAGACTAAAATTTAGTACTTCGGTCGGGACTGACTCCATCTAGTATAGCCTTTGGTTGACCAACTTCAGGATTGCTAACTATGTCGTTGCCTATGGGGATATGGATCACTCAGAGGAGCTATGTGATGTTGCTCAGAGGAGCTATGTGATGTCTGAAAGGACTATATTAAGGCCTATAAAGGCCATATTTAAGTCCATCCACATATGGACCTCTTCTTATGTCATACTGGCATTACTGACCCTCCGTCGAGCCTTGTGTGCCCAGGGTGCAGTTACAGGAGCCCAGCCGGCTCAGACTAGTTATAGGAGATCATCGGGCTAAGTTGCAGACCTAGAGGCCAGGTAGGTTGGCTATAGTCACCAATAGAATCATAAGGACCTCGTTAGGGGAATATAGATTGAATTGTACTTTTTAGGGCTTATGGGGACCCCGGTAGGTTATTTCTATGTTGCTTGCACCTTTCAGGCTTATGGAGACCAGGTTAGGTTCTTGTTTGTATACTTGCTTGTTAGATATAGTTTATGGGTGTATAGTCGTGCAGCTTCAGTTTTTATTTGTGTAGTGGTTTACTAGATGCAGGTTATGGATAAGAAAGCTTACAGGTTAACTTATGCTCTTTATCGCTGATTACTTTTAGTTCTTTATCAGCTTCTATTTAGCTTTTATTACTGCCTTACATATTCGGTACATATTATACTGATGCCCACGCGTGGGGCACTGCATGCTTGCCTGCAGGTTTAGATAGACAGGTTTCAGGACCTCCATTAGCAGCTATTTGGAATCAGTAGATTGGTCAGCTCCTTTCATTCGGAGTTGCCAGGTAGTGAAAGTTTGTTCTTTCTATTGTATAGTGTTGGGTAGGTCGGCGCTCTGTCCCGACCACTATTCTAATCTTAGAGACTTGCAGACTACAGTCTTCAGTTAGTTGGTTGTTCTTGGCCGTGTGGGGCCTATGTATGTTATATTTTGTGTGTTGATCGTGTGGGGCATAGTTAGCTTATTAGTTAGCAGCCTTGTCAGCTATATTATGAATATGATGCCTATTTTCCTTCTGTTATGACTAGACAACATGGTGGTTTTGTCGGCCTACATAGGATCCCTTTATTGTTATGTTTGTTGGGTTAGTTGTTTTCTTTTACAGGTTGCTATGTGGCCTTGTCAGCCCGAGGCAATGTTTACAGCCGAGATATAGCAGTTTTTTTCTTGATTTTGAGTTGCTGGTAGGCACCAAAGGTGCATATGCCCAGCCAGGTCAAGCCGATAATCTATACATATGCGGAGGGAGCCATCTTTCTTTCTTACAAATAGAACTGGCGCACTCCACGGTGAAGTACTTGGCCTGATGAAGCCCTTATCTAGCAGATATTTTAACTGTTCCTTCAATTCTCTGAGCTCAGCAGGAACCATTCATTACAGAGGGATATAGGCTAAGTACCTGGTAATAAATCAATTGCAAAATTGATCTCCCGTTCTGGGAAATACCAGAAAGTTCATCTGGGAATACATCTGAAAATTCATTGACTACCGGGATGGACTGGAGAGGCGGAGATTCTGCTTGAACATCCTGAACCCTGACAATATGATAGATGCAACCCTTTGCTATTAACTTTCTCACCCGAAGATATTGCCTTTCCACTCCCGTACTATCTCTCTTGAAAAGTGGAATCAGACAGTCTTGGTACAACATTCTACATTGGCATAATATGGTGCTAGCCAATCCATACCCATAACTGCATCAAAGTCGATCATTTCTAATTCCACCAAATCTGCTAAAGTTTGGCGACCAACAACCTCTATCGTGCACCCCCGGTAGATCCTTTTTGCTATGACGGAATCACCGACGGGTGTGGACACTGAAAAAGGTTGCTGAAGAAATTCTGGCATGGGATACTAATGGCGTAACATAAGACAAATTGAAGTCTGGGTCCATTAAGACATACACAGAATGAGAACAGATGTACAACGTACTTGTCACTACATCCGGCGACGACTCTGACTCCTGTCGCCTCGGTAAAACATAAGTACGATCTGGATCGGTGCCTGAGCTAGATGCCCCTAATCTACCTCGGCCTCTACCGGCTGGAGCTGAGGGCCTATGCTCTGCTAGAGATGCTGGGGCATGTGACCCTATTGAAGATCTGTCCTGTCAATCCCGATCACTCTGACCTCTAACTGGACAGTCCCTCATCAGGTGACCCTCTTGTCCAAATGTATAGCACAACGTAGAGCCATACCTTCATGCCCCAAGATGACGTCAACTGTAAATAGGGTAAAGTGGCACGGTGAATCTACTTTGCTCTGGACCTCTCTTCTGCTGCGAACCCGATGGCCGTGAGCTCCCGTCGTGCCCTGATTGGCCCCGACGACCTGGTCTACTCCCCTGCTACTGTTGTGGAGGTGGAGTTCTGGGTGGTCTACCTGATAATCGTAGCTGGGGTCCGCCGTAGAACTCTGTCTGAATGTCACTAGGTCTAGCCCTGTGGCGCTGTTCATAATTTTCTCTTTCTATCTCCCGCTGTCGCTGCCTAATCCCCTTGATATTCTGAGTAAATGCATGAACACGGGCAATATCCATGTCCTCTAGCAGAGTTGCTGTGATACAAGTCTATACATATTTGGGAAGTATCGCCATAATAAATCGGTGCACCCTGGCTAACATGGTATCTGCAAAAACTGGTGCACATTGGGCCAGGGAGTCGAATCTCATAGCATACTCCCGAATTCTCATTGAACCTTGATCCAGATGTAGAAACTGATCTACCCGGTCCTTTCGGATTTCTCTCGGCAAATAGTGGTCCAGGAAGGCCTCTGTACATTCCACATACTGACCACATACTTTCTATGTTGTATCGTTTCATGATACAGAACCTAGCTCTCAGCTTCAGCCCCACTTTTAGACAGCTATTCAGAGTTAGTGTCTGCTTATTGGTGAGTCCTCATCCTCCCAGGACCAGACTATCTATCTTCTCCTTATGTATTTCAGTTTCCCTTATGTATTTTCAGCTTCAGTATTGTTGAGTTAGTTGGGGCTTTATCCCATCAACTCGTCCAGATTAGAGGTTTTTTCCGACTTATGTATGTAATCAGCTTCGGATGCTTATGAGTGGGTCTCTTCTTCCACACCATGCCCAATTTCTATCGAATTATGAAAATCTCCTATGATCAAGTATGGGATGTTTACCTGAATGCATGGATATTCAATTTCTTTACATGGATATGAATTGATTATGATTTTATTATCGAATTGTGAAACATGGGTTGATTTTACAATGATTTCAGTTAAAATTATGTTTCTAGCTTTAATGAATGTTGAAGCCCATTAGTGATATGATCATGAAAAGTAAGATTTACGAAGTAAATGTGATGAGATATTATGATGAAAAACATGATTTGAAACTACCCATGTCTATAATTATGTTTTCAATGAGAATCGAGTATTTTTAAGTATGATAAAGCTTTGGGCAATGCCCACATGTTGATTTCAAATGAAGATTTTTCCGAAATAAGCTTACCACATTGTTTTAGAGCGAAGTCTCCCAAATTTCATATTTTAACTTGTGGTATGTTTGAGTTAAATCTTCCTATGTATAGCTTACCACATGGTTTTGGAGAAAGGGCTCCCAAGTATGTTCAGCTTGTGGTATGTTTTGAACTAAAGCTTCTTATATGCATGAATTCAATTGAGATGTATGTTATTATTGAGCTTCGTTTTCATACGATGTCGAGTCTATGCATGATTTCATCTTGAGCTTCGTCAATAGACGATGTTGAGATTCGTTATGTACGATGTAGAGCATTGCATATTTTTGGGAGAAGAGTCTAGTACCGGGCGGGCTAAGGGTCGATCACCCTATGTCCCAAAACTACGCGCCAACGTAGGTTGATACTATTATATAACTTGGGACCTCCCTCGTGAGCTTCCCTTGCCCGAATGAGCCTTCAGTTAGATATCGATAGCATGGTAGTGTCCTTAGCCATGGCAAGGTTTTGGATGGCTCTGCCCACTTGAGTGTGATAGTCGGGACCACGTAAGCTCTATCGTGGTATGTCGGTTAAGTGACGAGTCTTCCTCTATCTTATATGATTCTGGATTTACATATTCATTACTCATGATAATTATATACTCATGCATGTTCTAAAAGGAAGGTCTGACTCAATGTTCAGCTTTTTTATAAATGTTATATTTCAGCTTTGAGTCATTCGAGATAGTTGATGTTATAAGTTATGAATTGTCATGTTATGAAAAGATTGCGATTTCAGAAATGATGTATGCAAGTCCTACTCTCAGCCTACTGATATTATGTTTAACTAATGCATCGTGTTTAAATGATTTGTACTTACTTTAGCGGATTTACTTGCCTTGCATACTCGGTACATTTCACGTACTGACCGCATATTTTCTATATTGTATCGTTTCATGATATAGGATCTGGCTCTCAGCTTCATCCCTGCTCTTAGATAGCTATTCGAAGTTAGCGTCGGTTTATTGGTGAGTCCTCATCTTCCGAGGACCAGACTATCTATCTTCTCCTTATGTATTTCAGTTTCCCTTATGTATTTTCAGCTTCAGTATTGTTGAGTTAGTTGGGGTATTGTCCCATCAACTCATCCAGAGTAGAGGCTTTTCAGACTTATATATGTAATCAGCTTCGGATGCTTATTCTAATGTTATGTTGAGTTAGACTTCCGTTGAGTTTTTATTGTTGATTCTTCAGCTTAATGATTGAAATAGATGTATGCTTATGTCATGGGTCGACTTGGGATCTTTCGGGGTCTCTTGTCCCATGTCTACGATCCGGGCCTCCGTTTGGGTCGTGACACTAATTCTGGCTAAAAACTAGGAAGGTCCTGATCCGCGTCTATCCGCACCTGCAGGCAAGTAATGCAGCACCCCAAGTAGGGCGTCAGTGCAATATGTACCGAATATGTAAGGTAGTAACTGTAAATAACTGATTAAACTAAAATAAAACTGAAAGTAACTGAAAGGAAGGGATAAAATACTACTTGAATATCTAAACTTCCCGCTGTCTAATCTATCAGTAACTAATCCAAACAAGAACCTTACCTGACCCCCGTAAGCCGAAAGGTACAACCAGCACAGAATAACCCACCCGGGGTCCCTATAATCCCTGGTGAGTACACTTCAATCTATATACCCCTAATAAGGTCAAAACATGTCAACTAATAACTATAGTCTTCCTACCAGTCCCGTGAGTCTGCAGCTGAGCCCACTCGACCCCTGAACTATAGCCATGTCTGAGTCTGGTGAACTCCTGATATTTGCACCGGGAGCACCAGGCTCGACAAGGGATGTGGTGCTTATATGGCATATAATAGTCCGCGCATAGAATGGACTGTATGCGGACCTTAGACCCCATCTTCGTCCGTTGCGGATGGCATACCGCTCCTTGGAGTGACGTTATCTCGTCTCTGGCGGGCGTCGACACAGCTAGTAACCTTGGGGTTAGTTATGAAAGGCTATATAGGGCAAAGTCAATTCCAAACTAATCATGGAATACTGGTCTCAGCTAATAACAACAGCTTATCACAATAGATATACTTCTGGCTCTCTTACCGCGATTCAAACTGAATTATAATACTAAAGAAACTAACTTGCTGAACGAATTTGCCTTTACATAACTGGATCGCCGATTTCTAATTAACTTGCGAGTTTCAAACCGTGCTCAACAGCTCTTTCCAACTGTAATCACATTACTGGAAGAATGAAACTAGTTTCAGTACTAAATTCAGCAAAAACAATAACTTTTAATACTAATATTAATTATACTTCAGCTTAACGAAATACGGCTGAAAACGTAAAATTTCCCGAGAGTTCAGAAGGGAGAAATGCTTACGTGAAGCCTGTGATCGTATAGAAATTATTTGGAGCAATTCTAACAACTTCTACTTGGCGGAGCTCCGATTTGCTGGGTGAATTTCGAGAAAATAACTCTGTAGTAATGCTCTCTGCAGGTTTATAACTTGATACCTGAAGTTAATTTGAATTTGGACAGCGTTTGAAAGCATATTCGGAAGCAAATAACTTGAAAAAGTCGTGTTTCTTACTTTCTGGACGAGGGGTTGTTTATATGTAATGAAATGAAATGATTCAATTGAATATATATAAGACTTGGGCGGTGGACACGGGGTCCGTGTCACAGAACCCAACGCGGTGTTTTAGGGCTACGTCACGGCGCCCAACGCGCAGGGAGAGGTCCGTGACACGTTGCTCCTTGTGGTAGCCTGTCTGGCCTTCTCCCTCGCTCATTCGACCTTTTCCCGGGCCCTTTCTCGTACGCACCGAACTCTAAAACTCTTGACTAACGTACAAATAGGCCGACTAAACATTAGGAGCCTACGGGGTGTAACAAATCAAATATTATTTCTACGGTGTTCTTGTTCATTGAAACAAGTATTTGGACAAACAGAGAAAGAACTACTGCATTGGATCAAACTCTTAAATATAATCATACATCAATTTGAAATTCATAATTTTCTTTTTTAAATTCTTATATTGCAACACAAACACATCTTTTTAAATATTATTTATGCTATTTTATTAAAAATTTATCCTTATTAATATGAGAGATATGTTTGTTTGGTACGATTAAATATTTTTGATAGATTTTAAAACTTATGGGTATAAATTATATTTGAAATTTTTCATGAAAAAAATAAAATATATTTTAAAAAACTATGATCAAACATATTTTCAACTTCAATCCAAATTTCGGTCAAATCAGATTTTTTATTTTTTTTTAAAAAAAAGAATTGTATGGCAAAAAATTTAATTATTTTCTTGTTTTTAATCCCGAAAATTGATGGTCTTTGTATTCTAAACTTTTTGTCGGTTTCATTTGAAAGAGGGGAAGTGCGTAATATTTAAAAAGAAGTTACGAAAGTTAAGAAGGCAAGAAAATAAAGGAAATTTGGAATCCTATTCTTTAGGCTTCAGAAATGACCAAACTGACAAATCTTTGATTTCCATCTCTATAATTTAATAAAACCAAAAAGAAAACTGACCATTTCTTTTTCCCCCCTTCCGTTTCTGCTATCCATCATCCTAAAATACTGACTCCCTTCATTCATTCACATACCAAAAAAAAAAAAAACTCCTTCAAAACCTCCAAATTAGGAATTGAAATGAAATGAAATTTCCCTCTCTCACAAACAAAATACCTCTGACCCGATAGTTTAGTCACAAAATCTGCATGTTATAAATTTTTTTCTTTTTTAATGCTTCTTCACAAGAATAGAGAGAGAGAGAACCTTTTATAGCCCTTCCTTTACTTCCTGCAACTTTTCAGTTTTTCAGTTTCCATAATTTGAACCAAAAGAAAATTTATTTCTACACTATAAATACACAAAACAAGAAACAGGACCCCACCATCTCTGTTTTTTTTTTTTTTTTTCTTTTAAAATCTTTTTGCTTCTTCTATATATATTTATACAATACAAGTCATAGGTTTGGCCTACCCTAAACCAAGAAACATGTCACAAAGGTTGGCATACGTTTTCCCAACGGATTAGTACATTATAGGTAGCAACTATCCTCCTCCTCCTCTGTTTGAGGAACAAATCAACTTCTTATCTTTAACCAAAAACCCACCTTGTTTGCTTCTTCTTTTGCCTGATTTTCTGCTGAGATTTTGTTCTTGTTCTTGTTCTTGGTCCTAGTGGTTTACAAATATGGCCATTCAAGCGCAGTTGTATTCGGAGAATCTCGGGTTTCCTTTGGGCAGTTCACAGGATTTAATGGAGAATAATGTTTGTGGATTCAATCAGTTTTGTTTAAATCCTCAACAACAACAACAACAACAGCCGTATTTGCCACAAATCCAACAGCAGCAGTTTCAAATTCTGAACCAGAAAAATAATCAGAATCTGATGAACACAAATTCTACCCAATCACCTACGTTTCCTCAGAGCCTGGCTTGCCAATTTGATAAACAGAGGCTCGATATTGATCAGTTCATCTGTTTGCAGGTAATTCTTACGTCTCAATTTAGGTGACACTATTTCGTTTTTAGTCATCATATGTACGACTTGGTTTATCAAAATTTTTTGTTCATTTTTAAACTCCGTACCCAATCAAACATAATTGAGACGGAAGAGGGTAAAAGTTTGAATTTTCACTATATGCAACATCCTAACAGTTGATATTGTTGCTAAACAGAACGAGAGACTGAGATTGGCTGTGCAGGAACAGAGAAAGCAACAAGTGGCATTAATCTTGAGAAACTGCGAAACAAAGACACAGTTTTTACTGAAACAAAAAGACGAAGAAATTGCAAAGGCAACGAACAGGTCAAAGGAGCTGGAAGATTTCTTGAAAAGGATTGAAATGGAGAATCAAACATGGCAGAGAATAGCCAAGGAAAACGAAGCCATTGTCCTTTCTTTAAACAACACAATAGGACAGCTAAAAGAAAATGCCTGTTTATCAACGAATGGGGGTGTAGGAGATGCAGAGTCTTGCTGTGACGTACCACCAACGGAGAACGAAGTACCATCATCAAAGCAAACGAGAAAGATGATGTGCAAAAGCTGTAATTCTAGTAAATCGTGCATGGTTTTCTTGCCTTGTAGGCACCTCTCTTCATGCAAAAATTGTGATCCTTTTCTCCATTCATGTCCTCTCTGTAACATGGTCAAGAAAGCAAGCATAGAGGCTTTGATTTGATCTTCTTTCAAAAATGACTAGTCTTTCTTCTTTCCTAGAAAAAGAAAAAAAAAAAGAAATAGTCACAATCTCCCCCCACAAGAGCAACTTTTTTTCCAGAGCGTTCGGTTTCTTCTTTGGGACTCTGATTTATTTGAACTCATATCCTGTAAGATTTCCTTTTCCGAGAATTCAATTCCCCTTTTATCTAAGTTTTAGAGAATTCGGTTCCATAAACAATCTTAACAATCTGTATTTATTTTTTGATAAATTTTTTTCGCTCTTTACACACTGTCTCACATTTTGCTATCAAATATTTTGGTTTTTGAATTTAGGATGAAAGGATCCCATCTCACCATTATCATATCACCATTTCTAAATTAACAAATTAGATTGTTAATCTTGTGTTTTGTCTTATCTTATCAGGGAGGGAGATTTTGGACTAGTTCATTTCTGTACCTTCTGACGAAACCCCTGATTAACTTGACAGAGTTATTAATACTTAAATAGTACAGGTCTTTATTTTTTATTTTCTTTTTCTTGGAAACATTACTTTTTTACCTTTTGGGGGGCTTCAAATCTTTCACTTTAGAATTGATTTGATTATTCATATCTGATTTTAGCAGTCGTTTATTGTGTTTGTTGAATCGTGACTGTGAGTGGCTGTCAGAAATTAGTAGTGGGGTTGGCTTTCTACACTGCTACTGATCTTTTCTGTCAGTCCATTTTTATTTTTTGTAGTTCATCTCCTCTTCCAAGGAATCCAGTCTTTTTGTTTCTTTCGTAATGGAAAAACTAATATCCAAAAGATTTATACTCCTCTGCTGCATTTTT
>JACEIK010000579.1:332730-343433 GCA_018107945.1 Datura stramonium | reverse complement strand
ATTATTGTTGTTGTTGTTGTTGTCGTCGTCGTCGTCTTATTATACCATTCTATTTGTTAAAAATATTTTTATCCCTAAAATCTTATCATTTATATACATTTAATAAATTGTTTAAAATATCATTTTCAAAAGATGCACCAAATATATGTTCACATTAGGGGTGGGAGTTTGGTTCTTTGGTTCGATTTTATTAAAGTTCGGTTCGGTTCTTCGATTTTCGATTTTGAAAAAATATACACCGTACACCAAATCAAACTAGTTCGATTCGGTTCAGTGTTTTTAAAACGGTTTTTCGGTGCAAGTGAGAAATAAAATTATCAAAATATTTGACATGAAACAAATGTGTTCAACAATGCTATTTCGGGAAAATATTGGCAAAATACGGAGGAAGGGGGCGATTTTTTTCTTTTGGCACAAGTTTTTGATTCAATCTTCTATTGGCGAAATACGAAGGAGAGCACAACACAATTTTTCTTTTTAATTCTTTTCCTCTCTTCATAGCATCAATCTATAGAACCATCGCCGATCCGCCCCTTTTTTTCCACTCATGATTCGATAAATGTTTGGAGTTTTATGTTGATGGTGCTGGTCATCAAGCAAAATCGGAGCCGTTATTTGAACTGGAAAAAGAATAACACTTGTTTCTTCTCAACGCAGCGTAAAGCACTAATGGAGCACTCTGCAAATAATTTCTTCTCCTCACCAAAAAGCCCTTCTCCGTTGATGATTAAGACCCAGTGCGTTAGGTCTATTATTTGTGAGTTATAGTTTTCACATGTTCATTGAAGGCTCAAGATTTGTAAGGGCGTTTCGACTGTATCTACATTAACAGCTTGTTTCTCTCCTTTTTCATCCTATTATTTTGTGCATATCTTGGAGCTATATATCTGTTAGCCTCTCATTGCATGTATTCCATGACTATTTAATTTCTTTTAACTTTTTCATAATTGTATTGGAGATGTAGCGTTAGAGTACATGATATTCACATTTTGGGAGCTACTTCTGTTGCAAATTGCTTAGTTGATGATCCTTTCTAGAAGTGTTGAGAGGCCTATTCTTAAATATGTACTTACATTGTTTTCTTAGTTTCAAAAATTCTCTCTAGCTTCACTGAGTGTATTCTTGAGATATGTAGAGATTAACTCATTATTTATACAAAGGTTATGGTCTCAAGTGCTAAAAGAATCGTCAAGAATATTGGGATCGGATTGCTCTTTTCCTTCTTCATCTTTAAAGTTATGTGTTTAAGACTCACTTTGTGTTCCCTTCAAGCTCTTTTATGTTTCCTTGAAATAACAATAGATCTTTTAAGTATTTTTCCCATGAAAGAATTGTGCGTAGAATTCATCCTACTTTACGCATGTACTATTTTACATGTCCTTGTCTTATTATTTTGCCAGGGAAGCATTAAGAACCCTTATATTGTCAGCCTACCTTTTCTCTTTTTATACATATATAACAATGGGATGATATCACTTAGAAGTTCAACCATATCGAGTGGAGAATACAAGACATGAAATAGAGCACAAGTGAAATCGTCACCCCGAGAGGGGTCAGGTATATTTCGATAATGATGAAATAACAGGCTATAGCTCACTTCTTAATAATATAGCAACTTGTTACTCTCTTCTTTTCTAATTTTATGTCACCTTTTTAAAAGTCGCATGACCTAATAACTTTTATTATTATGCTAAATTATCAACATACTTTTAGACAATCTAAACATCAAAAAAAATTTAAGCGTTATTTGACTTTTTAATGCTAAAGTATTTTACTGGTACTCTTGAACAGCTTTTTAAAGAATTATATTCGTTTTGTTTTAAGACGTTTAAGAGAGTCGATTATACAAAAAATGAAATAAAGAGAGTGCATCGCATTGAGCCCATTTTCAGCCTTCTCATACCCTGATCCCATTCATTTATCTTTAACTTTATGTATTTATTAGTTTATTATTTATTTTAGTATTCTATTCGAAAGCAACCAGGTTAGTTCTTTTATCTTTACTCTTCTGATTTTCTATCTTATGTTTTCCTTAATTGTTTGTATTGTTCAATTACTTTAAGTGTTCTATTGGAAGCGAATAAGTTCGTTTTTTCTTCTTCTATATTTGAATAGTATATTTTTGGATTGAGTATATTTTCATTAAAGTAAATTTTGCATGTTTAATCACTTAGTTGTTTTAGATTAATTAATTAATAATTTTCTTAGTTTGTCACTTAATTCTCACATAGCAATGAATTCGGTAGGGACCCATAGTTGTGGACATCGAAAGGTGCCTAACACCTTCCTTTCGAGGTACTTTAAACCATTACCTGACTTTGATGAAGTAGACTAGTTAAACGGGTTTTTCGTGTAATTAGTTTAGTACGGTGCCCTAACGCACCATAATTCATTTTCTGAACACTTATGGCATTTTCAGGATAGTTTCCATTCTTCAAATAACCTTTGATGTCGGCATACCACGACTCACCACCTGACTCCTCCTCAACATGAAAATGGTAAGCGGGTTGCTTGTGTATATGGATAGGAATGAGATCAATGTAGTTCTTGTTCGGGTACTGGATCATCGAGGATAGTGTGGCCAAAGTGTTTGCAAACTCGTTCTGTACTCTAGGAACATGTTTGAATTCTATCTTGAAAAACCTTTTGCACAACTCTTGACACAATATAGATATGGCAAAATTTTTGTGTTCTTCGTGGTCCATTCTCCTCGTACCTGATGAATCATTTAATTTGAATCAAAAATAACCAATTTTGATTACACATTCATGCTGACTGCTAATCAAATATTCAGGATGCAAGCTTCATATTCAACCATATTATTAGTACAAGGAAATCGAAGTTTGGATGATACAGGATAATATTTTCCAATCTCTGACACCAACACAGCTCCAATACCTACTCCTTTGAGATTGGCGGCTTCATCAAAAAACAACCTCCAACCATCATATTCTTTAGTGATGTCTTCACCTATGAACGTTACCTTCTCATCAGCAAAATACGTCTTCAAAAGTCTATACTCATTGGCCACGAGATTTTCAGCCAAATGATCTGCAAGGGCCTGCCCTTTGACCGCCTTCTGTGTGACGTAGATGATGTCAAACTCGCTCAATAATATTTTCCATTTAGCCAGCTTTTCTGTTGGCATGGGCTTTTGGAAAATGTACTTTAATGGGTCCACCCTGGAGATCAGATAGGTAGTATATGCGGACAAATAATGTCTCAACTTCTAAGTCACCCAAGTCAAAGCGCAGCATGTCCGTTCAAGCAAAGTATATTGAGCTTCATACGGAGTAAACTTCTTGCTCGGATAATATATCACTTGTTATTTTTCTTCCTGTCTTATTGTGTTGCCCTAAAACACAACCAAAAGCATTATTCAGTATGGACAAATATAGAAGCAAAGGTCTTCCCTGCTCCAGCGGAACTAAAATAGAAGGCTTAGATAAATAATCCTTGATTTTATCAAAAGCCGGTTGACATTCCGGCGTCCACTCTGTAGCGACATCTTTCTTCAGCAACTTAAAAATAGGCTCACAGATGACTGTTGATTGAGTAATAAAGCGGCTGATGTAATTAAGTCGCCCCCAAAAACTTATAACTTCCTTCTTGTTCTTTAGCAGCAGGAGTTCTTGGATAGCTTTGATCTTGGTCGGATCCAAATCAATACCTCGACGGCTGACAATAAGCCCCAATAATTTCCCTGCAAGAACACCAAAAGCACACTTTGTCATATTCAACTTTAAATAGTACTTTCACGGTCTATTAAAGAATTTACCGAGGTCTGCTTAATGATCTAAAATCTTCTTTGACTTAATGACGATATCATCTACATAAACTTCAATCTCCTTATGAATAATATATCATGCAAAAATAGTAGTTATAGCCCTCTTTAATTAGCTCTAGCATTCTTCAAACAGAACGGCATAACCTTGTAACTAGCAGTACACTCCCCATGGTGAAATAAAAACTATTTTTTCAGAATCTTCATCATACATCCCAATCTGATGATAATCAGCAAAGAAATCCACAAATGACGGTGTTTCATGCTTCGCATTGTTTTCAATGAGGATATGAATGTTTGGCGGCGGGAAGTCATTTTTCGGGCTAGACTTGTTGAGATCTCTATAGTCCACGCAAACTCTTAATTTCTCATCCTTCTAAGCACCAACATGATGTTGGCTAGCCAAGTAGGATACTCAACCACTTTTAGAATTCCAGCTTCAATCTATTTAGATACCTCCTCCTTGATTTTCAAACTAATGTTTGGTTTGTGCTTTCTTGGCTTTTTCTTGACGGGAGGACATGTTGGGTTAGTAGGCAACCTATGCGCTATTATGGAAGGGAGAAGTCCAATCATGTTAGCATAAGACTAGACAAAGACGTCCTTATATTTTTTAAAGAACTGAATATATTCTCCTATCTCATCTTTCGGTAAATGGGTACTGACTCGAGTTTCCTTGGTTGTCTCTGTATTCTCCAAGATTACCACTCTTATTTCTGCAAGATTTTCTTTGTGCTTATCCACAAACTCCTCTACTTCTATAATAATCTCGGCAGTCATCTCATCCTCTTTTACTCCTAATGAATCGCTTATGTTATGTTGTCTAGTTTCATTACATGTCATGGCCTCAGATTCAACATATTTAATATTAGTATTGCTGAAAATATAAGTAAAACAAAATCAATATATAAAAAGAAATTTTTTTTATTAATTAAAAGACTGTTCCAAATTTCAACATAATATCCAAGGAAAATGTAAATAACTTTGAAAAATAAATGGTTTATTCCTAAACAACAAAATTAATTTTTTCAAATCTACCCCACTGCGCGATGAGCCCTAGATGAAGTGTCTGTCTAGTTGGTGAATTTTTCTTGAGCTCCAACTTCCCGCAAGGGGGCCCCTCCATCCTCCTCTTCTGTAATGACATAACAATTATCTTCATTCGGTGTGACCAAGAACAAATTTCTCAAACTAAATAACACAACATCCTCTTATGCCCGCTTAATATCCAGAAAGTTGTATGAAACAAAGGTTTGTTATAGTGAAGACAATCGATTTGGCAATAAGAAGTCTCTTTTCCCTAAAGGTTACTTCCATTTTGATCCTTTGAGGGACGGTATCCTAGTTCGTAAGTGGTTATTTGCGTCTTCATGCGCACAGGTTCTGTGTGGAGGCCTTGGAGCATCCACCATCTCACTCCAACTATCCACATAGCTAGAGGCCTTGAGCCCATTTTGAAAGAAAACCAACAAAAACCTACACACCACTGGCAGAATCCATTGCTCAGTTGTATGTGAGATTGAAAGAAGCGGATACATTGAGCCTGTCCCTACCTTTCCAATTGGTACGCTAGCTAAATAGTACGACTATAACAAGGTATTATTGTATCATTGAGGTACGAGGGGGCACACCATAGAGTCTTGTAGATCTTAAAGGACAAAATGTAGAAGTTGATTGATACCAAGATTACTCATCTCAAGGACCTTTCACCGAATGCGACAAAATACAGAAGTTGATTGATACCAAGATTATTCATCTCAAGGACCCGTCACCGAATGCGACAAATAATCCTTTGTCAAACAATCAAGTGAACATGATTTCTTTTGAGGAAAATTGATATGTCGGAATATTATTAGAGTCATTGAGCGTAAAGCAGGTTCCTCTTCAAATCCACCCATAGCAGTACAAAGGCATCTTGCATTTAAGGTTGAGGTAGTTGCACCAAGGCCTCCATTCATGGTAATCAGAGCTGTTCCAACCTCTTATAACACAGTACCATGGAATTATGAAGAGAATACCCCACAAGGAACTAAGGTGCTAGAAGCAAACGTAGCACAAGGGGTAATTCGGTCAGGCCGATATATATCTCTAACACCTTGGCTCAAGGATGAGCCAACAATGGAAAGCGACCTGTGGTAGAAATGGAAGAAAATAGTGTCTAGAAAAAGATACAAGCGAAAGAGTATTCGGTGGTAAAACACTTAAGCAAGACTCCGGACCAAATATCTATTTTGTCCTTGTTACAAAGCTTCGACAAGTATCAAAAGGCTTTGATGAAGGTGTTAAATGAGGCCAATGTGCCTGCAAATATATCCAGTAGTAAGGTGGCCCATATGGTGGGACAAGTTTTTGAGGCACAAAAAATCTCCTTTCATGAAGATGAACTGTCTTTGGATGGTGCTGCACATAACAAGACGTTGCATATTATGGTACAACATAGAGATGAGTTCATCACCAAAATACTGATTAACCTAGGTTCTGGTTTGAACATTTGCCCACTCAACACTTTGACTTGGTTGGAGGTTGATCTTTCTAGAATTAAATTATGAAAATGAACGTTAAAGCTTTTGTCGAGTCACAAAGAGATACTGTCGGTGAAATAGATTTGGACATATTGGTCAGCACTGCCATATTCACCATAACATTTTAGGTTATGGATAATCTATCTTCATACAATTTGCTATTTGGTCAGCCATGGATACATGCAATAGGAGCGGTTCCCTCTACATTGCCTCAGTGTCTGAAATTTGAATGGGATCATCAAGAGGTTGTGGTCCATGGAGATGAAAGCCTCCCATTTATGCAACTCTTGTCATCCCATCCATCTAAAGAAAATAAGGTTTGGATGGAGAGCCCTTCTACACCTTGGAGCTCGTCGGGTTCATTGAAGGATAAAGATGGCAGAGCAACAAGATTTTGAGCATTCTACTGTGGTTAGGTTTTGAACCAGGCAGAGGCCTTGGGGAAAGATTGCAAGGGATAACTCAACCTGTACGCATGGAGGTGTAAACAACCACTTACTGACTAGGATACCGTCCCTCCAAAGGATCGAAATGGAAGTATCCTTTAGGGAAAAGGGACTTCTTATTGCAAAATCCATTGCCTTCACTACAACAAACCTTTGTTTCTGACGGTTTTCTGGATATTAAGCGGGCAAAAGAGGGTGTTGTGTTGTTTAGTTTGAGAAATCTGTTCTTGGCCACGCGGAATGAAGATAATTGTTGCGCTATTACAAAAGAGAAGGATAGAGGGGGCCCCATGGGAAGTTGGAGCTCAAGGAAAACTTACCAACTCGACAGCCAGTCTAGGGCTCGTTGGGCACTTTGATAGACTTTAAAAGTTAATTTTGTTGTTTTGGAATAAACCATTTATTTTTCAAAGCTATTTATATTTTCCTTGGATATTATGTTGAAATTTTGAACATTTCTTTTGATTATTAAAAATGTTTCCCTTTCATATACTGATTTTGTTTTACTTATATTTTCAGTAATACTAATATTAAACATGTTGAATCTGAGGCAATGACATATAATGAAACTATGCAACATAACATAAGCGATTTATTAGGAGCAGAAAAGGATAAGGGGCCTGCCAAGATTGTTAGAGAAGTAGAGGAGTTTAAGGATAAGCCCTGAGAAAATCTAGCAGAAACAGAGGTGGTAATCTTAGAGGATGCAGAGACAGCTAAGGAAACTCGAGTCAGCACCCATTTGTCAAAAGATGAGATAAGAGAATATATTCAGTTTTTGAAAAAGTGTAAGGACGTCCTTGCCTGGTCTTATGTTGACATGACTGGACTTAGCCTTTCCATATTAGCGCATATGTTGCCTACTGACCAAACATGTCCTCCTATCAAGCAAAAGACAAGGAAGTAAGAATCAGACATGAGTTTGAAAATCAAAGAGGAAGTATCTAAACAGATTGAAATCGGAATTCTGAAAGTGGTTGACTATCCAATTTGGCTAGCCAACATCATGGGAAATCCAGAGTTTCTGTGGACTATAGAGATCTCAACAAGGCCAACCCGAAAGATGACTTCCCGCTGCCAAACATTCATATCCTCATTGATAACTGGCCTAAGCATGAAATACAATCATTTGTGGATTGCTTTACTGGTTATCATCAGATTGGGATCTATGACGAAGATGTCGAAAAAATAGCTTTCTTTCACTATTGTGAGTGTACTGCTACAAGGTTACGCCTTTCTGTTTGAAGAATGCTGGAGCTATTTACATGAGGTTCATGACCACTATTTTTCATGGTATGATTCATAAGGAGATTGAAGTTTATGTGGATGATATCATCATCAAGTCGCAGAAGAGTTCAGATCATTTGGCCGACCTCGGTAAATTCTTTGATAGACAACGAATGTACAATTTGAAGTTGAATCCGGCAAAGTGTGCTTTTGGTGTTCCCATGGAAAAATTATTGGGATTTATTGTTAGCTGCAAGGTATTGAGTTGGATCCGACCAAGATCAAAGTCATCCAAAAACTCTCACCGCCAAAGTACATGAAAGAAGTTATGAGTTTTTCTTGGCGTCTTATTACATCAGCCGCTTTATTGCTCAATCAACAGTCATTTGTGAGCCTATTTTTAAGTTGCTGAAGAAAGATGTTGCTACATAGTGGACGTCTGAATGTCAATAGGCTTTTGATAGAATCAAGAATTATTTATCTAAGCCTCCTATTTTAGTTCCTTCGGAGCAGAAAAGACATTTGTTTCTATATACGTTTGTACTGGATAATGCTTTTGGTTGTGTTATGGGGAAACACGATGAGACAAAAAGAAAAGAGAAAGCGATATATTATCTGAGGAAGAAATTTACTCCGTATGAAGCTCGGTATAATTTGCTTGAATGGACATGTTGCGGTTTGACTTGGGTGGCTCAGAAGTTGAGACACCATTTTTCTGCATATACTACCTATCTTATCTCCAAGATGGACCTGTTAAAGTACATTTTCCAAAAGCCCATGCCAATAGGAAAGCTGGCTAAATGACAAATATTATTGAGGAAGTTTGACATTATCTACGTCACACAGAAGGTGGTCAAAAGGCAGGCTCTTTCAGATCATTTGGCTAAAAATCCCGTGGACAACGAGTATAAACCTTTGAAGACGTATTTTTCCCACGAGGAGGTAGCGTTCTTCGGTGAAGAAATCACTGAAGAATATGATGGTTGGAGATTGTTTTTCGATGGAGCTGCCAATTTCAATGGAGTAGGTATTGGAGCTGTGTTGGGGTCAGAGACTAGACAATATTATCCTATATCAACCAAACTTCGGTTTCCTTGTACTAATAATATGGCCAAGTATGAAGCTTGCATCATGTATACTCGATTAACAGTCGACATGAATGTGCAATCAATATTAGTGATGAGATTCAGATTAATTGATTTATCGGGTACGAGGAGAATGGGCCACAAAGAATACAAAGATCTTTCCATATCTATATTGTGCAAAAGGTTTGTCAAGATAAAATTCAGACATGTTCCTAGAGTACAGAATGAGTTTTTGGACGCTTTGGCCACCCTATCCTCAATGATTCAACACCTGAATAAGAACCACATTAGTTCTATTCCCAACCATATACACAATCAACTCGTAACTATTTTCATGTTGAGGAGGGGTTAGATGGTGAGCAGTGGTACGCCGACATCAAAGGTTATTTGAAGAATGGAAACTATCCTGAAAATGCCATAAGTGTTCAGAAACGCACGGTTCATAGGTTGGCCAACCAATTTTTTCTAAAAGGAGAAATCCTATATAGGAGAACTCTTGACTTATTATTGCTAAGATGTGTGAATTAGAGGAAGAAAAAGTAAGTAATCAGACATTCTCACAAATGGAATTGCAAAATGTAGAAGATATCTTCAATTGATGAACTAGGATCTTCAAAATTACAAGTTAAATCTAAGATCTACTATGAAACGTAAAGCTATCTATTTATCTCTACTCTCTACTGAAAATAATGGTTGGAAGTTCTTTGAAAAAATGAAAAAAAATTATTTATACTATGTTTCAAAAAGCCCAAAATAATTTAAACTCGAAGGTGCTAGGTGAGTAGGGACGAACCGTCCTTTGTTCTATCATTTAAAATCGACCTCTGTCAATCAGCTTTACATCCTTTGATTGATGGACCGTCTTTTGAAAAGACAAACTGTCTTTGACTTCGTTGTTTAGAATTGCTTTCTGCCTTATCCTGATTCCGTCCCTCAATTAACGGATCGTCTTCTGAAAAGACAGTACGTCCTTCAACTCATCATTTACGGACCTTTTCAGGATGGTTTCTAGAATCATTGGCTTGGCTGGACGGCTGAACGTGCGGACCGTCTTTCCAGACAGACGGTCCGTCCTTTGGCTCGTCCCTTGGACAGAATTCTGTCTTTAACACTTCTCTTCTTCATTTTGCTTGGATTCTTGAAACATAGAATAATGAGGTTAGTTTTGATTTAATTTAGCTCCTAAAGACATGCAAAATACTATGAAATGAAGTAAAAATGCGTTGCAATTTCCGATACATAAGTACATGCCTTGCGCATGTCTCGCATAATAATAAGAATAGATTTCTAAAAATATCATAAATAATATCTAAAAGATGTGTTAGTTTAACAGTATAAGAATTTAGAAAGAAAATTATAAATTTCAAATTGATAAATGATCATGTTTAAGAGTTTGATTTAACTTTCTTCAGTTTTGTCATAATAATTGCTTCATTGAATAAAAGCATCACAGAAATAACATTTAATTGATTCACTTTAATTACATGAGCACTTAAATGCATGCATTATGTGTATATTTCATGTTAATTATTATTAAATTTGTATTACTACACTATTAACGGATTACCATTTAATACAAATATTAGCATTACGAAGGCGCATTGTAATACAAACCTGTATAGTATATTAGAACATATAG
>JACEIK010000579.1:302952-315457 GCA_018107945.1 Datura stramonium | reverse complement strand
GTTAAATTAATATGAGTATTATTTTTTTTGCATTAACGTGTGCAACTAAAAAAGAATGGAGAGAATACAATATACATACACACACTCACACTGCTTTGAGGAAGTTGATTGAGTTGGAACCTCAAAAATGGCGGAAAATCAACCGTTACTTCGGAGCAACGGTGGTGGGGAAGTGGTTCGAGCAGAGCGTGGAAGTGAAGCAACTCAAAGGAAAACTACAGCTTCTGCTCGTGTTGTTTCTCTCGATGTCTTTCGAGGCCTTTGCGTTTTTGTAAGGAATCTCTCTCTCTCTCTCTCTCTTTCTTTTCCCCCTTTCTTCAACAGAGATTGTTTACCTATGAGAAAATAGAGTAAATTGTCCTTCAAAGTTTTCTGGTTTACGAAGATAGATTAAGGATAATTAAACACTTAGAACCAAATCCAAGCAATTTATGCACTTTGCTGTCAGCTGTAGACGCTGATTCGTTTGTTTCACTAGTTCGTTTGTATGCATGTTATGAAGATTGAAGGATTTTCCTTCATTTAAGTTCTCGGGATTATCGGGGCCTGGAGTTAGTTTAGTCCACAACTTCTCTTTGTTAGCAACTAAGTATGTTCAAGAGTACCATTACACCAATTGTTAAAGAAGGGTTGATCTAATGGATAAAGTTTGGGTCCGAAAGCATTTGCTTATGCAGCTCTAGAAATGTTATAGCACTTGCTGGGGCACAGGTATCTCTTTGCACACAATTATACAGACATGTTTTTTAAGTTTCCATATCTACTAGTGCAATTCTCGATATTGAGAAGGCATAAGTAGTGAATGAGTGGTGCTTAATTTTTAAGCAAGCAAATATTGTTTTAAGTCAGTGGGTGCAGAGTACCATTGCACCAATGCACCTTAATCACGATCTAAGGTAGTGGCACTGCCACTAAGAAGGAAATTCCCCTATAAAATTGCTAGTACGAGAGGAACTAATATTAGCGGAAGTGGACAGAAGAAAATGGTAGAGAGATTTAGTGCTCAGAAAAGGGTCAAACCAACTATCTTATCTCAAAGCAATCTTTAAAATCAAACCTTGAAACCACATTCACAAAGAAGATATGGCCACCTCTCTGAGTGTCAAAACCCTTTAGATCGTTTTGTTTGTGCTCATAACAACTACACTTACTTGCAGCTGTCCCTATAAATAAGGATTCTCAAAGTCCATTGTAAAGGTGCTTCTTTAACTGCTCAATCCCTTGCTTTGAGGTTTGGATTGAATGCTTAGTTTCCTTAATGATGATTTTGATAACTCTCCTTGTCCATGTTTATATTAAGACAGAGTTCTTCTCTTTTCCTTCTCGCTTGTGGAAATTTCTCCGATTTTAGCTTATGATTTTAATTTGTTTCCTGCTTTCAGCTTATGATGCTTGTGGATTACGCTGGTTCAGTTTTTCCCAGCATTGCTCACTCCCCATGGAATGGTGTCCACTTGGCAGACTTTGTAATGCCTTTCTTCCTCTTTGTTGTTGGAGTTTCCCTGGCAATTGTAAATAAGGTATTTATACTTTGATCTTCATATAAACTCATGGACATAAACCTAATCATTATGAAAGATATAGGCTTAATGCATAATTCTCAGACTTGCATTACGATATGCTATCCTATGTGCTGTCAATTTATAATTAAATCATCTGAGTAAGATCATGCCTGTCACCAGGTGATTGTTGCACTTAGCGCTTTTGAAACTTTTCCTCTTTTCAAACTGCAGATAGTTTTAGACAGAACTGGGGCAACCTTGAAAGTTGTGATTAGGACACTGAAACTTTTTATCCTTGGCATTTTCCTTCAAGGTAATTTTGTGTGCTGGCATTTCTCAATGAATATTATGGCTCACTACTGATGTCAACTGCGTAACAATATTCTGCAACTACCAACCTATATATGTCTTTCAAAATGGATCTTCTAAACTCCATAAATTGAAACAAATGAGTGTCCTTTAATTTTGTGGTATAACTAAAGAGGGTATTGCTCCAGTTCTTACAAACGAAACAAAGCTCAATGATGGTATGTTTTACTTCTTGAGAAATTGCACATTTAAAAGAACAGCTAGCCCGTCTCTGTTTGGAAGTTTAAGCCTTGCCCACCAGCTTCTTTTCAATCTAGGTGCTACATGATAAGAAATCTCTCGATCTCGGCTAGCTTCAGTCAGTTAAATAGACCAGGAAAGTTTAAAGGCCTTCCGCAATGGATAACTAACAACTTGAATAAAGAGAGACGTTTAATCAACAAGAATGTAAATTTACTGTTGAGTTAAGCTTGATGAATAGACAATGTTCAGCATGCAGATACTGTAGTTAAATTCTTGAGAGGAAAAGCATCATGTGAAAATAGTCAAACTTGAAGATTTTACGATACCAAGTAACATAATACAAATATACAATACATTTTCTATTATATGTTTAGCTAGAATTTCAAATTGTTGGGTTCTATGCTTTTCTTGTATGTATGGAGGGCTTTCCTGTTTTGCTCTTGATGACCTTTTCTACTTGTTAGTAAGTAAGACAAACGAAGAGAGAATTGAGAGAAACTTATTATTCCCTCGAGCCATTGGGTTTTAAATAGCTAAGTGTACATTTTCTAAGAAAGGAAAAAGAATCAAAATACATAATTACAAGAGTAAATCAAGTTATACTATAAGGTTCTAGAATACTCTAGAATATCTATGAGAGTCTAACACTCCCTCTCAAGCTGGTGCATATAAATGATATGTATCAATCTTGTTACAAATGTAGTTGATACAAGAACCAGTGAGAACACTTGGTTAAAATATCTTCAAGCTAATTATTTTACTTCATGGATTTTGTGACAATGTCTCCTAAGAATTTTTTTTCTCTGATGAAGTGACGGTTGATCACAATGTGTTTAGTTGTCTCATGAAACACCGAATTTGATGCAATGTAAAGAGAAGCTTGGTTATCGCACACAAGCTCCATCTGATTGATTTCTCCAAACTTCAATTATTTGAGCAACTATTTAATCCAAATTAATTCAGAAGTTGTCACAACTATTGCTCAGTATCCAACTTCTGCACTAAATCAAGCAATCATAATTTGTTTCTTGCTTTTCTAAGATACCAAATACCTCCTACCAGAACATAATATCCAAATGTAGACCACCTATCAGAAGGTGATCCTGCCCCATCAGTGTATGTGCAACAATATGTTTGTGACCTCAATCCTTGAAAAGCAATCCTTTGCTTAGGGCTGATTTTATGTATAGAAGAATATGAACAACTGCATCCCAACGATTATATCATGGAGAGTCCATAAACTGACTTACAACACTCGCAGGAAAGACAATGTCAGGTCGAGTCACTGTGAGATAGTTCAATTTACCAACCAACTGCATATACCATCAAAGATTTCTAAGGGCTACCCCTGTCATGGTAGAAATTTAATATTCGTGTCCATAGGAATGTCGATGGGTGTACAACCTATCACAGCTATCTCCTCAAGAATGTCTGGGACATACTTATGCTATGAGATGATATTTCCTCATTTGGACTGCCAAACCTCAATGCCTAGGAAAACTATAATCTGCCTAGGCCCTTCATCCAAAAATGTTGGAAGAAATGTTGCTTCAATTTAGTCATACCATCTTCATCACTGCCCATGATGACTATAACATCAACATAGACGATCAAATAAATTCACAGATTATGAGCAGCATGTCGATAGAATAGAGAATGATCAGTCTCACTATGAGTCATATCAAACTCCTGAATGTCTGTGCTAAACTTACCAAATAATGTTTGAGGAGACTATTTTAAAACATATAGGGACAGAGAGAGTAGGCATAAAATGCCACTAGACTCTTTGAGCAACAAAACTCGAGGTGGTTGCTCTATATATACTTTATCCTCAAGATCACTATGGAGAAAAATTCCTATCTGCCTGATAAAGAGGCCAATGGCAAACAACAATCATGGATAGAAAAAGATGGAGACATGCTATTGAAGCCACGGGGGAGAAAGTATTACTACGATCTAGTTCAAATATCTAAGTATAAACTTTGGCAACAAGGTGATCTTTAAGTTGATCAATTTGATCATCTGGACCAACTTTGACGTAATACACCCACTGGTGCCAACTTTAGATCTTCCTAGGAGGTAGAGGAACAAGCTCCCAAAGTACCACTAGCATGTAAAGTAGACATCTGTTCAATCATAGTTTGTTGCCATCCAGGATGATATAATGCTTCATCAGTGGACTTAGGGTTAGAAATAGAGGACAAAGATGACAGAACGACATAGTGGGGTGATGATAAACGATGATAGTTCAAACAAGTATAATAGGATTAGGTTCGAGTGGGTGTGATCGATGAACTAGGGAACTAAGGCGAAGGATCCGGTACAAAACATGAATCATCTAGACATAATGCTGGACACTAATGGCGACGATAAGTCAAGAGTGGTGGAGCTATAGAAGGTTGAACTGGACTATAGGTATTTAGGTGGTGGAGCTGGAGCTATAGATGAAGATGAAGGGGAGATAGTGACTAAATCTCCAAAAGATGAAACTGATAATACCTCAGAAATGTCTAAGTGATCACCTAAACCGATGAAGTATAGCTGGGTTACAAAGAAGGTTACATCAGCAACACCGTTGGAAGTTAGCTGAATAGCATTAATATCTTTTTTGCGCCCTCGAGTAACCTGGAAATGCACATTTAAGAGTACATGGAGCTAACCTGTCATTCCTAGAGTAAGGTTTTGAATAAGACACATGCCCCAAAAACACAAGGTAGAAGAGAGAATAAAGATGAGCGGGAAACAAAACAAAGTATGTAACTTGGTTCTGGATAGCTGAGACTAGCATATGATTAATAAGATAATAGGATGTGAGAACTGCATCCCCCAAAAAATGCAAAGGAACATGAGATTGTATGGGGTACTGCAGTCTCAATGAGGTGCCTATTCTTTCTTATAAATACCTATTTTGTTGAGATATGTAAGGACAAAATGTTTGATGAATGATCCCATGAGAGTTCATGAATTGCTGAAATGGGGAAGATAAATACTCAGGGCATTATCACTGCAAAATGTGCAGATAGAAATCCCAAATGATTTTGATTTCAGCGTGGAAGGTCTGAAGAATAGAGAGCAACTCAGATTGATTTTTCATCAAGAATATCCAAGTGCACCTGGAATAATCATTAATAAAACTGACAAATAGAATCCCAAGGTAGAATTGACCCGACTAGGACCCAAATATCTGAATAAACTAAAATGAAAGGCGACTCTGCTTTGTTATCAGGACACTGAGGGAAATAGGAGCGAGTATGCTTACAGAGTTGACATGACTCACACTCGAGAGTGGACATGTGAGACAAGCTGATATCATTTTGAAGTTTTGATAAATTTGAATGTCTCAACTGTCTAGGCATAAATCAGGTGAATTAGTAACAAGACAAGTTGTTGAAGGAGGACAAGATGTGAGTGATTTAGGGAGGATAAGATAATAAAGTCCATGTTATTCATGCCCAGTACTAATGATCCATCCGATAATGCATTCCTGTATGAAAACAAAATCAGGCTATTACCTGTTTGAACAACAGAAGCTATCTCAGAAGATGTCTGTTTATGTGTTTTGTACCGAAAAATTCAATATAATCCGGTAGAGAAACCGTCCGACTATTCAAATGATTTGTTCACGTTTTGTAGCATCTAAAGCTCAAATAACCTTCGAAAATTGTAAGTAGGTTGTCCCAAGAGAATATCACGCACCAGAATATGGCCAGAGAGCACTTGAAAGAACTGGAAGATGGCTGGAAATAACTAAACTTTCCGGAAACTGGATTACTCACCGGAAAAGTGGATTGCCTGGTCGGCAAGTTGTCAGAAAGCAGCGGAACTTGGATGGGTGATGTTGGACTGAGGAAGCAAGTCCCGCAGAAGAAAGAATGTCGCCGAAAGCCTTTGTACGCGCCGGCACATGGGTGAATCTCGCTGGAAAATCATACTTCTTCTTAGCACATGATAAAGCGTGAAGAGTTTGATGATGATGGGTTTTCTGGTGTGGGTCACTGGAGGGTTCCTTGGAGGGTTCCGAACATAGTGGTGGTGTTGGTTGAGGCTCAACACCTCCAGATTCTGACTAACTGTTGCATAGTCACTGGAATGATGCTCAGGGACAGGAGTTTTTTTTTCGCTGGTGGTTGCACAAACAATAACATACCCAGTATAATCCCACAAGTGGGGTCTGGGGAGGTGGTGTGTATGCAGCCTTATCCCTACCTAAGCTACTTGGACTCAGGTACGAGTGTCCGATACAAGTGTGGATCTAGAGGTTGGATCCTTCATGGTCGAAATTTTAAGATTGGGGGGTACGTATCCAAGTATGGATACGAGTGCGGGGATTCGACTAAAAATAATTCAAATATCTAAAAATAGAGTTATAAAACCTAGATTATTAGATGTTATGTGGAAAATTTGAGGAGAAAATATTAAGCAAAAGAAGATTCTGGGAAGGAGATAAAAGAAAAAGTAGTGACATAGAAATTTCTATATACAAGGTATTTCATTTTCTTCAATTTCACCTTAGCTTTTGTTTTGATTACAAAAATCATTGAATCTGTTCGAAATTTCTCGGTCAATTTTGGTCAAAGTACCCATAATCGATTGACCAGATTGGGTATGGAACCCACTCCCACATCCACACCCACACCCACGTCGTGTGGACACGGGTGCGGCACCGAAAGTGAAAAGTTCGAGCAACTTAGATCCCTACTTTGTGAAGATAGAGATGTTTCTGATAGACCCTGAGGTCAAGTAAAGTATAATAAATCAAGTAGGAAATGGGGAGATACAACAGTGAAGTAGTTGCAGAGCTATTAAATTTTACATTGGCTCTTATACCATGTTAGAAAGTAAGACAAACGAAAAGAGAATTGAGAGACTTAATCACTCCCAAAACTCGGCTTGGATAGTGAGGAAGATTATGGATAGTAGGAAATATTTGGAGCACACGAACTCTATTCAAGGAACAGTATATCAGAAGCTGTGCAAAATGGTGCAAGCAGGTAAATTTCAGATCAAGAAAGCATACATAACCTCTTGCCCCAACTACCTAAGGCTGCCTGGAAGAGTATCATTATGCACCCACAAGTCCACCCAAGATTCAAGTTTAACTTATGGCTTGCAGTCCAGCATAGATCACCCACTGCAGTCAGACTACAGAGGATAGGCATACAAATTCCAATGGAGTGTATATTCTGTGATAGAGCAGTGGAGACTTTTGAGCATTTATTCTTTAATTGCCAATTCAGTACAGAGCTTTGGAGTAGATTGTTGCTATGGCTTGGCCAAACCAGAACCATTGGTACATGGCACCAGGAGCTTGAGTGGATCTGCAAGCTGGCAAAGAGGAAGACTGGACATGCTTCAATCATTTGTGCAACCTTCTCAATGCTGGTTTATTGCATCTGGAGAGCCCGAAATGAAGCTAGGTTCCAAGGAAAAGTTCAAGCTGCCGATAGCATCTGTAGGGAGATTGTCGCACATACACATTCAAAGGAGAACATTGGCTAGCTGGCAGACTGCTTTACATGATTTATATAGATTTCCTTAGTGCACTTATGTTTTCTTTTTTGAGTACTAAGTGATGTAATAGCTGTCATAGGAGTAGTATAGCTATATCCTAGTTTTGTTTACTGGAGGCAGCAGGTCAGCTCCTGCCTGGCTTTGTAGTGCTCAAGTTTTGATTAATAAACTGTCAGGAAAAAAAAGGAGAATTGAAACTCCGCTTGATTATTCCTCAAGCCATTGGGATTTTAGGGTACATATCCTAAGTAGCAAAAAAGAGAATCAAAACATATAATTACGGGAGTAAATCAAGCTATACTATATCTACAAGATCCTAGAATATTCAAGAATATCTACGAGATTCTAACAGTACTATTTTCTTCTGATTTTGTTCATAGTATATAATTTTCTTGTATGAGATATCTAAACTTGATGCTGTTGGACAATTACTGATTCCACATTTGTTTCGTTTCAGGGGGTTACTTGCATGGAGTAACTGGTTTAACCTATGGTGTGGATATTGAAAGACTACGATGGATGGGAATTTTGCAGGTACCTCTGACATTATTTGTATTGCTTTTCTGCTACCGTGGTATGAGATGACTGGAATAGTACAAGATAAGTGTTGTTTCAGTTTCACTAGCACTTTCAATTGAGGTGAGTGTTGTCACATCGCCTCCGACAACTTTTTTTGCTTTGTAGCTTTGTTTCTTTATCGTTCCTAACTGGTTCTTAAGTCTTTCTTAGTTTAGACTTCTAAAGATTGCTTTCGCTTGTGTCCCTTGTTCCTGTTTTAGCCTGTGAGGTATTGCTATTGTTGTTCTTTTTAGTTTCAGTGAAGTGCCTATATGGCTTAACTTCCTATTTAGCTATTTCAGTGATACACTGATTCTGCAAGAGAAGTATCCTAACCTGGTTTTCCTAATTATTATAAGAAGTTTCCATTTTCATGTTAGAAGTGTTTCTAATCACTAGATGGTCAATAGATAGGTGCAGGATAAAGAACTTATGCATGTAACCTGTTCATATCAATTATTTCTTCAGAATATTATACATTTTCATTTATGCAGAGAATAGCAGTTGGATATATTGTAGCAGCTTTGTGTGAGATATGGCTTCCCTGTCAAGGGATGAAAAAAGTTTCCCTTTCCAGAAATTATATTTGGCAATGGTAAGACAACTAGATCCCTGATTTTCGGGTGGATGTTTTACCCTGTAAAACTGATATGGATAACCTTTTTGATTCTGCAATTGTTGGGAGTACTACATATATCTTCTGTTTCAGCGTCATGAAATATTGCTTGGGAAACTGAAAAAGGAAGAAACAAAACCAAATATCTTTACAACTTTGATTTTCTTTTTTCTTTTGATAAATGGAATGTGTTCAGAAAAACCGAGAGCTTTAACTATTTCTTATTGTACCTAGCAAAATCTTAGTCGCGACCAGATTCTTTTCCTTAGTGGAACCATAAGTGCATCTCATTATGCGTACTGTGAACTTCATTTAACAATTATGAAAAAACCAACTTCTTGTAAGTAGGCGTTAATCCTCTTTAAATTAGATAAAAATCTATGCGTGTTGCTGGTGGAAGTCAAACCCATTACATGTTGGTACAAGGTCTCAACCTAACTAATTGGACTATGCCTCATTGGTTATTAGAAAGTAGGTTGAATAGGTGAAACAGGAGAAATTTGTGTGTGTTTATCGAAAAACTAATAAGTCCAACTGCAATGATATTGGCAATCTTATTATCGGATGTTTTTTATATAGTGTTTTTTTTTGTCCTCCATGCTTATCTTTGTCCGTAGATTTACTTGACAACATTTTACTTCATTTGTAGGTGTACCGTGTTCTTATTGTCTGCTATACATTGTGGGTTGTTATATGGTCTGTATGTACCGGATTGGCAATTCAGTGTGTCGCAGTCAACAGGAAGCACCATTTATGAGGTTAGCAGCTGTTTGCTTTTCTATTCTCCTTAATCTGAACGAGATTCTAAAAACAACGTGAGTGGCTCCAAGCAAACACGTTAAGAACTCAACAGAAGCTTTACTATTTTCTACCTTTGATTTAGCATGTAAAGGACTTGCTCATAGTCAAGAACTTTTGTGATCAATTGTTACCCCATAAAAAAGGTATAACTTCTTTAATCTGATAGAAGCTTTAAAATGACTGATCCCTCATTACTGCTTTGTGTATGATCAGTTCTATTCACAATTGAGTTGGAGAACTTTTGCTATCAGTTATCTTATATTTGTAATATAAGATGGTAAATTTTGTTGCTACTTGCAGGTAAAATGTTGTGTTAGAGGAGATCTTGGACCTGCATGTAATTCTGCTGGGATGATTGATCGCTATATTCTTGGAATAGATCACCTCTATGCAAAACCTGTATATAGAAATATGAAGGTAACTTTATACTGAACTGCACTGCTGACACACTTATGTCTAGACCTCACAGTTAGCCCCTTCTTGATCAATATTAATCTTTCACAGGAATGCAATGGATCCAACAATGACATAGTTTCTGAGAGTATGCCTTCTTGGTGTCATGCCGCTTTTGAACCTGAAGGCTTTTTAAGGTAACAAATGTGTCATTATTCTTCACCCTCGAATTCTCTTATGAAATGTACATATTATTTGGTAATGCATGTTTCTAATTTTACTTCTTCCCTAGTTTGTTGTTTAACACCTTCTGCGGTTGGTAATCTTTTTGCAGTTCACTAACAGCTGCTGCTACATCCATCATTGGACTCCAGTATGGTCACATACTTGTCCAATTTCAGGTGTGCCATGGGGTATCATTAGCTGACTGGGTTACCTCTGTTAGGTGCTCTATTTCTATCCTGAGTCTTTGGAATGTTGGGAGAAGTTCTTATTTCAGGAGAAGTCAAAGAATGCTTTCCGGTCTCAAGCAATCCAATAGTTCTTCTACTGTGTTTTGGTCTCGATCAGATGGTTTCATCATTGAAATGTATTGAACTGCATAAGTGGTGGTTTCCAAAAAAGAGTTTTCCTATATATCTAATTTTTTTCAGAAAAATATATTAGCGTGGTGGTAACTGGGATACAACTTTAGCATTAATAAATTAGTGTTAGTGCCAGATTATTACAATACAACTTATCATTGATAGATGTAATTTTATTACTGTGCAGGATCATAAAGGACGGCTATACAGTTGGTCCTTCCTCTCGCTTTCACTTCTTATTGTTGGTTTGTTCCTTGATTTCGTAGGTATGTCTTTTTTTACTTTTAGATAACAATGCATAATCACCTGGAGTCACTAATAAATTTTTAATTTGGTTCAAGACAAAATTGCTTCTAGCCACCATGATATGTGAGATTTGTGTTCTTTTCTTTTCAGGCATGCCATTAAACAAATCTTTGTACACAATAAGTTATATGCTGGTAACCTCAGCTGCTGCTGGAATCACATTCTGTTTGCTATATTTGTTGGTAAGTTTGAAAATACAACCCTCTTGTGTGTCTCTTTTGTTTAATATAATCATCACTTGTTGCTTTCATTCTCGATTTAAAACTCAGTTGACAGTCCTGCGAATCTTATGAACTTTAGGTGGATATTTATGGTTGGAGGCGCTTGATGTTTGTTTTGGAGTGGATGGGAAAGCATTCTCTCAGTATATTTATTCTCATAACATCAAATATAGCTGTAATTCTAATTCAAGGATTTTATTGGAGAGATCCTCATAATAACATTGTACGTATTTATTTCGTTCACCAATTATCAACGAGAAAACATTTATGGCCTCATTACATTGATATTTGTCTACAAGAATAACGCCAGTCTGCTTTTGCTGCTTTCTCTTGAATAGGTTCGTTGGGTTGTCACACAATTTGTACACAAATGATATCCTGGCTCCACGAGTAACTCACACAAGTAAGGTCATTATCCTTCTTATTTAGTTGGTCCATTGAAGGCAACAAATGCTTTGTATAAAGTACAATCGACATACAAGACATGTCTATTCTCTATCCAGGGCCTTGGATAAGATACTAAAGATTAGACTTACTATTCCAAAACAATCAGAGTCAACCTGCTTCAAGATTTTCTTAGATGAGTAAAGAAGACATTTTAGATTGCTTTTCAGTAATTTCTAAGAATGCCAAGCCACTTTTTATTGGCAGAATTTAAATGTAGAGCTTACATAATCTTACGATTCAGCATAAAGTCATTCTAATATGATAGCAACACTTATCAAACTTTATTTACCGTCAAATTGGATGGAGATAACAACGGTTTCTAAGACGTGCTTTGTGTCTCTTGATTAATAGGTATAATCAAGTGCAAGATGCAGAACTTGTCTCAGTATTAATGAGTGATCAGGTATCTGCATTATTACTTGTACTAGTGACCTATATATGAATGCTAGTAGTCATGGTCATTTAGGTGCTTCAATCTGGTCTCCATTTTCCGGTACTTATACCTGTGCATAAAAAGGATGATGATTGAAAATAACTTATCATACCCTGCTGCTCTGCATCTTGGAGATGAAGCAGTGCAACAGCAAGAGGTCTATATATGTACACACTGACAAAAATATTTTCTCCTGTAAGTATCTGTGATGATCAGTACCTCAAATGCTTATTGATTCTTAAATAGCATCTGCAAGCATTCAGCTACTTTAATGCCCCATTGTTTTGTAATTTGTAGTCTTGATTTTACTTCCAGTTTTGCACTTCTAATGCTTGTTAATACCTACTTATTCTTTAAATTGATAAGCTCTTTCTGAACGTTAAGTTTTCTTTATTTGAAATATCTTCCTTAGAAAAAGAAAAAAGGTTACCCTTTGGGTGAGTTTGGTAATGATGAAGAATATTTTCTTCTTTGAAAAATAAGTGACTTCTCAGTTAACTTTTAATGTTTGGCTCGTAAGTAAAAAATATTGTCTCGATTCGAGCATTTGCATGTAATTTAGGAAAACACTAGGGGGTGGG
>JACEIK010000579.1:262700-293396 GCA_018107945.1 Datura stramonium | reverse complement strand
ATATAAGTAATTTAAACATGTTATAACATATGTGACTATAAATATTTTTCACTAAAAATAAAATAAATTATTTTCAAATTTTAAAAAGAAATAATTCTGTTTCAAATAAAGGGAGTAACTCTTTTACTTTACATGAGTATGAAGAAGTCTTACCTGACTTGTAAAGCTTAATTAAAATGTTTTACTTTTACGTTAATGCTGACATTGGAGTTTCTATGAATTTCTTGATTTTTGGTTAAGTCATTTAAGGGGTAGTTTTGGACTAAATACTTATAACTCAATTTATCTTCACTTATGAATTCTTAAGTTCCAAAATTTGTAGATTACTTCAAGCCTCAAGGACTCCATATCTTCTTTTGCTTTAAGGAAAATTCTAGCAGTCGATGTTAAAGTTTCAAATGAATTTGATAGTTACGTTCTGCAACACGCTTTTAATTTACTTATATCATTTTGACTTAAATTATCAAGATATTTAAAATTTTACTATCTCGATTAATTGAAATTCACATGATGCAAGATTTATTACATGTATCGTAAGATATTTAAAATTTTAATATCTCGATTAATTGAAACTACATGATGCAAAGATTTATTACATGAGATTTAACCCTTCTATCAAAGGTGAGAAGAAATTTAATTTCTAATTAGAAGCGAAGGAAATTTATCATCATTTCATTAAACTTTTTGGATGATCAAATTTAAAATTGCATTCAAAAAGAAAAAGAAAAGCAAAAAACGTAAAATCATACTTCTTTTATTTTTATTTTTTAATAAATAATTTATAAATTTATTTTAAATTTTAAAATATCTTGACACGATCAAAAAATATTACTCTGAAAATTATGAAAATGATATGTAACCGTTATAAAGAGAGATGTAGAGGAGAGAAGGAAAGGATTGGGCTACCCTTTTTTGGCTGAAGACAAAAGTCCCCACAGGAAACAACTCGGTGGAGACCAAACATGATTATAGCCTCCCCACATGGCCTCGCTGTCTCTCTTGTCCCACCCACCCCCCACCCCCCAGTATTTGATGCATGAATATAAAGAAACAAGTAAAGAATACTCAAACTTAATAATAATAAGAAATCATTACCCACATAAAAGAGTTCATGATTTACACATCAATGAAGTAGGGTGTTAAGTAAGACGAGCTTGGAACGCAAAATTTTGATCACAAGGCCATTTTTTAAAATAGAATTTAAAATATTTAATCAGTTGAACTTCACACTATTTATATTTAAAAGTATAGAGAATTTTTTTATTTTATAATATATTTTTTATATTTATTTTTATTTTTTAATTATATACATATTTAGTAAAATATTTAAACGAAGTAGTGTCACGTGACAAATTTTGACAGCCCTCACACCTTACTAAATTCGCCCTTGGTTAGGAATGAATTCAAGCGGGCTGAAATAAATTAAATTAATAAATAAATAAATTATGAAAATATATTTAATTAAATTTAAGCATGTTAAAATAAATTGAGTTATAAATTAAAAACTCCGAAATTTTGAATGAATTCGGATAAATTATAAGCGTTAATTTTGCTACTTTCAATTAAAATTATAGAAGTTCAAATTACAACATATACATACAATAGTACAATTTAATATCTTGCCATCTACGTAGATTTTGAAGGACAAAGTTAGCCTTAAATCAATGTAGAAAAATATTATGTATCCAATGTAATAGCCTATATAAGCATAAACTAGTCTTTAACATCACTTATATAATAGCGTTTTTTTTATTTTAATTTACTTTTTTTATTTTTATATCAAATTAAAATCAGATAAACAAATTAAAATCACAGAATAACACTTAAATCATTAGAATCTGTGCATTGAATTTATATAGTATTATACTTCCGCTGTATCATTTTAATTGATAGCACTTAAATCATTAGAATCTGCATTGAATTTATATAGTATTATACTTTACCGTATCATTTTAATTGATAGAATAAGATTTACACACTAATTAAGAAAAATTAATTAAACGCCAGAATTTAATTAATATAATCTATTAATTTTTTAAAAATATTTTTAATTATGTGTTTATTTTTGTATTTTAATTAAATTACATGTTTTTTTTGTTTTTTTAAAATTAAAAATATAATTATCACTTAAAATTGAATTTAAATTTTAAATAACTATTTTAATATATCTAACAATTAAAATGAGAGGTGAGTAATTAAATTCAATAACTTGTGAAAGTGGACAATAATTAGAAACCGCTAGAATTTGAAAGTAATAACAATTAATTATGATATCTTCTTGACAGGAATATATCGTTGTTCCTTTGCTTATATTTCCTGAAATACCCTTGCCTTATCCCTAAAAACCCCTCACCCATAAAAGCTACCACAAACCCAAACACCAACTTCTCAGACAAAAGCAGCAAACCAAAAACTCTCTCTCTCTTTCACTGCCAACTTCTTCTTCTTCTTCTTCCTAGCGTTACTTTCATCAAAGAAAAGAAAGAGAAACATGTCAAAGGACGTAATTGAAGAAGGACAAACCCATCACCATGGAAAGGACTATGTTGACCCTCCTCCAGCTCCCCTTCTTGATATGGCTGAGCTCACCAAATGGTCCTTCTACAGAGCACTCATAGCTGAGTTCATCGCCACCCTACTCTTCCTCTACGTCACCGTCGCCACCGTCATTGGCCACAAGAAGCTCAACGCCGCCAACCAATGTGACGGTGTTGGTATTCTTGGAATTGCGTGGGCTTTTGGTGGCATGATCTTCGTCCTTGTCTACTGCACTGCCGGCATTTCTGGTAAACCCATAATAGTAAAGCCCCAACTTCTTAATCTTCTACATACAGAATTTAGAGTCACACCTATTTAGTTGGCACGGTTTATTATACACAAACATTACCTGGTTTGAGCCAAATTTTAACCAGCTGCCAGAGGCTAGATCCTCCTAGAAGGAGAAGCCGGGCTAGGATTTTGAGTTCATGAGTTTGAAATTTTAAACACTAAGGGTTTGGACAGACCAAAACTAGTGGGTTTTGACGAACCTGTAAGTAGAACTGCAGCTCCACCCCTGCCTAGAGGCCGGGATAGAGTATATAGTCAACAAATATGTGTGTGTAAAATCGCTAAAATTTCAACAAATGTTTAAGTTTTGAACCCATAGCTCAAAGGGGTAATGGGTTCTAGATCTCTGCCTTTTCAATCCTCCTGTGCAGCAGCAGTCGTCCATTTGTTTAAGTAAAGAGACAGAAGTTATGAATTAACGGATGTGTTTGTTTTGTCTTTTTTTTTTCAGGTGGTCACATTAACCCGGCGGTGACTTTTGGGTTGTTCTTGGCAAGGAAAGTGTCGTTGATAAGAGCAGTTGCTTACATAATCGCACAGTCACTTGGTGCTATCTGTGGTGTTGGTTTCGTGAAGGCGTTCATGAAGCATTTCTACAACCTAGAAGGTGGAGGTGCTAATTTTGTGCAACCTGGTTACAACAAGGGCACTGCTTTGGGTGCTGAGATTATTGGAACTTTTGTGCTTGTCTACACTGTCTTTTCTGCTACTGACCCCAAGAGGAGCGCTCGCGATTCCCACGTCCCTGTAAGTACACCTCTCGCAAGTACTAGATTTGGTTCAAGCAGGAAAATTTTAAGTTACTGGCTCAACATGTAGTCAATAATACAGCAAAAGCTGTATGAAATCTTGAAAAGCATATACTCTTGGGTGTGTGTGTGTGTCTGTATATTAAGTCTGTATTTGTTGTCACTACCGAATAGTGGTAACCCACTCCCCCTGTTTGCTCTGTTTTTGGTTCTAGTAGATTGGAAACAGAGTTGTGACAAATCTTGGATTTTAAGTTACAGATTCAACATGCAGACAACAAATACAGCAAAAACTGTTCTTCGGTTTATTATAAAAATCTTGAAAAGCATATACTTTGTGTGTGTCTATGTTGAGTCTGAATTTGTTGTCATTATGAATAGTGGTGCAGTGGTATTCCTTCCCCTGTTTGCTTTATATTTGTTTCAAGTAGGTTGGGAAAAGTGCTGTGGTTTTGAGTTTTCAATACGACTAACATGAAGTATTTGATTTGGACATGAAGGTTTTGGCTCCTCTGCCAATTGGGTTTGCTGTTTTCATGGTTCATTTGGCCACCATCCCCATTACTGGAACTGGTATCAACCCCGCTAGGAGCTTTGGAGCTGCTGTCATTTACAACAAGGACAAAATCTGGGATGACCAAGTAAGTTTTTACTAGTACTAATTTAAGTTATATAACATTATTACTCGTGCAATTAGTTGTTAGATTATGTTATAATTGTCATTTTGGGGGAAATGTTGCAGTGGATCTTCTGGGTTGGACCAATGGTGGGAGCAATGATAGCAGCGATATACCATCAGTTTGTATTGAGAGCAGGAGCTGTAAAAGCTTTGGGATCTTTCCGCAGCAACCCAACCAACTAAGCATCCCTATCCACCACCCTCATAACCAGAGAAGAGAAGAAGACAATTTCATTCACAAGTTCAAATTTTTCTTGTTTTAATTGTTTGATTTGTGTATGAGGATTAATGTATGATGAACCCTTTTTTTTTTCTCTCTTTTTCTTTTGCTCGTTTGGTACAGTTTCATCTTTAATGTTAGCCTTGGATGTGTATTTATTTGGTATGAGTAGTGTTGGTGGCCTTTTTCACTTTCAAAATCTTCTCTTTTCCACCCTCCATGGATCTTTCTCATCCTTCAAGGTTTCACGTTTTTCAGCACTCCAGCTATTTACTATTTTAAAATAAATACAAATAATTTATTCATTTCATGACAGATGACAAGTGGTAAATACATTTTTTAAATTATTTAATTATGACTAAGTAATGTAGTTTAATATATCATTTGATCATCGGTTAATCTATAATTTTAATATAAATGTTTGGGGCGAGTAGATCTTTCCTTGACACAAGGGAGAAAGTCTAATCAAAATTACCAAAGGCAGCTAACTTGGGTATTTTATTTTTATAATTTTAAACATGTTATATTGTAAATTAAAATTAAATAATTATTAAAAAAGTAAAAGAGTATTATTTAAAAAATAAATAAAATGATATACTTTTTAATTTTAATAAAATATTTGTTAATGAAAAGACCAAAAGTGATTTCAAAATAAACGATGTTTTAGGTTGTGCAGCACTTAGGATGGAATCATTTAAAGGTGGGGTTCTTTCTTTATAACCCTTTAGATACTCAACCATTTTCCACAACAATGGTGCCACGTGTCTCCTCAAAGAAACAAAGATGCTCTTCTATGCTGTGGGTCTCTCTCTCTCTCTCTCTCTTTGCTGAGTCTGGAAAGGTCTGAAAAATCATTGCAGGGCTGGCATGACTACTGCCTGCACTCTTTTTTGACTTGAAGACAAACAATAGGTCTAAGTGAAGGAAAAGCAACCAACGGTAAACAAATATGGTTTCAATAATAAAAAGAAAACAACAATTTTAAGTAATAGTAAATAAAAATAATTATTATTTTAATGAACGTGAAAAGAAATAAAACTACATATACTTTAAAACCAAGAGAAGGGAGAAGACAAAAAAAGCCACAGTGGAGTGACTTGTCATTGTGAGGCTGAGGATGGAGAAGTGCCTTTACTGTGGATTCACATGCAAACGACCAAAAAAACAAAAGAATTGTAGGTCCTCTTTTTATCTTTTCTAATACCCTGCAAAAAGCCATCCACTTTATTTTGCATTCTCTAACAGTACAGTTAGTTTGGTGATACGCCTTTTACTTCTTCTGTTTCTTTTTTCTTTTTTTAAGTGGAGGTTTCACTTGCAATAATTTTAGGACTTAAAAGGGTCATACTGAGATAAAAGAAAAACTACTGCTGATCCAAATTTGGATATTAAAAAAGAATGATTCTCTTGTCGTCATACAACATTTTACCCTTTTCTTTCGGATGCGTAAACTGCTAAGAAATGCAATTCTTTGTTACAAGTATGCATCTATGCAAAGATAAGAGTACTTCTTGCTTATTTTGTTAAAAAGATCAATAATAATCAATTTCCAATCCCAAAGAAAGCTCATACCTTTAATAGATAAGGTAGTTTTCCTAATCGACCTTTTTATTTAGAGAGGAGAGGGGATAGGGATTTTAGATATTCACAGTTTTCTGGTTTATATTAAGAAGTTTGTTGCAAATAATGGGATGTACAATATGAACCATTATCAACAACCACCAAACATTTGCATCATGTATTGTTGAGAGATAGAAATCGACATCAACTGAAATCGTGATACAGGAAAGCAACAGCATCAAGGAGCATCCCCATCACAAGACTGTATGCTCTAGGATACAGAAAAGTACACACTGACATGACATGTTAATACCTCAATCAGGCAAAGCAGTTCCTCTCTCAAGGTTATTCTTGATCTCCAAGGTGTATTTTCCAAAGGCACGCTCAATCTTTTTATTGAAGTGCTCGTTACGATCATTAATAGAGTCAATGTCTTTCTCTTCGTGGAACTTCCTCCTCCGACTAAATGATTGGCGCTTCTCATCCCTGTCCTTGAGCTCCTTCACCATCCTCTCTATCTTATCCTCTGATAATTTTGGTGCCTGTACAGTTGAAAGATGTTAGTGTAGCTAAGCCCATTTTCTGAAGTCTGAAATAAATAAAAACAAAGCTAAGGATCACGGCTGAATCATACCTTCCCATACTGGAGACTTGAAGCTTCACGATAAAATTCTGGGTCAGCTTCCTTCATTTTATTGTACTCATCAACATCAACAGCAACATTCTTTGTGCGCTTCTTGTATGCATTGTACAGTGTTTTCTGATTAAAAACTGAAAAATGACAAATAACAGAGGTAAGGAAGTTAGATCAGCTTCACCATATACAACTGCATCACAATCCAAAACTTCCAAAGTGACAGAGAAAAACAAGGTCATCAATTAAGGTCAACAATATTTTCAACAGAAGGAATTGGACTTCAAGAAAAATGCGATATTTTCAACATGTCTCACTGCAAGCTCGGAAACATATCATATATTTACTATTGCTCAAGCTTTGTAGCTCTACAGCAGCATAAGACGGGAAATTGAAGAGAATTCTAGCCTTCCCTTCCAGGCTAGAAGTTTGAGATAATTCTTAAATGACAATGTCAATTGCAAATCAATACCCAGAAGACCGGAGTCCATCTTCTACCTCAAATTCGAGTTAGATAATCAGAAGGCTGGCAAATACAAGAGAACTTTTGCCAGAATAGAAAGTCACAGTCGCACATGATTATAACTTCTCCCAAAATAGCTTTATAAAAATCTCCATAAAGAAATATTGAAAATGATAGAATATTAGAATTTAATTCAATTGAAGGAATCCAACTAATTCCCAGTTCTTTCCCAGTTACAACACCACAAGGTCCACAACCGTAAAAATGTAAACCTTGTCCAATTAGACACATCAAATCTCGGCCAGCAACGACAAGCAGGGAGTGAAGTTGATGTGAGATAAGATGAAATTGAGGTACCTAGACCATTCAGACATCTTGGTTCAATGTCCAATAAAATGGAATGATAGATGAAGATGTTACGCATAGGCTTAAAGTAGGATGGTTGAAATAGAGGAGTGTAATGTGATAGGAAGATATCTACCAAAGTGAAAGGCTTCTATAAAATGACTATAAGACCAACAATGTTATATAAGTGTCGCAGACATGTGAATGTTAAAATGGATGTGCAGTCTTAAAAAATTAATTAAGGCTGAAGATATACAAAGACACATGAGGTTGGCACGATTTTTCATTCGGACACCTAGGCTTAGGAGTGTTCCTATTGAGCACTTACACTACCCGAAATTTGTTCCAATTCGACACATTTTTGACAATCAGCCAAACTTACAAAGTGTGTGCAATACTCGCTGCTGATGTGGCAAACAGCGAATAAAATGAGGACATGTGTCATTTTGAGTTTTAAAAAAAACTATTTTAAAATCTATTTAACAAATAAAATAAAAATAATTTTCTCAAAAAAAAAAAGAAAAAGAAATTTTAATTTACACCCAATCAGAAAAGACACATTATTGACAAAAGAAAAAGGACATATTGGTGTTCGAGAAATCAGTGTTCTTCACTATCTTCAAATGTGTTCTTGTTCCAGCCACGATTTAATAAATTTCAAGAAAACTCATCCAAATTTGTTATAACATCAGCTAAAGATTCCCCACAGAGATCCGAAGACAACCCCAACATTAGTTTCTCAACATTTTCATCAAATCAAGTAATTCACTTTAAAACTTCAAGCTTTCTAATGACTCCATCAATGGTGGAATTCTTCTCCTTTCAACTTCCCCACCTCCTCCTACTTCTTCAAATCCAGCCACCAGAACCAGAGTCACCAACTCCTCCTCCTTCAATTTCAATTTCTGCCACAACAGCCACCCCCATATCCTCCCCTTTCGAATTTAACCTACTTCACTATCAGAATATTTTTTCCATTAAAACAGATCATTTTTTTTTTCAAATGAAAAATAGTTCAGTTTTAGTGGAAAATAGTTTGAAATTTGAATAATCCATGTCCATTACTAAAATTAGTGTTCTGCTGGAAGTTTAAAAAGAAGCCACAATGTTTTTTGCTGAAAGCAAATATTACAAACAAAATTGTTTTGAAAAACTCATGTCTTACATCAAATTATTGTGAAAGCGGGGGACAATGATGGAAGTGGTCGTTGAGAGGGCGAAAACAAAGGAAAGAAAAACAAAGAAACTAAAATTTAAAAAAAAAAAACTGTTTTTTTGGTCTCTTCACGCGCCTTTATTGGGTGAAACTCATTCTATGTGCCAACTCAGCAAAAAATGTCTAGTTGGAACAAATTTCGGGTAGTGTAAGTGCTCAATAGAAACACCCCTAGGTATAGGTGTCTAAATGAAAAATCGTGTCAACTCAAGTGCCTCTGTATGTGTTCAGCCATTAAATAAGATCAGAAATGATCGCATCCATCTGCTAGAAGGCACAAGTAGCACATATAGAGGATAAAATAAGAGAATGTCGCTTGGGATGGTTATCCAATCTGTTACATAGACCTCCAAATGCACCAATTCTTAGATGAGACAACATGATGATTGAAGGTGTTAAAAAGAGGAAGACGTAGACCTCAAACCTCATGCAAAGAAATTATCACAAAAGATCTAAAATATCTCAAAATTTTGGCAGATCTAGCACAAGATAGAGAACACTGGAAGTTGAAAATCCATACAGCTGATACCAACTAGAAGAGTAGTGCTGATTAGAAGAATCTTAGTATTTTAGAGATATAACCACTATGCTTAAGTACAGAGTATTGAAATACTATCAAATAATCACAAAAAAAAATTCTGGGGTGTAATAGTACTAAAATGCCTAAGGACAAACAGAGCATTTATGATATTGAGGAACCATACAACCAACCTCAACTAGCTTATTATTGAGGCATAATAGTTGTTGTAAGCCAGTTTATCAAACCAAAATGTCTAGAATAAATACACTGTAATTTCATCATCCTCCTAAAGTAAAAGTGTAAAGCGGGACACATTCCCTCCAAAGATGATGCTGAAACATGAAAATGATGATTCCATCAAACTGTGATGATTCTCTATTATGTGGAGATGTATTCTAAAACACTCAGCTCTTTTGAAATCCTACTCCAACTGGTCTCCATTCCTATGAAATCCATCATGAGCTATCTAATAGTTTTCTGTTTGCACAGTGAACGCATTAATTAGCTCTCTCACCAATCAGCATATTTCATCTCTTTGTTATTAAGTTTACACAAACTCTTAAGTAGATTGACATGCCAAAAACACAGTTATATAGCTTAAATGTGCATGCTAAAAAGCCCTACATGCTGCCATTTCTTTTAAAGTTGAAACCAATGAAACATGATGGTCAATGAATTGTTACTTCCTCCTTGACCATTTAAAGGAAGTGAAGAATCCTGGTATATTTCAGGTGAACGCTAAGGCTGGAGTATTGAACCGTTCAAAACTTGATAGCTAAGGAAGACAATTCTTTGGGCGAAACAAAGTGAGCCTCAGAGACACATTTTGTGCTCCATATCTGCGAGCTTTACTAATCATGCAAAGTTTTTTTCTTTCTTTAATTTTTATTTTATCTTTCTTTTTGAGGTGGGTGGGGGGTCTGGAACTGGAGCAGTGATGAAAAATCAGTCATACCATCCCAACCAGCTGGAGTGAACCTTCTCCGCTTCTTATACTTTGCCTCTGCAGACTCTTGCGTATCTAGCATGTATGCCTTGCTCATATCTAATCCATTGGCATCTAACAACTTCCCAATTTTTCTTCTTCCTTTCCCTCAATCACATTTTTGCTTGGACATTCCCTAGACTCTGGTGGAGCTTCTGTTTTTTTCTCTGCCATCGCAGTCTGATTAGCTTTCTTACTCATTCTGCAAAAAGTCCACAAGCTAGAGTATAAAATTTTGATCAAAAGAAACTATAAAGAACAAAAGAAAACAAGAAAATGAAATAATAAATAGAGAAGCTGAGAGAATGATGGTATTGCTTTCTAAAGAAACAAGAAAGAGAATCATATTGCGTTACCATTTTTAACCTCAATTCAAATAACTTTTTCTTTCTCCCTGTGAGATCAAGTCTTCTCCCATATTATCCTCTCCATCAGCTTGATCCTCTGCATCATTGTGCCTTTCAACACCATCCCCACTCATCAGGTGCATCTTCACCCCCATCAGAAGTCACAACTGAGTGGTGATGAACATCAACAGCATTAGCTTGCAATACACCTGATAGCACATTACAAGGTCAGGCAAGGAAAGATACAAATTTGGCATTCTACTGGAGCAAACATTTGGCATTAACTCTCCTTAGAAACAAAAGTTCTAGCAAACAGAAATGCTTGAGAAAAGACACATGTGAACTTTATTATTGGTGACATAACAGGTTAACATCTCAACAGGTTCATGCTTGAAATACTTTATCACTTTGGTTTAAGCATAGTTCTCACCGTGCAAGTTGCAACAAAGGCTTAAAGAAGGTAACAGAGGTATAGATACCCAAGGGTGTGGCTAGTGAATTAAATAAAGTGGGTTGAGAACATGAGGTTGCACAGGTTCAAATCCTAGTGCAGGCCGAGAGACGAATCTAGAAGTTTTAAGATATCGTGCACAGCTCCAGAAAAGGAGGAAAAATATATATATGAAGTAAGATGGTCCCAAAGTACTCCAAGGTAAATAACGCTAACCTTCAACCAAGAAGTGCACCATTTAACCTTCTTGTAGTATAGGCGCCAACATATAATATTATACTAATACATGTATTAGCCCCTAGTGGAGGAAAAACCATAAGGTTTCCATCTGTTGAAGTCTTAATGTATAGAGTCACTTAGTAGCGTGCTGATGGGAGGTAGCAATACTATACGGAGATGCGCACAATCTAACCCGCACCATGGTTATTAAAAAGAAAATAGAGGTATAGGGTGTAGTGGTAAAGACCCTCCTACCATGAGATTGGTTGTTCAAGAGTCACCGGAAAGCCATTGGACTCCTCGTGGGTGGAAGAAGGTTTAGGATAGAGCTTATCATATTAGGGAAAAATACTTTCTAAACTCTTTGCTGGCTTTCTAAAAATAAAAACTCAAAGCCTTGATTGTGAACTATACTTTGTAATCACTAAATGCTAAAATAATTAGTTAAGCCAGATAGTTCTCAACAACCTCACATCATTAGAATTCATATGTTAGCCAAGCATTGACCACATATAAGTGCAACCTAATGGCGCCAATGTAGTATCTTGTCTCTAGCTGAAATGATAAAGTTCACTTCGGCATATATAGATTCTCATTTCTCAACTCAATGGCATTAACACAACAGAATGGATACTTTACAAAGGTATTCCTACGCAACATTCTAAAATGTACTTTTCCCATCCCATGCACTGCGGACATGTCATGACTCAGATTGCAAAATCACATCTCAGGCAGTGTTATTAAAGCGTTTAAGCCTAAGCGAGACTCAAAATGTGTTGAGCATTTCTCCTCGCTTAATGTGCGCTTCCAATATCGTCATCAGGTTCTAAGGTATACTTCCTTGCAAATATCCTCTTACGAGAAGAGGTGACACCAAATAATAGATTATTTCACTTGATCGTAGGTTTTCTTCAATTTCTTTATGCATATATTTGACATTTATGTATAATTATTAGTCTTGGACTATTATATATATATATATTTGTATTTTCTCCCTTTGCACCTTTTCTCAATTAAAACTCGCGCTCCATTTGCTTTCTTGAAGCCAAGCGGTGCACCTTAGAGCCTTTTGCTTTTTGCTTTTGATAACACTCTCGAACCTTTTTAAGCATGTAAAGCTTTTTGCCTACAAGTCACCAATTCATGTAACCAAGGCTTGGAAAACAGGATCCCAAGCTTTGCCCTTAAATCTAGGGTTAATTGCAAAATACTCATTTGATCCTTCCCACATAGGAAGAAAAATGATAGGTCGCAAGCAGGAAAAATGGAAATTTTACACCCACCAAAGATACGGGTAAATAATGTTTTATTAAAAAAACTTGCCTTAATCTTGAACTAGATATCATTTGTTTAGAATTAACTTAAGCATAGTCTTGGTAATATGGTAGTAATTTTATTTTCTGCTTGCTACAAATATTTGCGCAATCTACTATTAAAAATTGGGAAGATATATTGAATCAAAGAAATTGGTTAAAAGGTTAGTTGCCCCTAGCATGAGTGAAAAGGATAGGCTTGTTTAATGGGTATGAGCAGTATAAGGATAGACTATTTTAAGGGAAAGTAGGGTAAAATTCTTCGACAAAGCGATTACCTTACCCTTCTCTGTCAGAGCAGAATATGTCTCGGTTTTGAAGAGTGTTTTCCAGCTATTTTTATTATACCTCCATATCTCCACCATACTGATAATTATACTATTAACATAAGCTGCTGTCACTTTTTGCACTCACTGGCAGTACCAATTATAACTCACACGACCTAAGTGTGCAGGACAACTTACTCTTTTAACGCTCTCAATCCAGTCAACATACCATTCTATACCTATCTTATAGCGGTTAACGATCACTCTCTCTCAGTTCTTTTGTTCTTAGTTTGCTCATTTCAAGACCTCATTGCAACTTTTTGAAGATATACTTGGATGTCAAATCATTATACCACAACTGTCTGCAAGGAAAAAATCCTAGTAATTCCTAGGAGCCCTTTTGTGAACCTAATCTCTAGTCCCATAAAACCCATTGGCACAGAATGGCAGGTGAAACAATACCCATCATTATCTACAAAAAAGAAAGGTTCAAATTTTGTGATGTAGATTTGAATTGTTAGTGCCAAAAATGTCAAAGTACTCCAGGGTGGTAACTTAAAATCCAGCTTTTACCTGTTTCAGCTTTGCTCATTTGCTTCTTTGCTTCAGCTATTATTCTAAAGCAATATTCGCTGCATTCATGATAAGGGTTGGATGCATTCGGACAATCTGGGTGAACTCTTCTTTCTTCAGTCATGTTCTCAGTTTCCTTTAACACAGCAATTTCCTGCATCACGAATGCGAACGTACAGATTTAACCAAAACAAACTATAGAACTGGACAAACCTGAAAATATCACAACTCACAAAGTAATAAAGTCCACATGTAACTTCAATCCATCTTAAGCTTCTAAAGAGTTAAATTTAATTATGCTTCCAAGTTACAAGACTAACACTTATCTTCTCGTAATTACTACACCAATAAGCTATGTTTTCTTTTCCTTATATTTTTAACTAATTGACGATCCGGTGCTTGAATTAAGATGGTTAAAATTTGGAAATTGAATTCAGTTATTGGCTTTATATGATGTAGATCCCCACGAAGCTTTATCTCTAGAAGAATACTCAGACATTGAATTGGAAAGTACTTCAATAAAACCTCTGTTAAGGGTGTGAAGGATAACAGTATTTAACCATTCAAATCATTAATTAAATTTAAAAGGGGGGTGTTCAGCTTTAGGGTACTTATTATTTAAAGAGAAACATTCAGAAAATTGACTAGTGATATGCTAAGACCGAACATAATCATCATAGTTTGGAGTCGATACATGGAAAAGAAATAAAGTGCCCAGATCAATTGTATAAATCACAAAACAATGACAAATCAGAAACCGAGCACTCGCCTAACATTGGGAGAGGCGGGGTTTCCATTAAGGGCTTACCCAAAAAAAAAGTAAGCCCACTAATAGTGCTGGAAAATGAGCGAGTTGGATCATATATGAGCGGGCTAGACAAATTTCAACTCTATCTCCAAGCGAACAGCAACACTGGGGAAGTTAACAAATCATCTTAAGGTTTCTATTAACAGATCAGGAAGTTTCAACCTTGTATATGTGGTAACAATCGCAACCATAAATAGACTCAAGGAATCCACTCTAAGCTAGTATTCTTTTACCTAAGGAATTCGATGTCGTGTAGCTCTCATATCTAGAAAAGACAATTCAGTCATCCACTTGGACCTTAATTTTAAAATAATCAACCTCGCCATCAATCAATTAAAATTTCAAATAAGTAAAATAAATAGCACTCAAGCTAGACATAAGAAGTACTCCCATGTCTCAAACACTAGACTATCCCCTTGTGCACAATTTCAGTATTAAGGGCCTGGCCTATACATTTGCCTGTGTGTGAAATCAGCACTGCATATCTGGAGGTCAATGCGTCAAAGCACAAAAAAAGTAATTTGAGCCAATATACAACTCGGAAGAAACGCTACAAATATCCATTACTTCAAGGGACCATTTTAGCTTTAATCATCCCGAAATATATTGGTTGACGCTAAAACATACAGTACTTAATATTGCCAAAGATCCACATTTCTAAAGGTTCAATTTGTAGCATTATTTATGCAAAGGAAATACAAATACATAGAATCTGAAGAAAAAACATAGAGAAAAAAAAAGGAACTAGAACTTACCGCGACTGACGACAAGCGGAGATGACGGCACCGACGATCAGCAGGCAACAGCGGCTATGAGTGAGAGGGCAAGAAAGCGTAAGAATAACGAGGGAGAGCAAGAATGCTTAGAGGTTTTCCTTATTTCGACTTTGATGGGGATTTAATCCAAATCCCAAACGACGTCGTTCTTTTCTTTTAAAAAAAGTTAAAATATCTGAAGTTTTTTCCTTTGCATACTTTTAGCCAATTGTCCGGATGTTTTTTATTTATAATTGTTATGTTAACGCATACGAATTAGTCTAAAATATGTGTGGCTTCTTTTGACCAATGGACATTAAAAGATGAGGATATGCATTAAGTGAGAATCAAACTTGCTCTAAAAATATTTGAGCAGAGAGAGTTTAACATTTAATATGTTGCCTAAAATAAAAATTCAAACTCTATTTCTGATAAAAGGTTTGGATGAATCCCCTCGGTAGATTCTCTCCTGCTTACCTTAATACTCGATTTCGCTGGAGAAAGAGATTGAGGAGGAATAATTTGCATGTCGGTGAATTTAGGGTTTGTTTGGTTTAGCTTATGTCTTACCACTTATAAATTAAAAATCATAAGTTACAATTTCTATCTTATAACTTTTAGCTCGTTTTTATTATTTTAACTTAAAATTACTTTTTTAATTTAGTTAAAACTATTTTAATTTTAAAACACTTAAAATAAAATTAATCCAAACAGGCTCCTAACCGAAAAAGAAATTTGAGAATACCTGGGTTCGAGGACAACAGAACCCTTATTTGGACTTGATTCGTTTGTTCCAATCAACGGGCTACAGGAAATTTGGCCCAAATATTGCATCTGAAAAGGCCCTTTCTGTTTTATATTTGGGATTTTTTAGTGCATGTCATTCTAAAATTTTATTAACATAATAAAATAAAATAATATAGTTTTAAGAATATTTCAAAATAGCCACTTAAATAAATTATGATATATATTTAATAAATACTTACATGTAATCTTAGGCCCTTTCTGTTTTTTTTAAAGAAACAACTTAAAAATTAAATTTTCAATAAATTGAAATTAATTCCCTTCTTCCCTCCACCTCAACCTAATTTATGTCTAAATATGACCTTCATTAAATTTTAAAATCTTTTCAAAATCTAATATTTGACACCACAAATATTTAAATGGATAAATAACGATCTAATATAAGATATCTAGATAAGATATTGTATTCTCACACTATATAATTCATAAGACGATAGATGTTTTATTCTCATATTTGTTAGAATATTCTAGATCTTAAAATTGCATTCATATTTATCTGTTTTAAATTCACTATAATAAAATGTATATATGATCACAAAATACTTTGTAATCAAATATAAATAAATTTGTGGCTAAACATTTTAGTCATATTTTTACGTAGCTTCCATAGCAAGATATAGCGTAACTAAAAAGTTAACTTCTGATTTTATGTGAATTACGTAGCTAAGGTGTTACACTCCGTAAAATTCCTGATACATCGATGGCCTATTCGCATGTTGGTTAAGAGTTTTAGAATGCCATACATGCTAGAAAAGGCTAGGGAAGGCAGGACAAGCGCCAAGTCGACACGTCGCAAGGCAAACTGCAACTTAGGAGTCCCAAGTATAAAAGGGCCTCCCACTTCGGTTTAATCATTTAATTCCATTTAATTTCCGAGCTTGAATAGAGAACGAGAGGGCACGAGAGGATTCAACAAGATTTCGTCCGTTTACGCTGTCGCGATCCAAACTCGGAATTAATCTTGGGTAATGAAGTATTAAGCTGCAGGAGCATTTCTGCGGAGTTAATTTCGTGAAATTCGGCGGCGAATCGTCGTCTACTTAGAGCTAAGGTAAGTGAAATTGCTCCAAATTAGTGTTAATATGCTCTAGCCACTAAAGCAGCATTTTCTCCCATACGGACTTAAATAGCGAGTTTTAAAAAGGCTGTTTTTAAGATAAGTTAAAGTTTGGGCTATATATATATATTCAAAGTAGGTATTTTCTTAAGAATATTGATGAATTTATTAGTTCTAAGCTGCTATGAATGTGAATACGGTTGGAAGAAATAGCTGAATATTGGGCAGAATTAGCTAGTTAGCCCAGGCCAAACAGGCGAGGTATGTAAAGCTAGTTCATTCGGCAAGTTAGTAATCCTAGTATAGCAAATAGCGTGAATTCTGAAGGAAGAATGCGGAAGTCGGTATTGCGTCCAATATGAATCAATGAAGCATGTTTTATGTATTATGCTATATTCGGAATAAAAGTCGATGCATCCCAGTGTCGGACGGCAGGAAATTATTTGAATCTGGTTAGCTCGATATGAGAATCGGTTTAATGCGAAAAGAGATTCGAATAGAATATCAAAACATGGATAGTATTTTTCAGTTGAACATGCTCTTTATACGTGATTATTGTTTGTTGAGACACATTTTTGTGCTATGAGGGCACCCTTGGCGTCCTCGCAGCCCACAGGGTTAATAGTTTGTCGACTCGCCCGCCCGGAGGTGAGGATCGTCACTCAGTGGCATGCGCGTCCATGATAGGGCAGATGGGATGCGGCATTCCTAACTATCGAGGCGTCAGCGTAACGATTATAGCTTACCACTGTTGACCTTGCGCCGGGGGCGGATTAGGTCTGAATCTGGTGGGTTACGATTCTGAGTCCTCAGGACTCGAACCTGATTATATCGAGGCCATAGCCATTTTATGTAGACAGGGGCCGGTAGAGGTGCTCGTAGTTAGTAGGCGTAGTGGAGTGATTTATTTTTGGATGGTTTTGACTAGGATAGGGGTATATAGATTGTATGTTGGTTGGCACCTTGGCTTATGGGAGGCTAGTATAGGTCGCTTGTTTGTTATATATATGTATATGCTGATATCTATTAGGCGAGAAGACGGGTTGCCGTGACGACGGGTATCTTGCCTTGCCTTCGGTCTGAGATAAACTTATTTCGGGTGCGGTCCATCCCAGTTCGAATGCTACGCCTATTTAGAATTTCTAGTATTGTTGTTTATATTCGGTTATGTTCGGTTGCTTTATATACCTCGGTACCGGTGGTGCGCGCCGGTTTGGGGCATTTGCATTACTTACTGCGGTACACATAGACGGAGTCGATCCCTCGCGTCCTAGCCGGCGCAGAGTCATCAGCTCACTGTCGTAGACTGATATTCGAAGGTTTATATCATTTCTTTTGTTGTATAGTCACGGGTGGTGGACCACTGTCCAGACCATCTTATTAGTATTCTTAGAGGCTTACGATTGTGTATATATCTCATGTGGTTAGTTGTGCCGTCGTGTGGGGCGTGCGTATGTTTGTGGTGTTATGTTGGCCAGGTGTGAGGCCTTATCCGATTAGTAGTGGTGACCTTGTATCGATGCATTGGCAAATACATTTAGCATACATTATTTTGATTGAAGAAACTAATCTGACATGGTGGCCTTTAATCGACGCATAGGTTACCTATATGTATGTGATTAAGTTATATTTGATGTTTATATGGTACGGTGGTTATAGGCACAGCCGTAGAATTTGTATTTACAAGCGTTATATAGCCCATTGATTTCGTGAATCGAGTTAGAATCTGAGTTAGAGCCAGCCAGGCACCAGATGTGCTTAGGCTCAGTGGTCTAGCAGTTCAGGTCCTAATAGGGCACCAGGTGCCAGTCATACCCCCCAAGGTGGGGCGTGACATAAGGACTAGTACTTATAGTTACGATTTTTTTTTATGTTGTAGCTGTAATGACAAAAAGTTCTTGCCACGAAAAATACACCTATAACAAGTGATTTTATTCTTTTACCACGACGAATAATATTAGTAGCTATATTCACATTATAGCCACAAGATATTGTATTGTAGCCAAAAAATTAATTTATTTACCATGCAAATTTAAATTTTATAGCTATTTATATAGTTTTTTCTCGTGGCAGTAGTACTCCTATTTAGTTACGAATAAAAAGATTCATAGCTATAAAATTAAAGTATTTGCCACAAATATGTTCGTGTTGTAGCTAAAAATTCATATCTTTAGCCATGAAATATATAGAATTGTAGCAAAAGAGTTTTTTTCATTTGCTATAAAAAGAAAAAATCTATAGCTAATTCTTGATATGTGGCAATTATAGGATATATATTTAGCTTTAAATTCAAAAATTCATAGCTAAGATCCCATACTTTTTTGTCACAAGGAATAAAATTGTAGCAAAAGATTATCTTCATTAGTTATGAAAATGAAAATGTGTAGCCATATTCTTATTATGTGCAATTATATATATGTTTAGCTACAAGCTATTAATTGATTTTTTTTTCACAAATTTTATTCGTCACGATAATTTAGTTAAGAATCTATTTCTGGCATAGAATTTATAGATAATCATAGTAGAATATATTCTTCACTTATTTAATAAAGAAAAAATATTAAAAAAAATTAATAAAGATTCAACAAAATCATTCAAAATAGTGAAATGTTATTTTATTCAGAGAAATCAATATGCTTTTGCAAGAGAATATAATTATTTATATCCTCGTCGATTTTGATATTTTCATCACTCCTTCACAAGTTGCAATGACCCTTGACTTTAAGCTGCAGACATCATCCTAAATTTTTCTTCCCACTGTTTATCCAACTCAGCTATCTCATTCTCCATTTCTTTCTTCATTTGTTTAGCTTCCTTTTTAACTTCTTCCACACACTTGTTTGCTTCTTTTTTGGTTGATTCTACTTGTTTTATGAGTTGTATCTTCGTTGGCCTTCCACCAAAATATTCACTGATAGTTTTCTTGGTTCATATGCACGAAGATATCCAGCTTTTCTGTCTCAAGTACTTTTTCAAAAATATCATCATTCAAAGAATTTTCTCCTTCTTTTTGCTGCTTTTTGAATTGGTCAAATTATTCCTATAATTTAAAAAATCAATCAAATATTTGTGTAAATATATATTCTAAAAGAAGATACAATGAAAAACGAACACATTGAACTTAAAATGACATCTTTTTGAAAAGTATCAACTTGTTTTTCTTTTTTTTTCCTTGCGAGATTCAATAAGAACTTCAACACGAGAAGGTATTTTTTCAATATTTTTCTCCTATGAAAATAAATCATTACCATTAATTGAATAAGATATATGAATACAATTATTCTAACTTTTTTTTTCTAAATATTATTATGTTGTTAATACCATCTCATGTCTAAGTCTTGCACAACTTTTGATCCCACTATTCGGAGGCTTAATGGATACTTAAATAAATTTAATTCGATTTTTGAAAAATGTATACTTAAATAAGTTTATATCAACGGCTGTAGTTGATAACCTTAAGTTGTAAAATATTTTATCAAACTATAATTTTTTAAATAAAAATAAAAAATAAATATGAGCAAAGCAACTCATTTAATAAAATGATGAACAGAATTCTTAAAGAAAAGATAAATCACATCAAACAAATATCACTACATTCAGCTAGAAAAATTATTCATTATAATAGAGGTTCTTAATATAATATGAACTTCACACGAACAAAAAAAAAAGATATTTTTTTATCCCTCCAACTATTTGGGCATCTGCAACCTCCTTTTGTTCTTTTAAAAGACTCAACACTCTTCTTTGTTGATAGTTATAAAATTATGAAATATTGTCTAAAATTGCACAGCTTTGCGATCCACGAAAAAATCACTAAAAAATATTTTTTAATCAAAATTGAATGAAAAAAACAACACTCCAAAATAGCAAAAAGAATATATATGATAATCTAATAACAAGAAAAGTGGAGTTTACAACACAATTTTTTTTTTTTTTTGAAAGATAGTTCTGATGATTGAGACAATGAAAAAACGTATTTTTTTTTGGAAATAAATTTTGGCCCTGTTTTAAAAATTTAGGGTTTTTAAAATTTTAATCTCTCCAATCCTTCATATTAGTATAAATTTTATTCTCTAATATATCTAATATAGAAAATAAGACTGAAATTTAGGCAAAAAAAAAAAAAAAGAGAAAAGAGGGAATAGCATGGAGGAAATATTTTTTATTTCGTTCTAGATTTTCACTTTTCATTCAATATAATTATATTTATAATAATTAGTAACTAATTTAAATTTTAATTAATCATAATGATATTATTCGGATAGATTAGGTCCGAGTAAAAATAATAATTTTTGAAAAATTGATTAAGAAAAAAATTTGAGCAAGACTTACAAAAAATTTGTTTAAATTTGATATAATTAGGTGATCAAAAGTAATTAAATATAATCACTTATTTATTTAAATTGTATTGGAAGCAAGTAAGATCATGTAAAATGAAATTGAGTTGTATGATGAACATATCTAATTATAATAGATTGATCAAAGTATTGTTTTAATAGATCATGTGTTATCAAATAACACGAATTTTAAAAATATTTGATCATGCACAAAGCTTGAGTAAGATTTAGTGATGAAATTTTGTTTAAATTCTATATAATTAGTTAATAGAAAATAATTATATATAATCACTTATTTAGTTAAATTATATTTGAAACTTACTAGAAAGATCTTATAAAATTGAATGAGTCGAATGACGAACACCTGCAATTACATTAAATCAATAAGAGTGTCCCAATAGATAATGCCCGAATCAAATCATAAACATTCTTGAATTACTTGATCAGGATGGAGTTTGAGTGAAACTTATTGAAGTTTTGTTTAATTTTGATATAATTGATTAGTTAATCGAGATTAATATAAATTGTTTATTTAAGTTATGTTTTAAACTTACAAATTGTAAATTGATCAAATCAAATAATTAACTCCTCTTATTATACTAGATCGATTGAGGTATTATTCTGATGGAATAAGTTTAAGTTAAATAATAATTTTGGAAGCACTTCATCTTAGACCTAGGAAGTATTATTTAAATTCAATATAATTGTTAATCAAAATTAATTAGATGGAAGCACTTGTATATCTATTAAAATTATATTTGAAATTTACAAATAAAGCCTTTAAAATTAAATCGAATTGAACAATTAAAATCTCTAATTACACTAGCTCAATAAAGGCATATATTGATGAAACATATTCGAATTAAAAAATAATTCTCGAGACACTTGATTAAACATTTTTAGCTACAAATTTTGTTTCAAATAATATATTGTGGCTAAAATGTTACTATTATTACGGCAAGTTTTAACTCGTGGCAAAAATTAATATAGCTATAAAATTTTATTATAGTAAAAAATCTATGGCTATATCATTTAACTATTGCCACAATTTTTTTTAACTTGACGCAAAAATATAATTTAGCTATAATATTTTATTTCAAATATTTATTATGGCTAAAAAGTTATTATTGCTACAATCACTTTTGTTACGTGGTAAAAACTTATGATTAGCTACAAAATCTTACTTTAGCAATAAAATTATAGCTATTTAGATAATTATTGCCACGATTATTAGCAGTTATAATAAAAATAAGAAATTAACTTTGTCGATTTAACTCCTGTAACTAAATTTTTTAACAAATTAATAGATAGCCATGAAATTTGAATGCTTGCGGCTATTATTAGGAAATAGTATATTTTGCTTATTAAAATCATATTATATTTGCAAGCAAATTGAATTAAACCCATCAAAACACGTATTTACAACAGAAATAAGATGGACACACCTTCTTATTTACAACAGAAACGGCGTTACGTTCGTTTTTCAATTCTGGTGAGTCTTCTAAAATACTCACCATAATGATGTAATTATTTAAGGGAAAGTCATGTTTAGGGAGTGGGCAGTTTTTACAAGTTTTCTCTAAGTTATATAGGCTTATCCAGAATATTATCAGTTTTAAAATATTGTGGGAAGTACGTTACAACTGGTCCATATAACACGCATCACTCTCAAATATAAGTTTTTGCAAGGAATGTCTCTATTTTGAGATAGTCTTTAATTTTTGTCTCTCAAATTGGTGGTTTTTAATTTTTATCCCTACAATTCATTTAATAAAAATGTTATATCCAAAATATCATTAATTATGACTTAATTTCGCCCGACAAACCTTTTTAGAGAATATTTGTTTGGAGACATAAATCAAGTGTTATTTAATTCGCAAGGCATACATTTACTCTTAATATTTTTTAAAAATAAAATCGTTAGGCACATGTTAGCCCTAGAAAACACAAGTTAATGTTGTTGAAATTCTTTCCCAGGCACACGTTCACGCCCCAAAGCACAAATTCATGCTGCCCAACTTCCGTCCTAGGCACAAGTTCATGTTGTTGAACTTCTGTCCCTTAGGCACAAGTTCATATTGCTAAACTTATGCCCTAAGGCACAAATTCATGTTCCTGAACTTATGTCATGCTACTAAACTTATGCTCCTGATGCATAAACTGTGTGAACTTATGCCTTGAGACATAACTTGTGCCAAAATGTATGCCTTGTGAATTTTTCTTGTCTTATAATTTTTATTTTTATTTTTATTTTTTGTTGTTAGGGGCATTTTGACCTTTTTTTGGTTGCTTAAAGTGACAAAGGACAAAAATTAAAGACCACGAATTTGAAGACCAAAAATTAAAGACTACCCTAAAATAAGGACATTTGTGTGAATGACCCTAATCTAACAAAGGTAGCAATTAAGTTGATTGGATGAAATTTGAGCAGGTCAAAACAGGTTAGATCAATATATGAGTCATAACCCAATCCGTCAAAATTTACTAAGGTCAATGTGATTCGGTCAAGTTAATGTAAAATAAAGGATTATAATCCAATTTGCCCAATATAATCCAAACATCATAATATAGAAAATTTCGTTAGCTACTCTGCTTAAATTTCTGGTTACATGTTATGTGACAGTAACACAACTTTAATATGGTTTTTTTTTCTTTCAGATTTGCAATCACATACTGAGTGAGTTATATGACAAGTATATCAAACTAACACATCAATCTTACTAATGTTGTGATTACTTGGTTAGCAATATGACTTTTTCTTTGAAAAAAGTAAAGTTATATCATAATGTGTAATCCAATTTTTTAACTTCAAAGATAATAATGATAGAAAATTTAATATTTATATAAGCATTAATAAATGACGAGATTAACTAGAATTATCCCAATTTAAAAATTATCTTATGCTTGGCTTGTTTGAGTTGATTTATAAGTCAGCGGGTTACACTATGTTAACCCGTTTTGACCAGATTGTTTGATGAATTGTTTTAAATTTAACTCACTGGGTCAATTCAATAAATAAGTTATGACCCAACCCATATAAATATTGAACGAGTTGGGGATGTTTTTGCCACCCCTAACAAATGTAAAGTGTCACGACCCAATTAGATAGGCAGTGCGACACCTACATCGACTCTACTCAATTAGGAGAATCCTTACGACATTCCTTTCAACAATACAAGAAAATAATTTCTAACTTTCACATTACTTCTCATTAACTGCAACAAAATTCCTACAATTTTAACATTACATGATTTCCGTAACATAACTCTCCCTAGATCTAGTCTAGACATGTACAAGAGCTCTATTTGAATACTTGACAACAAAATGACACAACTTCGTTCGAAAAAGGCACATCGAAGCTGGTGCTGAGTACTCCACGCCAATCAAGGTACTTCAAGCTGCCACATCCTACACCTAAAAGAAAAAGGTGCAGCAAGGTAGTATCAGTACATCACACGTACTAGTAGGCATCAGCAGCCAACTAGGGTTAGTTAATATAACAACATAAAAATCACTATACAACCAATACTACTAAACTCAACAATTACTTCACTTATATGATATCCCCCCAAATTTAATCACTACAATATAGTTTCTTATGACTCATCAAGGTTCACGCAATTATCCTACACTTTTGATCGTTAATTTGCCTATTAGTCTGCCTCTCTCTATTTCCGCTGCAGTGAAGGCTCAGACCACTACAGCGATCCCGCTGTGTAATGCCCCGAAAACTCAAAGGCTAGACCCGAGACTTAAATTAGAAAAAACTAAAAAATTTGCACCAGGTCACAGAACGAGTCGTTCTGTGACTCATGGGGAGTGATCACGAGTTGTTAAGTGACTCGTGGTGAGGCCTAAGTGTTTAGTTTGAAAAATTGATGCTTGGGTGACCACGGGTGTGACCACGAGTCATGGTCACCAACTGCGACTCATTAGGTCCCTCGTGGTGGCCTTTAGTGTACTCCAGGCAGTGTAGTCCACGAGTGTGACCACGACCCATTAGGTCACCCGTGAGGACTGACACTCAGTTTTTCCCTACGAGTTTTTAAGGGTTTTCAGTAATTTTCTACCCTCCTAAACTTTAAACTACGTCGTTTTAGTCATAGTTTCAAACTTATTAGTGGGGTTAAACGGTTTCTTTCCTCATTCCCCACTCAGACCTTCAGAAAACAGATCGTAGAATTCTCTCAGGGACTCTCAGAGCAAGAACTATGGCAGTCTACTTCTCCTCAGATTCTCAAGAAATTTTATCGGATTTCTTTATCAGGTATGTGGGAATTCAACATAGGGATAGTTCTTCCCTTGTGTCCCTCAAAACCCTTCTCTAGTTTCTCTATAAAATCCTAGCCCTGAGCTTTCGAATGTGAAGAGAATATATGTTAATTTTCACGTAGAATGACATCCATGACTATTTCAGATACGATTTCCATAAGTTCATGATTAAATTGATGTTATTCCCATAAAAGTGAATTCTAGCCCTGCAGACTTTCGAATGTTGAGAAATTCTTGATAATGTTTTGATTAATCCCTGTGGAATTATTATGTTATATTAATTATGGGTATTTTCCACCAGTTAGCGATAGTGTTGATGCTTATCCCCGTGCATTGAGTTTAGCCCTAGTCCTTGAGGGTAGAACATACTAGAAATTATGTTGAAGTGATAAACCTTAAAATTTTTCTGTTTATATCAGTGTGGTGAATTCCCATATTATTCCGTATGCTAAATTCTCAGTAGATACATGATTGTCTGGCTTTAGTTAAAATGTGATAATACTCAGTGTCAGTCAGAAACGTCAGCTAATCAGTTTGACTACAGAATTTTTTGAGATATCAGTATTACCTCCCAATTATCAGAATCAAATTCAGAATTCAGTTTATTGGTCCACTAGGCGGTCATGACACTTTAGATATACAACTCTGACTAGTCTTAGGACTCTAGTTCAGATTATAGTTTGCTCTTAGACGGTTATGACGCTTCTAGGTAAGTAGCTCTAATCAGTCTAGAACCCAGCTTCAGAATCTGATCGGATAAGACTCCCAGGGTACTTTCAGTTATGTATCCCTGACTAGTCTTGGGCCCCAGTTTCGAGCTATCAGCTTAGTATTCAGTTTAGAATTATCCAGTGGAATAGGACTTAGCACCGAGCGGACCGGGGTTCCAGTGCACCCAGGTTCCCAGAATTACGTTGCCAACATAGGTTTCAGTATTTATTGGCCTAATTGGCCCCAGACTTTTATGATCACCCAGTTCATGCCTTTATACCCTGACAAGGTATATTGGGTCTTACCGATGGGGTGTATACATCAGATCCACGTCTAGCTCACGTGGTTACATTCGGTTATAGACCTCTCCCACTAGTCAGTTCAGTCCATTCTCAATTTAGTTCAGTTCATATCAGTATTCCAGACTTAGAACATACTTTGACCATTAGACAAGGTCTTTTAGACCACCTCAGTATTTCAGCTATTCAGATCATTCAGCATTTCTCTTGTTATTTATTCTATTGTGTATGGTTTCTCTCACTTACTCAGTACATTCAAAGTACTGATGCATATTTTTATGCTGTATCATTTCATGATACAGTTGCAGGGTCACAGTCTCAGTTTCATTAACCGATCGCTCATCGATGGCCTCAGCTTTACCAGTTGGTGAGTCATCATCCTTCGAGGACGGAGATTTATTCATTTCAGTTACATTTTCATTTTCTTCTATTTAGATTTGGAGTTAGCTGGGGGCTTGTCCTAGAAACTCATCACTCATAGAGGCTTTTAGATTCAGATTGGTATTTCAGACTTGCAGTGTTGTTCTAATATTTTCAAATACTATGAGCCAGCTTTATTTCTTTCAAGTATTTATATTTTTGCTTTAAACTTCCGTTGTATGTATTTTTATATTACTCAGAATGGCAGTGTATGATAGACCAGAGGTTGACTTGGGGTCACTTGTGACTTCAAATACCGTGTTTCGTCCCGGGTATAAACTCGAGGCGTGACACGCTGCCGCGGCGATGTGTCTGATGCAACGCTACCCTATCTAGTCAGTAATCAATTTTTCATAGTCTAGTTCGGTTTTATTCCCCCATATACACTTAGAGTTCAACTACTCCTCTCACCACTTCACTATAAATGACCAAGTCCATTTCTACCATTTATTAACATATTTAGTTACTTTTAGGATTTATCCCACTCTCTTTAGTGTGGTACATCAAATAATAACGTCTACTTGTTATCTCATGGTACTGCACTATCTTTCGTACAAACCGTCATCCATGAACCACAAAAATTAATTTAAAACAAACAATTCAACGCAATTACAATTTAACTAGCTCAAGTTCACACAGAGGTTATCGCAACAATATGAGGGAGTCAATTTTCCCAATAGTAAGTACATGCATATACCTGATATCATACCATGAAATGTCATAAGATATCATACCTGAACTGAATAGCCCCATACGGTACTCCACACCTGTTCCTTACCTCAAGCCCGATTCATGTCGGTATATCCTGTATCACACTGGCATATCAATTATATTTTTGTATCTGCAGTCGTATGTATATCAACCATGCCCGCATAATTTTTATCTCACAATCCTACCATCGGGATATGCCGGGCACGCACCTCCATCATATCACTGTACACACATGCCAGAGGGTCTTATGCTTGCCTTTCCAGTCATGACCTACAGGGGACTCTAGAAATCCATGTACTAAACACCCAGCCTTATGAACGTTCATCATACCTGTTTGTGTATTCACTTGTACACCCAGACCCATGGTTCTTTAGCTATACCTGTCTGTGTACTTACTAATACCGCTCACTCGGATGCTCACTTCGGGCACGAGCCACTCGTGTGTCCAATCTTTACTCAGAATCTGACTACATTAACCTGTGCATCTGAGTTCCTTACTTTCGGCCATAGGCCTCTCATTTACCACAATACCAGACTTTCATTTCATGTTAGCCGTCATCCCAGTCACACATTCATTTGATGCTAATTCGCTCTCAATCTTGGGACGTATAGTGTAACACACACGTATCAAATCATCACACAACAAGAATTACACATTTACCGCTACAAGTACAACTACATAAATTTAAAACAATCTCATGTTCGAATAATAGTAAATAACAGTTATTTTAGCATGTCATAAGACTTCCGACTTGGCCCGCTCACTGGTTTGGGCTCCACTGCAGCAGCATAACTGCCATTGCAGCGGCATACCACCCGCTGCAGCAGTACTGCGACCAGTCTTTATTTTCGTGTTTTCAGCCTTTCGCTTCTTTATACTCAACATAATTAAAACACCGTCACATCCACCTCTCTTCAACAATTTACTTACCACGGTGTCATTGTTAATGTTATCAACAATCATCAATCCATACAACACAATACCAATCACAACACTTTCAAGTTATTACGTAGGAAATCACTATCCTACTTCACCCGCTTCATTTCACGTTCAAACATAGTTATAATTTATTAAACATCTCGTTAATTGCATCTTCTACACAAAGTCTACATAATTTACACGTCCCAAGTTTCGATTCAAGAGAAAGAAGAATTTCATATTTTATAGTTTGGGAATACTGACAACGACACTCGAAAGTTAATCTGCTCAACAATATTTGACATAACGCATATCCTAGAACACAACCCCTTTGTTGGTCGAATATCTCCCCTAGGGTTTACCTCATTGTGGCTTCATTACTCCTCTTCTAATACGCTTGTTCTTAGATTTTCATTGATTCCGATTAATAGACTATAACATAGTTAAAAATATATCCCTACTCATCGAAAGCATATAAATCATACGCACGTATATTTTAGCTAACCAAAGTCTAATGCAAAAAGCGAGTAAACCATAGCCTACCTGGGCGCCAAGCTATCGTCCCAATCGTTCTTACTTGTGGCTTCATCATTCTCTTGACTTTTCTCGCGCAAGCTCCTGGCTATGGAAGTCGAACTCCACCCTTTGGATCCTCTTATTTTCCTCAAAAGTCTATTTTCTGTTTTTAGACGTTTTTAATAAGTCCTTTTCAGGGATTAGGTTTTCAAAATCCTAATCAGAACGGGATTGCGGATTTCTTGTCCGCGTCATCTGCTGTGGCGGAAACGGTCCCGTCGCGGCGGACGCCCGCTTGGGTCCTCCCAACTGTGACTAAGCCCATTTGAATTTACTCATCATGAGCCCTTCGTGTCTCAGGGATTTATCGCGAATTTCTAAAAAAATTAATTCGTCCATTTTTATGTAGTCGGAATGCTATAATGGCCGGGTGGATCGTTACATAAAGATTTCATTAACTTCATGTTATAACATTTTCACCCTTCAACGTTTAGAATTATAGCAACTTTACCTTTAGTTAGGTTTTGTCATTAGCAGAGATAAATTGTCAAACTATACAATGGGGGAGGATAAATTGATGCAATTGAAATAAAGGGAGGAAGAAGAAAGAAAATAAGCAGCCCAACATATATTTAAAAAGCAGCCCATATATATGAAGTATATGGGCCTAGATTATATAACATTTCTAGTTTGATTTTACAACATTCAATCATTATTTAGGAAGTCAAATTATTTTTCTTAGATTGCAATTTGTCTTTAATTTATTAAATAGAATTTAGTTAAAGATTGTGAGTTCTAGTGCTTTTATATAATATCTGAGCAGTGTATTTTAAATTAATGAATCAATATTGAAATAGAGAGTGTCAATTAAATTGTCTCATCATCAATACTTTGACAACATTGTTCTCTTTAAAAATAGAGTGAATCAAATTTGTCCACCTTGAATCTGAATGGTCCAGATATTAAGTTATTAAGTATTTCAGATCTTAAGTCATTAAGTGTATTTGTTTTCATTAAAATTTAAGCACTTAATTTGTTTGAATAGGTATTAATCATTAAAATCTGAAACAAAATTTTAATATCAGTAAAACGTATTTTTATGTGAATAATTTATATGACTACTCTATCTATAATCACCAGCTATCACCATTAACCACCTCTGTCATCACAGCCACTATCACCATTGTCAACCACCATTACTGTCGCCAACCATCTTTGTCATCACAACCATCACTAACAACCTTCATCATCGTCGACCACTATTGTCAGTCGCTATTACAGCTACCGTCTCCATCATTATAATTATATCCAACATTATTGTCGTCGCCGCCTCCTCCTCCTCCACCACTATGACCAATCTCTACTACCAACCACCTCTGCCATCACAACTAGCACCAGCCGTCAATTACCACTACTACATCATCAACCACCACATATTCTTCATCCATCACTACCATCGCCACATCCACCACCACTATCAGTCACTACCAACACTGCTACCAAATCCTTATTACCAACCACCTCCACCATTACTACTAGCAGTGCTGCCAACTACCACCAACACATCTTTAGCCACCATCATCGATTGCCGCCAACTACTAACATCAGCTTACTTCTCTATCACAACCACCACCACCACTACCAACCGCTACCATCATCTCAACCACTATGACACCAACTATCTCTGTCATCACAATTATCACCACTGATATTACTAG
>JACEIK010000579.1:127622-138037 GCA_018107945.1 Datura stramonium | reverse complement strand
ATTTTGCCCCGTAGTCCAGTCCCTGTGGGATCGATACTTGGCTTACTTGAGCCACTTACTACTTGTTCGACCACGTCCACTTGCGTGTAGTCATCCAGACCGCCGAACAGTGTCCAACTGGCCATGCACAAAACGGGACAATGCCTCCAACTCTTTCGACACCTACGACTTTACCTGCTCCATCAGAACTTTTACCTGTATAGTTGTGTGTGCCTGCTGTTTTTCTACCTTAGCTATCCATCTAGCCATATCAACTAAAAAATCGTATGAAATCGTAACCAGGCCGGCTAAGGTGGCTCATGGAGGACCAACTGGTGTTCTAGGAGCTGCTGTGGTGGATGATGACTCGGGAACATCAGCAGGTGCGGAGGTGTCCGCTGCATCTGTAGCCTCAGGCTGACTGTTACACCTCGTAAATTCTTGATATTTAGATGGCCTATTCATGTGTTGGTTAAGAGTTTTTTAATGTCATACATGATGGTGAAGGGCCCGGGGAAAGACCGGATAAGCGACACGTCGAACCATCGCAAGAGGAGGCTGGCAAACCTCCTCCGCGATGGACAACGTGCCACGGAGGCTCACCTCCGCGACGGCCAACATGCCACGGAGGCTCACCTCCGCGCTGGCCAACGTGCCACGGAGGCTCACCTCCGTGTATGCCAACGTGCCACGGAGGTGAGGTGCAGCCCCAAGTATAAAATCCCCCAAACTTCGGTTTTAAGTGATAAATTCACAAAATTTCTAGAGAATAACAGAGAGTACATAAGAAAATAGAGGGCACAAAATTTTTATATAAATTTCCTTCCGATTACGCCATTATACGCGGTCCAAACTCAATATAACCTTGGGGAGTGAGGTATTAAGCAACAAGGAGCATTCCTACGGGTTTAGTTTCGTGAAATTCGGCTGGCTGACCGTCGTGCTACCGATCTAAGGTAAGTGAAATTGCTCCAAAATTAGTGTCAATAAACTCCTAGTCCTCAAGTGAGTATTTCTCCCTTCTGGACTTTCGAGAAATAGCGAGTTTCTGGTCGTTTTTCGATAAGCCAAAGTTTGGGCTATATATATATTAAAAGTGATATTTCCTTCTAGAGTATTGATGAATTTAGTTATAATTGTTATAATTATGAATGCAGTTAGGAGAAATAGATGGATACTGGCCAAGTTACGCCAGTTAGCCAAGTAGTCAGAGTTCGAGGTATGTAAAGCCAGTTCCTTCGGCAAGTTAGTAATCCTAGTATAACAAATAGAGTGAATTCTAAAAGAAAGAATCTAGAAGTTGAGTATTGAGTCCAGTATGAATCCAGCAAGCATGTTTTAAGTTATTATGCAATACTCAGAATAAAAATTAGTAAGTCAGTATCAGACAACCAGATATTATTTCAGATACAATTAGCTCGGTAAAAGAATCAGTTTAATGTAGAAAAGATATTCAGAATAGAATATCAAAACATGGATTGTATTTTCAGATCGAACATGCTTCGTATACGTGATTATTGTTTGTCGAGACCTGTTTGTTCTATGAGGGAACCCTTAGAGCGTCCTTGCCGCCCCAGGGTTAATAGCTGTGTCGACTCTCCCACCAGAGGGTAAGGATTCGTCACTCCAAGGAGTGGAATGCTGTCCTCAGTAGGACGAAGATGGGATGCAGTATTCCCCATAACAGGCTGATCAACATAGCATTATAGCTTACCCTGTCGAGCGCTTGCGCCCAGGGGGCAGGTTACAGATACAGATACAGATACAGATTATAGTTTATAGTTACAGGAGTCCTCCGGACTCAGACACTGTTATAGTCAGAGGACAGAGGCCGAACTACAAACCCAAGGGGGCCGGTAGAGGTGCTCGTAGTTAGTAGGCGAGTGGAGTGATTTACTTTTGGATGGTTTTGACCTGGGTTGGGGTATATAAATTGTGTGTTGGTTGGCACCTTCCGGTTTATGGGGACTGGTATAGGTCCTTGTATGTTATATATGTATATACATGTTATTTATTAGTTGATAGATAGAAGGACGCCACGTCGACATGTATGCTTCGACCTTACCTTCAGTATAGATAAGCTTATTTCAAATCCCGCTAGCCCAGACAGTTTTAACTACTTTCTGCTATTCAGAATTACCAGTAATATTGCTTATATTCAGTTATGTTCAGTTTGCTTTACATACTCAGTACCAGTGGTACCGACGCCCGCTCGGGGCGCTGCATTGCTTGCCTGCAGGTACTCACAGACGAGGAGCCGACCCCTCGTGATTCCATCTAGCACAGAGTCATCAGCTCCTGTCATCCGGAGCTTGATAGTCAGAGGTCTACTCTATTTTCTTTGTTATATTGTACGGGTAGGTCGGGGCCCTGTCTCGGCCATCTTATCAGTATTCTTAGAGGCTTGCAGATTGTGTATTCCCTGTGGTTAGTTATACCGGTCTTGTGAGGTCGTGTGTATGTCTTAGCTTGTTTATGATGGCCTTGTGGGGCCTTATTCAGTTTGTAGTTGTGAACTTGTTGGTCACGTAGCAGTTTAGCTCATGTTTTCTTGATTCAGAAGTAACTAGACAGCATGGTGGCCTTGTCAGCCCGCATAGGTTCCCTTATGTTGATGCGGTTCTGGTTAGTTGTTCTGGTTGTACAGGTGGCTATAGGCCTAGCCAGCCGGGGGCTGTATTTACAGCCGTTATATAGCCCGTTGATTTCATAAATTAGAGTTAGAGCCAGCCAGGCACCAGGAGTGCTTAGGCTCAGCAGTCTAGCAGTTCCGGTCCTAGTAGGGCACCAGGTGCCATTCATACCCCCCAAGGCGGGGCGTGACATAGACTACCTGTCTCTCTTCCCTCAATAGGCTTAGCCGCCAACTCACTAAAACTGTGCGGCATCAGTCTGCATACCACTGCCAAATGCCTTTTCCATTATAGTCGCTCCAGCGGATGCAACTGCCTGAGTCTTTGCTGTCGATACCAGGTTTGTGTCATCTCGAATCAACTCGATATCTGTTATCTTCTGGACCACTATTCTCTGGTCAACTGATGGCAACTCCGACACCTTTGACTCCTGACAGAGTCTATCAATCAGACAGGGGAAGGGAATTGTTGTACCGTCATTGATTTCCCGCTCTCTAATCTCCTCAGTAATTTACCGTGGGATATTGATGGCATATCCCTCCATAAAACTTGCTATCAATGCCTCTCTATCAGGTGAGAGGATGTTATCATTGCTGGTTGATACAAGCCTATGCCGCACCAGTGACCACAAAAATTTTGTCTGAAAGTTGAGTCTGGCCTTCTTTATCTGAGACTCTGTGTCGTGAAACCATTCAACCAGCGGACTTCTATAGTAATAATTTGAGACAGCCAAGTATATTTCTTATGCGCTCCTGGCTATTCAACTTTTTGGTCTTGACTTTCTTCAACTCATATATCTTGTGGCCGAACTCGGTCGTGTTCATCGGAGCATGATAATCTGACTCATATAGCATCCGGGATATCATCCTCTCAGTTATGTCTACTGATTCTCTTGAACCAACACATGCGTCAATGAAGGACTCTTTTTCCAGTCTTGGACCCCTAATGCCATACACTGTAGTGTGGCCGCATAGGCCGCATAGAACTCTCTGACTAAGAATGGGCTGTAGCTTACTGATGGCTCGATCAACCACCCGAACCTGTACTTGTAGAACACAACTTGTAGTTCTGGAAGGTGTTTCAACCCCGTAGGGACCAGCCTCGACTCCTCGTATATGCTCCTCTTCGGATTTCCTTTATCATTTGGAGCAATATCTCTATTACATATGGCTCTCATACCATGAACACATCATCTCCGCACGTTCCTTGGTTGCTAATTTGATGTGTTCAAAGTCTAAATCAGTTCATCATCAGAGTCCCCTCGCTGAGCATGTGACTCGTCAGTTATCTCTGTGTTTTGCCCAACTGTGGGGGCCTTTGGAGCAAGTATAGCTACAGCCCTGGCATTATCATTAGTGCAGCTGGGAGGATCCCTCGCCAGTGGAGTGGGAGCATCAACCAGGGCTGTTGGATTTGATGTTTGTTGAGTCCTAGCCCTAGTTGACCTCCTCACTAACTGCTCCTCTGATACGTCATATTCCTCCTAAGAGCCACTTAACTATTCGGAGGAGGAAGGCTCATCATGCAGTCTACGGTATGAAGGTTGACTATGCTCAGGTTCTTGTTTCTTTGCCGAACCTTTCTTTGGTGTACCTCTTGGAGCCATTGTACCAGTGGAAACATTGTTAGTATATGAGAGGAGATGAAACAAAACATTTTTAAACTGCTGCTCAGTGGACCTGACAAGTGACTAAACGAGTCATTGCCCTCGGCAACGACTCGTTAGGTCCCTCATTTCCCAGATTGGTCTTCCTTCATGTTGGGCCAGTGTACTTGACGATTGGTCCCAACAAGTCGTTACGAAATGAAATGAGTCATTAGATACACTGCCTTCTTGATTTTATTTTTCCATTCAGGACGAGCTACACAACGAGTCCTTTAGTGATCTAACGACTCATGATGTAGCTCGTACTCAAGAGTTTTAGTTTACACAACTTCATTCATCTTCTTCTACTAACTACAATTTCAAATCCACAAACACGAACTCATTAATTTCTCAAATCACCCATGTAATTTCAATCTCTATTCAATTGTTTAATCTTCCTAGGGTTCATTATCATCATGGGGTAAAAATCACAACATATACAACATATAATTAGACCCTTGCAAGTTCATTAAAAACATGGGTTACCAACAAAAATTCTTAGTCAAATGCAATCGACACTCACAATTAACTGGGAAAAGGTACTCACAAATGCTTTAGCAGAGATGGGAGTGCAATTATGTGTGCTTGGGTACCACCGTGAGTGCAATGTCGAGGGGTTGTTCGATGGGTTTGAGAGAAGAATAAGAGGAGGGAACGTTGAAGTTGTTGGGTTTAAGCTTAGGTGAGAATTTGGAAAAGTAAAAGACTCAGGTTTATATGATAAAGTTAAATTATACCCTAATTCCAGCCTGGTTCGGGTCAGATGTCAACTATTTTTAAAAGCGCATGCAGACCCCCCAAATGAGTCGTTATGTGATGAAACAACTCATTTTGACCCTTTGTTTTGTGACTGGAGTTCAACAAACCTATGTGGGACCTAATGAGTCAAGAAAAAACTCTTAGTGTCACCCAACGAGTCGTGGCCTGAGTCGTTGTCCTTGGACTATTGTAACTTCAAGACGGGTCACTTAACGAATCATTTGGTCTCCCAAAGATTCGTTGAGTGATCTATTATCACCCTTTCCCTTTTGATTCTACCTTTTGTCTAGTGTACATGACAGAGGACCTCACGATTCGTTTCTTTGAGAGATGAATCATTGAGTCACCCATTGCTCCCCTGTTTTTTGCAATTCTCTTCACGATTTGACTGAACGAGTCGTCAGGCAAGATAATGACTCATTTTGTGACATTTTGCACCAGAACTGAAGTTCCATATTTTTGTCCCAACATCAAATTTTCCATCTTAATCACCTGAACCCATCAACAAACGTCAACACTATATATTTGTTACATTAACTACTTGGGTTGCCTCCTAAGAAGAGCTTGATTTAACGTCGCAACACGACGTGGGCGTTTTGGCTACTTAGACTTCACCAAAACACCTCCATGGGTATCCTCCCATGCAGCGCCTGATTTGATATCGCAGTACGACGCAAGTCTCTTGACTACTCAGAATTCTTCAAGTAATTCATCTCCGTCCTCCAGTGTTGAGACTATGCTGAATTCCTTTGGCTGCTTCATGGTCCGGCAAATGTTGAAGGTGACCTCTTTTTTGTTTAATCTAAATTTTAATTAGCCTGCCTCCACATCTACTAGAGCCCTACTTGTTGCAAGGAATGGTCGCCCCAAAATGATGAGGACCTCAGAATCAACTTTGCAGTCCAGAATCACGAATTCTGTTGGGAATATAAATTTGTCCACCTTGACAAGCACGTCAAATAGGATCCCTACCGGCTTTTTAACAGTTATGTCATTCATCACTAGCCGCATAGTGGTCGGTATGGGGGCTCCCAAGCCCAATTTTTAAACACTATTAGTGGCATCAGATTTATGCTAGCTCCCAGGTCATAAAGAGCCCTTGCAAACTCAACATCCCCAATGGTACATGTTATAGTAAAGGCACCTGGGTGTTCCTTCTTTTGAGCTAGGAGCCGTGTAGTTATGGCACCACAGTGATGCAGATTATCAGCAGGTTTAAAACCTATAGTCATTTTTTTGGTAACGAGGTCCTTCATGAACTTTGAATATCCAGGCATCTGCTCAAGCGCCTCAACTAATGGGATGTTCACCGCCAATTGCTTAAGCATAGAGATAAATTTTTGAAACTTCCCATCTTCAGCTTTCTTCTTCAAACGCTGTGGATAAGGAGGAAGAGGTCTAGGGATCAATGTAAGTCTTTGTTGTGCCTCCTTCTCCTTCCAATGGGCAGCTCCTTGCTCCTTTGCATTACATGGAGCAGTTTTTACATCTGAATCTCCATCCAAAGTTGGGTTTTTGAAATCTTCTACACTGTCATCATTCATCGAGACGGGCATCTCTGACTCTTTAATTACAACCGGCCTTGGAGGATAAACTGTTGCCTTCCCGCTCCTAGTAGTGACCGCCATGCAATGACTATCATTTTTCATATTTTGCACTATGTTGCTGGGAAGTGTGCCTTTCTGCCTCTAATTTATTGAAACATATATCTAACTCATCTGCTGTTCAATTTGGCTAATATCCATGGCATGTGACTCCACCTTTTAATTTAAAATAGAAATATTAGCGTGAGGCTCCTTAAAGTGGCCATCTATTGTCTCCATCTTCTTGAGTACCTTGGACATCATGTCTTCAACCCTTGAACCACCGGACTTTGGCTCACCATTTCTTGAAGGAACATATAGACCGCTCCTATAATTTTGGAACTCCCCGCGCTTCTTTCAGTCTCCATTATATCGGTATTGGCCTCGATTGTAATTATTATCCTTGTAAAAGTTCTGACCTTGGTTCCCCTGACCTTGACACCAAGAGTCTTGGTTAGACCCTTGGGTGTTGGTCCGGAAACCCGCCCTCTAATTATTTAAATAATTAGCTTCCTCTTCAGACTCAGATTCACATCCATCATTTCTCAGGGCCATTCCCTAGGAGCCCACAATATTTACTTTCTCTGCTCTGACTTCCATCAAGTGCTTGGCCAGCAACCCCATAGTGGTCTTTATTTCTACAGACATACAATCCACATAAGAGCCAGCCGGGATCTCTGACTCTCTTGTGTGCCAATCGCGGTTTGTTTTGATGATCCTATCTAGTAGCTCAACAACCTCTGCATAGGTGTGGCTAAAAAAGGTTCCTCCGGAGACAGTATCAGCCACCGCCTTGGTGTTGGCATTTAGAGACGTATAAAGATCTCCAACAATGTATCATCTGGAATCCTGTGATTTGGCCACCTTTTGAGCTTTTTGGTGAAACGGAGCCAGGTCTCGTGAAGTGCCTCCGAATTTAGTTGTTTGAAGTTATATATTTCATCTTTCAACTGCAACACTTTGGATGGTGGAAAGATTCTTTAAAAAAAACTCTCTTAAGTTCCCCCCAAGTAGTGATTGAATCATTCGGCAGCTTCGCCAACCATATCATTGCCTCACTCCCTAGTGAGAATGGAAATAACCTCAATCTGATTGCGTCCTGGCTCACTCCCGATTGTTTGTATGCCTTACATATACCCACAAAATTTTTCAAGTGAGCATGGGCATTATCAGATGCATGACACGCAAATATTCCCTTCATTTTGAGCAGTTGGATCATTGCACTGGTAATATCAAACTTTGCCCCAGCATGCAAAGGAGGAGGGACTATAGGTCCAATGGCACCGACTTCATCTATATCGGCATCATCCTCCTCATCAAAATACCGTTGTATCTGGTGTTCTAGACCTCGATGTCTTCTGGCTCGCTCTGCTTCTATAGCTAGAAGTTGCTCTTCAGCAACTCTAGCTAACTCACGACCTCTTGCCCGAGCTAGCTCATAGCCAACATTCTCGTTGTGGCTGGTCCACAGTTTCCTGCTCTTGGATGTTGGCCATTCTTCTCAGGTTTCTTATAGTCTTGCTCATGTTTGGGATCAATTGGAACCAGGCGATTTCCTTTGATCCTAGTATCGGGCATGCACAAACCTAAGACCTGTTAAGAAATAAAAACAACAAAAGAAAAATAAAAAAGAAATAAGAACCAATAGTAAAGAAAACTCAATGAACAAAATCCTTAGCCGTATTCCCCGCAACAGCGCCAAAAATTGATGTCGCCCAAATTACACCACGCAATTGAGATATAAAGCATTCCATGTCAAATATAGAACCCAACTAGAGGTTGAGTTCGATCCCACAGGGAATATGGAAAGAAATTAAGTTAATGCGAATAGTTGTTAATATCGAGTTACTTATTTCCTAAGGGGGAAAGAAATAGAATAATAAACAAACGTAAAACTACTGAATGCTTAGATCAAATTCAATTTGTATTCAATTAATGACTTGACTAGAATTGTGTTCCCTAAGACTTCATAACCACAAGGCTTATACACTAGTGATCTATTTCGGAGTTCAACATGCAATATTGGTAAGTTTGGTTCACCTAAATGGTTGGTCCCCTATCTAGATGATTATGACCACCCAACTTGATCCGTATACGGGTGTACTTTTAATTGACCCTTACCCTCAATATCGTATTAGCTATCCCCAGACAATTTCAAGCTATTAGATGAGGGTTTATAGCCTCAAATCTCCGTTGTTAATTCCTTTTCCCATTCACTACCTCCTTGGTCCTGTAAGTAAGAATAGGGCAAGTCCTAACGTTTGCAACCGTCAAGAATCAATTAAAACGAAGGGAAAAACAATACATGCATTAAACTCTGGTCAAGTATCACTAAGTATTTAACCTATGTGTGTTAATTCATCTTGGTTCCCACAACCCTAGTTATGAGTTTAAATACTCATGCTTGTATGATAACAATCATAAAATATTGAATAAATCATAACTGAAACTTACAAATTATCACAGAAGAAAACCAAGTAACCTGAATAAAACTCCAAAATTAATGAATAAATTTCAATGTTGCTTTTGATCCTCGAATTCAAGAACAAAATTGTAAACCTTGTTTCTTGACTCAAGTATAATCGTCCAACACTAAAATCCTACTTGAAAAATATTAATAATTAGCTTCTTTTTGAAAATAAACCTAAATAGTGCACTTATAGTTCTAACAAAACCTTTTCCTAACTAAAACTGGAAACCAGGTTGTCAGTGACCACAGGCTTGGTGATGAATCGTTGGGACCTTTGACGAGTCGTGCTTGCTAAAAATCAATCGTCTTCAGCATTGATCCCAGTTGTGGCAACGGGTCACCTAACGACTCATTGTGCCTAGGCATGAGTCGTTAGGCCCCTCGTGGTCTAACTCCTTCAATATTCTAGGGCACCTTACTGTTGGTTCCAATGTTCTGCCAGCGAGTCGTTTAGTCAACTAACAACTCGTTAAGTTGTCTGTCAACTCCATTAACTACTTCTGCACTAATTCTTCTCCAGTCTTCATGACTCGTTACCAGATATAATGAGTCATTACCTCAACCGTCAGGTACACTGTTTCTGCAATTTCAAAATTCATCCTTTGCCCACGACTTCAACAACGAGTCATGCTTCTTGCCAACGACTGGTGAAGTGCTAGGAATCACCTATTCAGTCATTTTAAGCATTAATTGGCCCAGTTCACTTCCGAACCTGATTTCCTGCAAAATTAAACACAAAACACATCATACCTATATAAACATACCCGGAATGTCATAATTTCTTGGTTTTAAGCTTCGAAAGTGCCGTAAAATCATGGCACATCACTAGCCTACATCCTCAATCTTTCAAATAAGAGTAAATTGAAGGTCCTCTCTCAAGATCAAGGCTAGGGTTCTTTATCAAATCTCTTCAAATCTTTTTGGGGTTTTCAAGGAAATTCTAGGAGTCAATTATTGTAATACCACAAAAATCCCTAAGACTAGTGTCACGCCCCGCCTTGGGGGGTATGACTGGCACCTGGTGCCCTAGAAGGACCTGGACTACTAACTGGTGGGCATAGGCACATCTGGTGCCTGGCTAGCTCTATCTCAGGTTCCTGGAAACAAAGGGCTATATAACAGCCTCTAATAGAGTAACAATAGAAATGATCGGGACAGGGCCCCTACCTACCCATACTGTACAACAAAAAAGGAAAAGAGCTACACCTTTTGAAATTAGACTCCGGATTACAGGAGCTGATGACTCTAGCTGGCTAGAATCACGAGGGATCGCCTCCTCGTCTATGAGTACCTGCAGGCAAGTAATGCAGCGCCCCACTGGGCGTCAGTACCGCTGGTACTGAGTA
>JACEIK010000579.1:0-101682 GCA_018107945.1 Datura stramonium | reverse complement strand
AAGGAGGTATAAGGAGAAAATTTGAAAATTGAAGAATGTGCTTAAAAATCAAAGTGTTGTGAAGTATTAAAGTGCTTAGGGAGATTAGTCACTGTCTTGGTCAAATAGTTCCTACCCGTCCCTTAGCCTACATTACAACCAAATTGAAGTCCTAATTGATCCTTGATTCATAATTCTATATTAGTGGGGTATTACACTAAGGGCAAGTCTATGGGTCATCATTTGCATATATGTTGAGTTCTTTTGTGAGAGTGAGCGGAAATTATTTTATTTATGCCCAAGTTAGTCTTACTCTATATCTTGTGTGAAAATGGACATCTCTCCAAATTGTGAGGGGAACAATGGTAAGATTTCGGTAAATCTTGATAGCTAAATTACATATGATTCATGTTGGCCCAAAATATGTCTTGATGAGTTAATTATCAAAAGCTAAGTGATTTCGAAGTTTGACATCTTAATGTTGAACATATATGCGTGCGAGTGAGTTATTTGAGCTTCATTGATTTGTCTCATGATCCTAAGTGTAAGTAGATCTATTCGTAGGATGAATATTGTGCCTAATTGTTAGAAGGGAAGTATTAGATTGTTCTAGGATGAATAATAGTTTAAGTGTGGGGTGTTGATGAAGGGCGTACTCACGCACTTCATAGACATATTTTGCCCGTACTTTACTATGTTTTAAGAACAAATTATGTGTGTTTGCATGTGTTTATGCTATATATTTGTGAAAATTAGCTAACACATATGGTTAGATGTTTTTAGGGATAAAAAGGATGGATTTGAATGTATTTGAGGCTTATGGAATGAAGATGAAAAGAAGCTGAAGTCGTGGGCAAAGGTTGAGTTTGAAAGATGCAGAAACAGTGTACCTGACGGGTTGAGGGAATGGCTTGTTACATCTGGTAATGAGTCGTGAAGTCAGTTTTTGAAAGAGAAATTTTGAGAAAAATCCAGTGAAGGTAACGGAAGACATCACGAATCGTCAGTTGTTGGCACGACTCATTGTGAGAGCACTAGTTGGAATCGTCATGTGCACTGGATTTTTGGAGAGTAAGACCACGACGGCCTAACGACTCGTGCCCATGCACAAAGAGTCGTTAGGTGACCCATTACCACAACTAGAGACGCGGCATGGAGGATGCAGCAAGGCTTCCAAAATGGGAAAAAAATGGATTTCGTACTTCAACTAGGAAAAGGAGAATTAAATCCCAAGCCAAATTCATCAAGGAATGAGGAACGCATCTAACTACTATAAATACCCTTTATTTTCATGTATTATCTATCAAACATTTAGAATCAAGCTTTAAATCAAGTTCCAAGTAGAATCATTGTTTTAAGTCTCAAATTTTTAGATACAAGTTTGGTGTCTTACATTTGGAACTTCGAGACGTTTGTTGAATTGTTCTTCTTTATTATTGCAACAATCAAGTGAGTTTCTTTCTATCAACGTTGTAAGTATTAATTTTTACTTTTATTTATGAATTCTACTAATTTACTTATAAACATGATAGGCTAAAGCCACCACAAGTAGGTTTGTGGGAACCATGACAAATTAACACACATATTGACATCTGAGGCATCGCTGGTAAAGTTCCAAATGGATTAGNCATGACAAATTAACACACATAGGTAAAATACTTAGTGATTCTTGAATGGAGTTTATGCATGTATTGTTTCTTCCTTCGTTTTAATTGATTTTTAACAGTTGCAAACATTAGAACTTGCCTTATTCTTACTTACTGGACCAAGGAGGTAATGAATGGGAAAAGGGATTAACAACAGAGATTTGAGACTATCAACCCTCATCTAATAGTTTAAACTTGTCTGGGGATAGCTAATCTGATATTAAGGGTAAGGGTCAATTAAAGTACACCTGTAGACGGACCAAGTTGCATGGTGAAAATCATCTATATAGGGGACCAACTATTTAGGTGAACCTAACTTACCAATATTACATGATAAGCACTGGAATAGATCACTAGTATAAAGCGCCTTGTGGTTATGAAGTCATGGGAAATGCTTACCCTAGTTAGTTGCATTAATTAGGAATCAACCTTAACAATTTCTCAACATTGTCATTTATTACTTTTACAAATTCCCCCCTCTTAGGAAATAATTAGCTAAAAATCTTAAGCATTAGAGTTCTTCTATATTCTTCCGTATTCTCTGTGGGATTGACTCCAACCTTTAGTTGGGTTCTTTATTGACAACGTCCGCTTTATACATCCGAAGGAGGTGTGGTTTGAGAGTTATCAAAGGGAGCTTCCATGATATAGATATCAAAATTGAGGCCCATTCAGGGAAGGGAAAGATCACAAGGGAGGTCCAAAAGTAACTGAATAAATCCTACATTGGCACGTAGTTCTGAGACTCGGGGTTTTCTTGAACCCCTAGCCTACTCGTTTCTAGACACTACTTCTAAAAACATGCAATCGCTCTCCATCATTTTTCAATGAAGCTGAATCCATCATATTTCAATGAAGCTGAATCCATCATATTTCAATGAAGTTGATAAGGTAATAACATGCATAGTCTAAAATCTGAATATGGGGAGCCTTGGCTCAAAATATACAACAAGCTGAAAGTGGGAGTATCGACTCCAAAACCACGTGGTAAGCTAATATCATAAAACTAAACTAAATCATGAAAACATACTTGAGTCATGTGGGCTTTCCCAAACATTGACATATTGTAAATAGACATGATACTAAAAATCATTGATTTATACATGGGTAAATCATGAATATTCTTTCATGCTAGACATCTCATCATACTAGAAAACATAGATAGTAAACTTGACTTTTCATGAAACTGGCATAATGAATTTATAATCAATTTGCACATAGAAACTACTCATGAATCTTAAAACATCATTTTTAATTCTCCTAAAACATGAAATCACGAACTTGTAATCAATTTGCACATAAAAATGCTCATGAATCTTAAAATATCATTTGAAAAATGAAGGGAATTAACCCATGAATTAAACAGAGAGAATTCTATAAATTAGGTTAAGACCCATAGAATCATACACTTAAATTCATGAACTTGAGAAGGGATTTGGGCATGAGACTGAAGGGAGACTCTGATTCATTACCCTACATGCCTTGGTAAACTAATTCTACAACCTTCCCTGAAATCCCAAGAGATTTGGGGAAGAACTAGGAGAATTCTCAAGCTTGATCTTCAATAGAACCCTCTAATCTTGCATGCATGGGAGAGAATGACATAGGAGAGGTTAAGCAGTCTTAAAACTCTCTTAACAAAGCTTAACACGACGTAATTTATAACTTAGGAGCTTAGGAATTTCAAAAACACCCTTACTAAATTCGTAGGAAAATAGACTCTGCCAGTCCCCACAAGGGACTTGACGAGTCGTGGGGTAGGGGATGACTCATGACTTCCCACTCGTGATCTACATTGGAATAATCAACCTCCAATTCTTTCTCTTGACCACGACCAACTTCAAAGGTCATGAAGTGACTTCACCGGCTTGTGATTTCCACCTGTGGTCAGCCCCAGACCATGATCCAACCTGCCAACCTCTACCTCATAAGTCACTCCACGACTCGTGGAACAACCTTACAAGATCTTCTTACACCCTCGGGTCTGATTTTAGGAAATTTTGGAGTATTACAATATCTCCCCCTTGGGAGATTCATCCTCAAATGTCCATAAACGTACTGAATAATTGGGGAAAGGAATTCCCATCCCAAATACTGAATATCTGAAGCTGAAAATTGATAGAGTGACCGACTCCGGACTGAAATATGCGACTTAACTGAATTCATGAATCATATATAAACATGCACTAACATAAAGGAATCTGGAAGACATGAACTATACATGAAACTGAATAGACTACTAAGGAGGAAACTCATACCTGAAGCTGAAACATAGCCGGGAGGGAAAAGATGCAAGTATTTAGCCATCATATCTGCTTCGGCTTCCCATGTAGCTCTCTTGACAAGTTTATTTCTCCACAAAAGCTTTACTGAAGCTACTTCTTTGTTCCTCAACTTCCGAACCTGACGATCAAGAATTTCTACCAAAACCTCTTCACATCTAAGGTTATCATTCCCACCAATGCTATCCACGAGTACAACAAAAGTTGGGGCACTAATGCACTTCTTCAAGTGAGACACATAGTAAACTTGGTGCCCTGAAGCTAACTCCGTGGGCAACTCCAACTTATAGGCCACCTTGCCAATACGCCTCACAATCCTATACGGGCCAACATATCAGGGACTAAGCTTCTCTTTCTTTTCGAACCTCATCACTCCCTTTATGGGAGACACTTTCAGAAACACCCAATCATCAACTTGAAATTCAAGTTCTCTCCTCCTCACATCTGCATAGGACTTTTGACAACTCTGAGCTATTTTAAACCTTTCCCATATAAGTTGAACTTTCTCCATAGCCTCATGAACTGAATCTTTCCCTATCTATATAGCTTCTCCTATTTCAAACCAACTAATTGGAGACCTACACCTCCGCCTATAAAGTGCCTGAAATGGAGCCATCTGAATACTAGAGTGGTAACTATTATTGTAATCAAACTCGATAAGAGGTAAATGGTCATCCCAACTACCTTTGAAGTCAATAACACATGCTCTCAACATAACCTCAAGAGTCTAAATGGTCCCCTTGTCCTATCCATCCATCAGTGGGTAAAAAGTTGTGCTAAGCTTGACTTGAGTACCAAATCCCTTCTGAAACCACTTCTAACACTGCGAAGTGAACTAACTACCTCTGTCTGATATGATGGGCAAGGGAACACCATGCAACAAAACTAACTCCAGAATATACAACTTAGCATAGTCCTCAGCTGAATTGGTAGTTTTGACCGGTAGAAAATGAGTTGCCTTAGTCAACTTGTGCACAACCACCTAACTAGAGTCATACTATTGACGTGTACAAGGCAACCCTATAATGAAGTCCATACTGATCTCTTCCCACTTCCAAGTGAGGATACTGATGTCTTGTAGCACACCTCCTGCTCTTTCATGCTCCACTTTCACTTGTTAATAATTCAGACACTTAGCCATGAATTTCGCTATGCTACGTTTGCATGTAATTCCACCAATAGACTTCTTGTAGATCGCGGTACATCTTGGTGGCACCAAGATGTATAGAATATCGGGAACCATGAGCCTCATGTAATATTCATTCTCTTAAGTCATCAACATGTGGAACACACAAATGACCCTAATATTGAAGTACAGTATCTCCCTCCTGGGAAAAGACCTGTACCTCCTAATACAGAACCGCTTCCTTCAACTTTACCAAAATAGGATCCCCATCTTTCCTAGCCTTGACCTTAGTCACCAAAGAGGATTCTGAACCATTTTGAACAATAACGCCACCATCTATCGAGTCAAAAAGATGAACTCCTAATCGTGCAAGCCATTGCATATCCTTTACCAACTCTTTTCTTCCATCTCCCATATGAGAAACACTCTCCATGGATAGCCTGCTAAGAGCATCCACCACTATATTGTCCTTTCCCTAATGATAAAGGAAACTCATGTTTTAATCTTTAAGAAGCTTTAACTACCTCCTTCGTCGCAAATTCAGGTCCTTCTGGGTAAACACATATTGAAGACTCTTGTGGTCCATGAACACATCTACATGCACTCAATTCAAATAGTGCCTCCAATTCTTCAATGCAAATACCACTACTGCCAATTCTAGGTCGTGCATTGAGTAATTCTTATAGCACCAATTGACTATATTGTCCTTTCCCTAATGATAAAGGAAACTCATGTTTTAATCTTTAAGAAGCTTTAACTACCTCCTTCGTCGCAAATTCAGTCCTTCTGCAAACACATATTGAAGACTCTTGTGGTCCATGAACACATCTACATAGACCTTGTACAAATAGTGCCTCCAATTCTTCAATGCAAATACCACTACTGCCAATTCTAGGTCGTGCATTGAGTAATTCTTATCATGAGTCTTAAGCTGTCAGGAAGTGGGGCATATGCAATGACCTTACCGTGCTGCATCAACACACAACCAAGACCAACCCTAGAGGCATCACAATACACCACAAATCCATCTATACGCTTGAGTAGGGTAAATATTGGGGCTAAAGTGAGTCGAGTCTTTAACTCTTAAAACTCTTCCCACAGGCATTCAACCACTGAAATTTGACTTTCTTCTAGGTCAACTTAGTCAATGGTGCTGCAATGGATGAAAATCCCTCAACAAACCTTTTTTAGTAGCCAGCTAAACCAATGAAACTCCTTATATTCGAAGGACTAACTAATCTACGCAAATTATTTTCAGCTTCTATCTTTTGCGAGTCCACCTATACACCCTCACTCTATACCATATGGCCTAAAATGCTACTGAGTTCAGCCAACTCACACTTGTTAAATTTTGCAAATAGTTGGCAATACTTATGAGTCTGTAGCATAATCCTCAAATAAGCGACATACTCCTCCTCACTCCAAGAATATATGAGAATATCATCTATGAACACAATCATGAGCATGACCAAATATGGGTTGAACACACGATTAATAAAATCCATAAAAGTTGCAGGAGCATTCGTTAGTCCAAAAGACATAAACTACAAAGTCATAGTGACCATACCGAGTCTTGAAGGATGTCTTGGGAATGTCACTCACCCTAACTCTGAGCTAATGATAACTGGACCTGAGATCTACCATTGAGAAGAGTTAGTACCCTGAAGTTGGTCAAACAAATCATCAATCCTGGGAAGAGGATACTTGTTCTTGATTGTAACTTTGTTTAACTACCGATCGTGAACGCACATACAAAAAGATCAATCCTTCTTTCAAAAAAAGAGAACTGGTGCACCCAATTGGGATTTTCTAGGTCTGATGAAACCCTTGTCTAGGAGATCCTTCAAATTCTCTTTCAACTCTTTTAGCTTAGCTAGAGCCATTATGTAAGGAGGAATAGATATAGGCTGCGTATCGGGAAGAAGGTCAATTCCAAAGTCGTTCTCCCCCTTGGGAGGGACTTCGGGTAAATCATCTGGGAACACCTCTGGATACTGACACACTACAGGAACTGAATGCAGAGTTAGGGTATTTGATGTAACATCCTAAACCTAAACTAGATGGTAAACACAACCCTTAGAAATCATCTTTATGGCCTTATGGTATGAAATAAAGCAACCTACAAGTACCGCTGAACTATGCTTCCACTCTAGGACTGGCTCACTCGAAAATCAGAACTCTACCACATGGGTTCTACAATTTACGGAGGCATAACATGCATGTAACTAATCCATGCCAAAGATAACATCAAAGTCTGTCATGTCTAACTGTACTAGATCTACTTAGGTAACTTTCTGAAGGACTGTGATAGGGCAATTTTTGTATACCCATCGAGCTATAACTAAGTCATCGACTAGAGTAGAGACTAACAAAGGTTCTTATGGAATTTCGGGACTAACTTCAAAACTACTAGAAAAATAGGGCATAAAAAAAGATAAGGTATCCCCTGGATCTAACAATGCATAAGCATCAAGATGAAATACTCGTAACATACCAGTGACCACATCTAGGGAGACCTCCTACTCCTAATTAGAGGAGAGGGCTACGCTGATGACCACCTGCACTAGTGGAAGCACCTTGTTGAGTTGAGTGTGCTGGTAGCACTACTAAACTGGTAGCCAGGTCTCGACCTCTACCATGGCCCTGTTTGGCTGAAGAGCACTCTCTGAGCATGTGACCGGGCTTCCCGTACCCCAAATATGCCCCTAAACCTGCTAAGCACTAACTGGTGTGCCTATTAGCACAACTATGACAAACTAGAATGGTGGGCTCCACTAACTGGCTATGTTGACCTTAAGAGCCTGATGCCCATCCTCTCTGATCACGCCTAGATCTGGATGACACGCTGGTGATGATGGCGTTGGGACTGATGACCTCTAGTGGGACTCTTGGTGATATCCCATACCAGACCTGTGTTGGGGGAACCCAAAACTATTTGTTTTGGCCCTCTTGGCCTGTCTTTCCCTCTCCCTCATCTGCACCACCTCCAACTACTAGGCATACAAGATCAATTTGGAGAAGTCGATGTCCTAATATATCATAGCGTTCCTGCAATCCTTAAGCAAGTAATTCGGTACCCCATTCACAAACCTGCTCACCCGAGCCCTCTGATTGGCCACTAAGTGAACTCTAGAGCATACTCCTGGACAGTCACATTGTTCTATTTCAAATTCACGAACTCAACTGCCTTGATTTTCCTTATTTCCTGGGAAAGAATCGATCTAGAAATACAGTGAGAAACTATTCCCAGCCAATGGGTCCCGCCATGACTCCCTAGCTATTGTTCCACTACCTAAACAAAATATGTGTGACCCCTTTCAACTAATATGAGGCTAGGTCTGCACATTCCTCGCCCGTCACCCCCATAATCTGGGTGATCTTCTAGATCTTCTCAATAAACTCATTTGGGTCCTCATCCACTCTCAACCCAAGATACTCAAGGGGATTCATCCTGAGGAAGTCCCTGACCTTGGTCACTGCTGCTTTCCCGTTCTAGGGAATATGAGCCACCACTTGTGATTGGTCTGAGCGGTCAATTCCTGTGCCCACATCTGGATAGCATCCCTAAACTCAGCATGGGCTACCTGCTCATGCATATAATCCACTGGGGCTGGTGGTGCTTTATGGTACCTGTCTCTATTGTCATCCTCGCAGCCATTTCTATTTTCATTGTCGTTCCTTCTTCTGTTAACTCGACATGGAGGAAAGATTTTGCAAATGCGTATAGCATGAGTTAAAAGGATAGCGAGATACTTCATCACACGATATAGATCATGACAGAAGGAAAATGTCCTACATTGGTTCATAGCCACTTCTTCATAAGTGTGGCATGCTTCACACCCATGAAAATTACTATACTTAACATGACTTTCATACATACTAGGACACACTAAACCTTATCTCTAATACTAAGTTTGTCACAACCCGAACATAGGCCCATATTTAGATGCGGAACTAGAACCATAAATGGCTCCAAGTCGACCCATGGAATGGACATGACAACTAAAGCTCAACATACACAAAGTGGAAATCTATATTATGAAATAGCAGAAGTATAAATATTAGAACATTTAAACAACAAAAAATCTCAAACACTGAATCCGAAGTTCAATATACAAACTATGTCTAATAAGCCTCTAACATTCTGACGAGATAATGGGACAACGTCCCCAACTAGCTCACTAGAAATCTAAAACTTAAATGATGAAAACTCAACTGTCTAAAGGTCCTCGAAGGATGGGGAATCACCAACAAGATGTTTGGAATGAACACTATAAACTGGCTAGCGACGAGATTGAATCTGAACATCTGAATGAAATGATACAACATAGAGTATGCAGTCAGTACTTGGAATGTACTAAGTATGCAAGGTAAGTAAAACAAGCTAAGTATGTATAAACTAAAAACATGAATAACATTAATCATATCAATATAATATTTTGAAAGTAAGGAATGCATGCTGAAATTTGAAAAAATTAATAGACATAAACTTAATCTTATAACTGAATTGAATAACCCAAAGCTAAAACTAATATTCGTTAGTAAAATTGATAAGCTGATTATTGGGTCAAACCTAATTAAAAACATATTATCATAATTGATGAACACGAATAAATGAAATCATAAGGAACCATGGGAGACTAGACATATAGTCGACAGTATCACGATAGAGCTTACATGATCCCAACTATTATACTTAAGTGGGCAGATCCTTCCAAAGACTTGCTAGGACTAAGGGCACTACCATGATATCGATATCAAGTTGAATGCCCATTCGGGGCAGGGGAAGCTCATAAGGGAGGTCCTAAAGTAACTGAATAAATCCTACATTAGCACGTAGTTATGAGACTTATGGTTTTCCTAAACCTCTAGCCTACTCAGTGCTAGACACTGCTCCCAAAAACATGCAATTGCTCTCCTTCATTTTTCAATGAAGTTGAATCCATCATTTTTCAACGAAGAAGATAATTTACTAACATGCATAGCCTGAAATCTAAATATGGGGAGCCTTGGCATAAAACGTACCACAAGCTGAAAGTGAGAGTATCAACTCCTGAACCATGTGGTAAGCTAATATCATAAAACTGAACTAAATCATAAAAACATACCTTAGTCATATGGGCTTGCCCAAAATTTAACATATTTGCAATAGACTTGATACTAAAAATCATGGATTCATACATGGGTAAATCATGAATGTTATCTTATGCTAGACATCTCATCATACTAGAAAACATAGATCATAAACATAACTTTTCATGAAATTTCATAATTGGAAAAATTCTTCTAAAACTTGAAATCATGAATTAGTAATCAATTTGAACATAAAAATTGCTCATGAATCATGAAACATCATTTGAAACATGATGGGAATTGACCCTTTATTAAACATAGAGAATTTCATAAATTGTGTTAAGACCCTATAGAATCATACACTTGAATTCATGAACTTGAGAAGGGATTTGGGCATGAGAGTAAAGGGATTCATGACTCTACATACCTGAGTAATCTGATTCTACACCCTTCCTTGAAAGCCTAAGAGATTTGGGGAAGAACTAGGAGAATTCTCAAGCTTGATCTTTAATAGAACCCTCTAATCTTGCATGATTGGGAGAGAATGACTTAGGATATGCTAAACATTATGAAACCTCTCCTAAAAGAGCTTAAAATGACATAGTTTAGGACTTAGGAGCTTCGAAATCATGAAAACACCCTCTAAATTCGCAGGAAAATGGACTCTTGCAGTTGCCACGACGGATTTCATGAGTCGTGGGGTTAGGGACGACTTGTGACTTCCCACTTGTGATCATCACTGGAAAAATCAACCACCAACCCTTCCTCCCACCTGGGTCATGCAATGACTTCATGACTGTCATGCCCCGAGCTTACACCCTTGACGGGATATGGCACTTGGAGTCACAAGTAACCCCAAGTTAGCCCCTAAACTCTCATACACTGGCATTATGAGTAAAAATAAAATATAACGGAATCTGTAAAGTAAAAATATAAATATTTGAGTGAATAGAGCTAATTCATAATGTTTAAAAATATCTAAACAAAACTACAAGACAGAAAACCAAATATGTGTCTGAAAGCCACTACAACTGATGAGTTTCTGGGATAAGCCCCCAGAAAATTCCAATCCTAAATAGAAGAAAAGAAAATGTAACTAAATGAAATAATTTCCATCCTCAATAGATGAGGGGTCATCATCTAGAACCCTGAAGTCTTCAGAGAGCGATCGACTAACGAGGTTGAGATTGAGATCCTGCAGCTGTATCATAAAATGATACAACATAAAAATTTGCATCACTACTCTGAATGTAATGAGTAAGTGAGAGAAACCATACACAAGAAATGAAATAACTGAACTAAAAAGACATGCAATGGCCAACTGAACTGCTGATACTGAATAATTGTAATAAGATGAGAAGGTCTGGAAGATTGTAAAAAGTATTCTGCTCTATATCTTATTTGTACTAGTAAATTTCAGCTATTTTTAGAGATTATCTTGTGAAGTTGATTTTTCTACTCTTGCTATTAAATTCAATGATGCTATTGATAAAAGTGTTTTTGGCTTAACCATGAGTAGCTAAAATCATTAACTAGAGGTGTGTGATGATGAAGACATAATTGGATTGGATATTGCTAGAGTCATCTTCATATCGTTCATGTAAGTGTAAATCTGTTAGATTCTCTTCAATCTATAAAGGAAGATACATTGATTATGATATGGGTGTATTTATTCTTACTTTATTGTTTCTTGTAAAAGAATAATTAAGTATTGGAAGAGAATTTAGTAGTGGGTGTGAAGAAGAGAGTGTGAAATTGGACTAGAAATAGCTGAAATTGCAGTCTCATTCCTTATTAGCAGCTAATAGATAGAAATTAGTGCAGTTGCTAATCCGAATCAAATTGGGTTGAGCTAAATTGTGACTAGAGGTTTGACAAAACTCTAGTGAGAGGTAATTAGAAGGCTAAAAAGCTGTAATTATCCACTTCCTGAGATTATTTACACTTGTAGGACTCATAAGATGACCTGACATGTCCCCATCTAGTTAGTATTTTATCTAGACCACACCTCTAGTCATTCACATCCTTGTTGACAACTTATCTGATCTTGATGTTTTATTTCACTAAATCAACCAATACAATTCTCTGCAAATTTAAACTCCCCTAATTTTATTTATTTTTTATATTAAATCTATGTGGTGCAAGCTAACGTCAATTTCTCAATCGACATTTGTAACTTTCATTCCCTAGTCCTCATGGGATTCGACCACAACACTCATCGGGTTACTTGTTTTGATACTCCTTCCATGTATATTCTTTGCATTAGGGATTTATTTTTGATGATATAAAAAATGGCGCCGTTGCCGGGGACTAGCGCTTGATATTCTCGTGTTGATTGTTAAGTTGAAATAGTTTTGCATTGTAGCTACTTAACGTGAGTTTGCTGTGTTGTTAGGATCTCATAAACACATGAGTCATCACTCCCAATAAGGGGATAACTTAGTGGAGGGTAAATGGAAGTCGAGGAGGATAATCCTGTGATGCCGGAAGTTGCAGGAGCCATTCGCTTACCACCGACGATAGGGAATGCAGTGTTTCATATCACAAACACCATACTTCACGTGTTTCAAATAAAAGGGCTCTTTGGCAAAAAACCAAGCGAGGATGTGAATAGTCATTTGAGAAACTTCTTTGAAATATGTCAGCCCTTCAATATAGAAAATATCAGTCAAGAGTCAATCAGGTTGAGACTCTTTCCTTTTTTTGACAGGGGAGGCAACAATGTGGCTAGAGGAACTCCCTCCGGGATGTATTACTTCATGGCAGGAGCTAACTGAGGCCTTCTTGGACTACTTTTTCCCTCCATTAAAGATGCTTCAACTAAGGGATGATATTAAAAATTTCAGGCAAGAACCGAGATAGCCTTAACACGAGGCGTCGTTAAGGTTTAAGAAGAAGGTTGCTCTTTGCCCAAATCATGGATTGCCGGATAGAGTGTTTCACCAAAGTTTCTACAAGGCCCTTGATTCAATCATAAAGTCCAATCATAAAGTCCGGTGGTAAACAACTCAGCTTGTGGTTCTATTGTGGATCAAATATATGGGTTGGCCAAAGCCCTCCTGTAGCGTAACGACAAGACCAATGGTGGCTTGGCACACGAGAGAAATAATTGTGTCCACTATGAGATCAGCCCAAGTGCATTACGGGCCGAGCTGGGTGAAAATGAGATGAATAGAGGGATGAAAACCTGATAAGGGGCATATTTATATGCCAAATCGACACTAAATGTATAACTTTCGTCTGTTTGTCCAATAAATTGTGTACATTCTCATGTAAATTGTATGGAAGTGTGAATTCTATACTAAACCCAACATGATTAGAGTTGTTTTGTAGGAAAAACATGCTTTTGTTGATGAAAATGACATGTTGGAAGAAATCAAGGAGGAACTCGAACGAGCAAGGAAGCTACGGGGTGGTGGGCTTAGATTATGCGGCTCAAGGATGTGGAGCCGTGGCACGCCTGCCATCGCGGATGCATTCGCCTGGGACGAAAATTCCAAATAAAACTAAAGGAAGGTCCGCGACTGTGCCGTGCCACGTTGGAAGTGAATTATTCATGGTGCATTTCCAGAGAGGGTCTCAAGGACAGTAATCTGGCCAAGACGCTGGGCCAGTTCGCGACGACGCCGTGGCCACGTTGGTAGCAATTACCCGGGCGGACACCTGCAGGGTTTCAAGATTTGCACCGTGTCACGGAGGCAGTTGGGTTCGCGATGCACGCCGTGACACGTTGCTCGTTATTCCGGAAAATTTATCCCTAGCTATAAATAGAACACTTAGGAGCATTTTCAATTATTCTGATTTGGTGGAGTAAGAACGTGGGTTACAGTAAACTTTGAGGACGAAATTTCTAGGTTCTTCTCATCTCTTTCTTGTTCCTTTCAATTGCTTGTATGGACACACTTGTTTTAGGATGTTTAATCCACAAATGAGTGGCTAATTCTCCTTCTTGGCCGGTGTTGTATGAACTTTGTGTTGAAATGTAATTATTGATTGCTGGTTTATTTTTTTCTTTTCTTCCATGGTTGTTCTATTTAATTCTTGTTCCTACTACATTAATGTCTGGCCAATGTTAGTAAATCCAAAAAGTCCGGTTTCACCCGAGAGGGCAAGAAATTGGAAAGTTGGGGAATTAATAGGATATGATCTTTCTGGTTCAGAGAATTTGGGAATTGATTTACCTTCGACAGAAATATACTCCGAAGTCGTAGATAGTCATGGAACCGGTTTCGTATTTCTAGAACTTGAATTCCTTCTATCACAAAAATGTAGGTGGAAGGTCTATGATTCTTAAGTTGGGTTAAATAGAGTTTTAATCCATAGGCAAAGAGGTTCCGACTAGCAACCTGAGGAAAAGATAAACCACGAAATTAATAGTTCGCTTTTCACACGCTCTTCGTAATTCAAGATGCTCTTAACCATTGTTTAGATTCAATTGTATAATTAGCTTAGTGTAGTATAAAAAGTATATTCTCAAAACCAATTATTTTTCATTACCGTGTTGTCTTCACCGTTATAGTTGTAGTAAATTAACGTTTGAAAGATTTCACCCCGCATTCCTATTCCTGTGGGTTCGACAATCCGGTTCTTCAAAAGAGCCACTTTATTACTTGTAATGACCCGTATACTTAAGGGCATCATCAAGTTTTTGGCGTCGTTGCTCAGGAATAGGCAATTGGTGAAATTTTCATTTTTACTTGATTTTAAGTGTTAGTTTGCTATTTCAATATTTTTGTGTTGACAACTTGTCTTAGCCGTATTTTTGCGTAAAAATTGCATTCTGTTGAACACCGGCAAGAGACAAAGGGCTGGTGGATCCATCCTTAGAGCTGGAACGACAATTCCATCACAATCTGAGAAGCTCTAGAGAGAAAGCCGCAGCTGCTCAGACAACTATCATGGAGCAACCACAGAACTCACCAATAGTGCGTGCAAAGTGTTAGTGCCCGAGGAATTAGCGGCCGTGCCGGTTCGTTGATCGTGGCAATCCCACAAGCCAGCAATGCTACTTAGCATCAAGAAACCTGAGCCAGAGGAGGTTCGAGCTGAAAATGCACATGGTGCGCTTGCTGCACACAAGCGAAGTAGCGCATGTGTCTCCCTCACGAGACCCACAACAACATCTTCGAATTTTTCCGGAGATAAAGGACACTTACATCCCCGCCGGAGTGTCACCGTATTATGTCCGGCTTACACTTTTCCCATTTTCACTCTTGGGAGATGCTAAGAGGGCTGAAAGCTGAGCCACCGAACTCATCACCTCATGGGATGATCTCGCGAAAAAGTTCTTGATTCGATTCTTTACCTCCAGAAATGTTAAGGCTTAGAAGTCAAATTCAAGTTTTAAACAAAGTGAAGGAGAGAATCAGACGCTTGGGAAAGATTTAAATCATTGTTGAGGGACCTGGGCCCTCATCACCATCGAATGATGTGTTGGTGCACACTTATAGAGGGTTTGGAACCCCACACTAAAATTTTGCTAGATCGCTTGTACCGGGGCCGCTTTAGAAAAGACTTATGAAGAATCGTATACTTGGTTTAATCATTTCGCAGGGAACCGGAGGGAATGCGGACTCTTCAAGGGGGAGGAGCAAGGAAAGCAACTGAGTCTTAGAAGTGGATGGGTTTACAGCCTATCGCCGTACGTATACGCTCAGGCACCGGGCTGAACACCCACTTCGGCAATATGAACTTGAGCCGCCTCAAGCCCAGCTAATGTAGTGCAGCAGATTTGGTGTGAAGTAAAGTGGAGCAATGAACACTCACTGAAAGTGTTGTGGAGCAAATCCAGACTCGTGAATCGTCGGAATGCAAGGAGCAACCACCAAGCAGATGGAATTAGCTACAATTCTAACCGGAGGAATCACCCGAATTTCTCTTGGGGTAGCAACAACCATCAAGGGCATAGTTCGAGTCAGGGATGCAAACTTAATCAAGGAGGGCCATAGAACTATCAAGCACACATGCAATAATAATGCCCTCCTCCACCACCATCACCCAAATAAGTTGAGGAGATGTTCAAGCAATGATAGCCAACCAAGCTCAAATTTGCAGTCGACTAGATGTCAAATTGAAGTGTACGATGTTAAAAATATTCACTGCTACCAAGGCACTGGAGTACCAATTTAATGACTGGAGCCCGTAACATGGCCTAGAGGAGGACTCCTGGAAGGATACGCATCCTAATCCCAAGGTGTCAATGCAAAGACCACGGTGAGTGGCTTGCGCTTGAAGGAGGTGGAACCCAAAGACCACCTCAACAATGGGAGAAAGTGGTTTAGGGAATGTAATGATGAGGGGGAAACACAAGAATGCTGAATCCGTATAGACTCCACCCCATTCCTCAATCGATTAAGGAAGCACAAGGAGGAGGCGAGCTTCAAAAAGTTCATGGAGTTGCTCAAACAGTACACATTAACTTACCTCTTGTTGATGTTTTTATAGGAGTGCCTAAATATGCAAAGGCGCATTACACATCGTATTATAACAAAAAGAAGGCTAACCGAATATGCCACGGTGGCCCTTACAGAGGAATGCACTTCCCGGATATAAAACCGGTTGCCCACGAAGCTCAAAGATCCCCGGGAGCCTACAATTCAAATGGACAATCGGCAAAGTATCCGAGCTCGCGGTTTATGGGATTTGGGAGTTAGCATTAACTTGATGCCAACTTGAGATTCAAGAACAGGTCCAGGGAAGCCCTAGACCTACAACAGCGTTTTGGCACTTTGCGTGACTGCTCTGGCAAGGCCAGACGGGCATTGTGGGAGGACGTATAGTGTCGGCTCCCTAATCTTCCTGGGTGATTTTATTGTGCCGGGACTTGCTTAATTTAAGTCCCATTTATTTTGGGACGACCTTTCTGGCAACCGAGAAAGCTCTTATAGATGTTGCTGCAGGCGCCTAACGATGCGGGCACACGACAAGGTGGAGGTGGTCCGATGTACAAGGCCAACAAATTCCCGCCAGGCCATGAGAAGAACTCTCGTTGATCAACGTGCTTGAGCCACCGAGTGGTGTTCAAGGCCTTGAACAACGAGAGCCGAAGGGAGAGCCCCGATAGAGGTAAGCTTGATCGTGACGTGCTGAGCAACGTCCGTCACCCTAGGGCATCGAGCTCAAATGACGTCGAGCCGAGATATAAACTGTGGGCACAAGGAGGCAACCCGTGAATGTAATTGTAAAATATACATACGAAAAAAAAAAAAAAAAAGAAGAAAGATTTTCACTTTGTATTTTATATTTTAATAGGAGTGTAAATAGAAAATAGAAATATTGTTGTTTCTCCAACTTGGAAATTCTAGCCGATTTCATGTGATAAGATGTTGTACAGTTGAACGGAGGAAAAAAGTACAAAGGAATGCAAAAAGGGAAAACGAGAAGAAAATTTATTTTAAAGTGCAAAATAGTAAGCTCGCGCGATGGCTCCGTGTCACGAGAGGGCCTCACAAGCATCTCTCCGTGACACGTTGAAGGCAAAATCCTCGGAATTTTAAAAATTCCGGAGAGCCTGCGCGATGGCTCCATGTCACGGAGGGCATGCTCCGCGTTACTCCGTGACACGATGACGTGTTAATCGCGCTGGGTCACACCGGGTCACCGGCCACCCGCGTGAAATTCCACTTTTTAAACCCCAAATCACCCCTTTTTTCCCATTCCTCACATCCTCCGCGACAAAACCCCAAAATCCCCTACCCTCAACGTGCCAATGCCAAAGAGTACAAATTCACAACTTTTCTTCGTCTTACTTGAATCAAAAGGTACGTTTCAAACTCAATTTCGAATTTCTTTTTTAGCTAAAATTCCATTTTTAGCATGCTTAGGAAGAATCCCATTCCCATATCAATAAATTGAGCTTAAATACATTTGGGTGGCTGATTATTGTTGTTCGTAGTATCGTTGTGATCATATGAACTCAAGCACTGCGTACTTAAATGAATTTGTGCAACATGTGGCAGGGTTGATCAGGAAGTTGAAAAGTTGAATTGAGAAGAGGAAGCGTTGAAAAATTGTGGTTGTGCATGTTGGGTAAATTGTATCAGGTATGCTTATCGTATGCTTAATTAACGATGCAATTCGGGGAAAATTGGGTGAAATTCCAAAAACTCATCGAATTACATGAAATTTGGGAAATTGCTTAGTTGAGTTGTGGAGAATTTTTATTTTTCTTGTGTTCTTTAGCCGAATGCCATGTAATGAAAGGATTATCGATAGTAATGGGAAGTAGCTATAATGGTCCGAGTAGTGCATGAGTTATGTCGTCGACTTTTGAGAAGGCATGAGGCGATTTTTGTTTGTTTTTTTTCTTGTGTTTAGTTGTTCTAGATTTTGTACCTTTTTAAAATAGAGAATAAATATGTTCTTGTCATTATGACAATGTGAGCTAGAGACTAAGTGTGGGGTGGCCGAGCCAAACCCAACCTAGTCAAAAGCTAAAATGGATAATCAACTAACATGGGCAACGGGCTCTGCTTTCTTGACAAGAAAACCATGGCCAGCAGCAGACAAAGGAAAGGGCGTATCGACATCGTGCGCCGGGAGAAAAAGATTGAGACTCGGGAGCAGCCCCAAAGAAGACTGCAGCTCTATCAGTTACCAGCGCCTCGCCAATATGGAACAAGATGGGTGACAGAAGAGGGGAAGAAGTGGTACACCAAGCACAAAGAGAACAAATACTTCCCGAGGAACATATTGCACGGGAACCATTGGCACAAGAGTTCCCTCCCTGGGATGGTGCCAGGATTGACGCCGCCGGGCTACGTTTCATTTTCGACGAGCCTGTGGAGTGCAACCTACACCTAGTTCGGGGTATTCTACGCCAATTGGAACCCGACATAGAGGAGTCACACCATCAAAATAAGGGGCCAAATCGTCACATTGGAGCCTCACCACTCAATGCCATCATAGGGGCGCAAAATACAAGAGCCGCCATACCCGACAAATTAACATCACTCCACCTTAGCGCGGGATATCGACGCACACATGTGGAGCCGTGCTCCACGCATGGAGCAGCGCGGAGATGTGGCTACCATCGTACGCTGCCCTATGCACAGATGAACAAAGGAAGCTTAATATGGCTTAAGATCGTTTGCCTCGTTTGATTCCGGTGCACATGACAGATGTGACCGGGATCGTATGTTGGTATACGCCCATGAAAGTGGCCGGAGATCAATGTTGGGGGCGTGATCACTCGCCACGAAGAGGGGCCCGACCGCATCAGGGGCACGCACGGATTCGGCGGCCCGACGACGCTCCTCGAGAGGCCTTGAGGTCGAGGAGGAGGCTCCTAGATTACATCCCCAGATGGAGCGGTGTGCCTAACATGTCACAAACAAAGGCACCCGACACCACTCATGGGCCTCGTCCTTACATTGGCCGAGCGACATGCTCTGGACGATCGCATATGTCTCGCATGTTCGGGATGCAGATGCTCCAGCCTGGCCGCATAGGCGGGAGACCGTGACCCGGAGGACGAGCCGTGGCAGCTCGACTTAGACTACCCATTTGGCGAGAACGCCAGGCACTATGTCGTGGGCCTAGCCAGGAGCTTCATGACGGGCACGCCCTCAATTTTACCTATGGCACATGCTTTGTGATTCCGACGTTGGGTCGGAGGAGGATGACGGTGGAGACTATTGGGGGACGAAGGGCAAAGACTCCGATGAGGAAGTGGAATACTTTGACTCGATCAGTGGAGTTTCACAACCACCTTTTGCGGTGTAATTGTATGAACACTGGGACAAAGTGTTCGATTCTAAGTGTAGCGGGAGCAGTTAGGTGCCGAATTTGCCTTTTGTGTATATCATTGTATGTTCCTTGCTTTGTTGTCGTGTTTGTTTTAATTTAACCCTCGTTTTGTTTGTATGTCATTGATTGCAAATATTTTTGTGAAATTGCTATGCAGCTGTGGAATGATGTTAGCTTCTGCATGTAAATAGCCTTGCCGAAATCATCGATAATTTTTCGAAATTTTTCGTAATTCATATTTTTCTTTTGGGTGTTTTTTTGGGTTTCTGAGTTTTGTTTTCGGTTCTTTTGCCAGAAGAGTCCCATTGAACCGAAGTCGTAAATAGTGACCCTTCTCTATGATGGATGGATGACGACCGCCTTAAGGGAAAGGTAGCTCTATAGAGTAGCATTCTGCTTTTATTTTGTTTTTTTATTTTTTTTCTTGCTTGTTTTTTGTTAGTTGGGCCGTTGGATGTATCCCATGCATGTTGCTATTCAATGGCTCCGACATCCTTGCTGCGGTGTTGTATATACAATTATATAGCAAAGATGATTCGTAGAAAGCATGCACATTTTTGTACATATGTAAGACACTTAGGCCGTAGGGGACCCGATTCGTGTGATTTCGAGGCTTAATTTTGAATTCTTGTGATTAGCCGATTAAAGATTCTCGTGAAGTCATCTTGAGTCGAGCATGTGCATTGAGTGTATAGTGAGGAATTGGTTATTCCATGCTATTGTTGATTGTCTAGAACTTGTCCGTCAGGTGTACGAAACGAAATGAACGAAGTGTGTAGTGTAGGAAAGGATGTAGGCATTTCTTTGTCAACCAAAAATGTTTCTTGTTTTTCTTTTCATATCCACCTGAATATTAAACCCTAGTCACTCAAGGAGCCTTTTAACCTGATAAATTTTCTTTCTGATTTTCCTTGTCAAAAGGATGCTAACCAAGTGAGCCCCTTCTTTTTCATGTTCCTTAACCAAAACTGGCTCTTAATCGCACAAGAAAAAGATAATTTTCCCCATGGTGTCAAGGCATGGATAAGAAGAAAAGAAAAGTGATGAAAAAGAAAAGAGAGAAAGAAAGAAAAAGAAAGAGTCAAGGGTGAAATAGCTGCATTTGAAGGGAAGAAAGTTGGTTAACTCAATTTCCTCTTCATTAGTCCGGATGTGTTAAAGAAAGGGGTGATAAATATAAAAATAAACTTCAAGAGGAGGAGGAAGGAAGAAAATACCTTCGAAGTTGATGGGATGTGTGAAAAAGCGCTTAAGGAAGCTAGCGCTATTATTGGTTAGCCCAAGATATACTAGTTCCGTAGTTTACATTACAACCCATTAAGTCCTACGTGATCTACATCACGCATCCTATATTAGTGGAGTATTAATTAGAGGCAAGCTTATGGGTCATGACGCAATGCATGTGAATTCGTTTGGGGAGAGTGAGTGAAATGGTGTGTACAATATATACCTGACATAATTTTCTTAGGAGTTCATGTGATTAAAACAGGGAATCTCTCCTAGTGTTGTGAGGGCACATGTTTGATGATAGAATACATCTTGCTCTGGACATCTTGGTCAGCTAATATGCATGAGTTTGCCGACATTTCCAGAGTCGATTCTGTGCTAAAAAGTCTTGATTTATTAAGTGTCGTTGAATAATGATGCTATGCATGTCTTTCTTGATGATTTGCCGAACATAAGCAATATGACCGTAGTTCGGATTGTCGAGCCTAAATAGCCATGAAGGGATATCAATTGCATGAGTCAGATGAGTATTGTTCGAGGACGAACAAGATTTTAAGTGTGGGGTAGGTGATAAGGGGCATATTTATATTCCAAATCGATACTCAAATGTATAACTTTCGTCTTGTTTGTCTAATAAATTGTGTACATTCTCATGTAAATTGTATGGAAGTGTGAATTTATACTAACCAACATGATTAGTTGTTTTGCAAGAAAACATGCTTTTGTTGATGAAAAATGACATGTTGGAAGAAATCAAGGAGGAACCTAGGAACGAGCAAGGAAGCGGATGGTGAAGCGAGGATTACAAGGGCCCGCGATGGAGCCGTGGCACGCCGGCCATCGCGGGCGATTCCCGCCTGGGATGGAAATTCAAATAAAACTAAAGGAAGGTCCGCGATCAGGCCGTGCCACGTTGGAAGTGAATTATTCAGATGGTGCATCAGAGAGGGTCCGCGATTGCACCGTGGCACGTTAGCAAGGTTCGCGATGCACGCTCAGGCCACGTTGGTAGTAAATTACCTCGGCGTACAAACGGCAGGGCTGGCTGGTGCGTGCACCGTGTCACTGGGAGGCAAAGGTTCGCGACGCACGCCGGTGACACGTTGCTCGTTATTCCTGGAAAATTATCCCTAGTATAAATAGAACACTTAGGGGCATTTTCAAATTGCTCCGACTTGGTGAGCAAGAACGTGTCATGCAACTTTGAGGACGAAATTTCTAGGTTCTTCTCATCTCTTCTTCTTCCTTCTTCTTCTCAATTGCTTGTATGATTTAACACTTGTTTTAGGATGTTTAATCCACAAATGAGTGGCTAATTCTCCTTCTTGCTGAGGTTATGAACTTAGTGTTGAAATGCAATTATTGATTGCTGGTTTATTTTCTTCTTCCATGGTTGTTCTATTTAATTCTTGTCTTACTATATTAATGTCCTGGCCAATGTTAGGTGTAAATCCAAAAACCGTTTCACCCGAGAGGGCAAGAAATTGGAAAGTTGTGAATTAATAGATATGATCTTTTCTTCGGTTCGGGAGAATTGAATTGATTTACTCTTCGGGATAGAAACATACCCGAAAGTCGTATTAGTCATGTGTGGAACTGCTGGTGACAAGGAACTTGGAATTCCTTCTTATCAATGAAAATGTAGGTGGAAGGTTCATGATTCTTAAGTTGGGTTAATTACGAGAGTTTTAACTATAGTGTGAGTTCCGACTGAAAACCTGGAGGAAAAGATAAACCACGTAAATTAATAGTTCGTTTCTTCACACGTTCTTTTTCGGGTAGCCTCAGCATGCTCTTATCCATTGTTTAGATTCAATTGTATAATTAGCTTAGTGTAGTATAAAAAGTATATTCTCAAACCAATTATTTTTCACATCGTGTTGTTCCCACCGTTATAGCTGTAGTAAATTAACATTTGAAAGGTTTCACCCCGTATTCTATTCCCGTGGGTTCGATAATCCGGTTCTTCAAAAGAGCCACTTTGCATTGCAATGACCCGTGACATCATGGGCATCATCAAAAACCTTGCCAAAATGATGACAAAATCAACTAATGACCAAGCACATGTGATAGAGCAGGGCCAAAAGGTGTAAATGCCGGGAATGCATATCCTTTGCTACAATGTGAAGGAGAGTCACATCACAAGATATGAAGAGGAATGCCAAAATATGGGCAACCAAATGGAGGTCCTCGACCTGGCTCCCAAGGAGCAAACCAAGGTCCATGGCGCCCAAGGAATGACAAACCGAGGTTGGAGAAATGAGCCACAAGGGACGGGCTCAAAGGAATGAAAGGTGGGTCATAGAGAGAAAAACCAAGAGAGTGATCACTATCACCAGAGTTTGAATTTATATGTTCCCCCTAAGTTAGAATCCCCCAAATCAATGGGCAAGGAGTGATATATCCAAAAAATTGAAGAAATGCTATTGAAACTTCAAGAAGGCTTAGGTCACCGAGAGTTGGGTTAAAGAATTAAGAGGGGAGGTGTCTAATCCTCCCAAATAGTGAGTTCACATTCCGTCTCCATCAAGCATTTGAGGCCCAAATAAATCACCTATCTGCTCAAATGAAACCTCCGCATAAAGGAACACTACCTTGTGACACAATGCTTAATCCCAAGAAAGATGGTCAATGCATGGCCATTGTCACTTGATCGGGCAAGGTGATCGAGATGCCTGTGAAGCCTAACGAGGTTGATAGCCCAAACAATTGAAGAAGATGATGTCAAAAAATGCCAATGACTCCAAAGAATAAAGAAAAGATTGGATGAGGAAAAAGAGGGAAAGGATGATGAAATCCTCTCCCATGCCGATGATGATGAGGCAGAATGAAGTGCCCCTAATAATGACAGCTTGTTGAATTAAGAATCCTACCTTCCTTATCCATAATAAATGCCAAGTTAAAAAGAAGGATGACCAATTTAGAAAGTTTATTGACATGTTTAAGTTGTCCATAAATATAATAATAAAGGATTCTTTTAATCCAAATGCCAAAGTTATGCAAAGTTTGTGAAAGATTTTGAAGAAGAAAAAGGTGGTTGACGCAGTAACGAAGAGAAAATCACCATTATAGTAAAGCAGAATGATGAGTAATCTTTCCCCCAAAAGGAGGACTCTAGAGCTACAATCCCATGGCACAATTGGGATATGTGTGTTAAAGGCTTATGTGATCTCGGGCCAACACAATTTGATGCCCCTACTTATTATAAAGAAATTGGGACTCAAAAGCACAAACCAACATCAAATGAGTCATGAATGCGTAAAGGTCATTAGAAAGATGGGGTGTTAGAAGATGTGTTGGTGAGAGGACAAGTTTATTCTACCTACTACTCGCTATTTGGGGTTGTGAGATGGATGAAGAGGTTCCCATTATTTGGGATTACAATTGTTGGCTATAGGGAGAGCCGTGGTGGACATAGAGCTTCGAGGGCTAAAATTTTGAGTTGGAAGTGAGGAGCTCACCTTCAAGGTGTGTCCATCACTGCAAAACGCCCGAATGCAAGGTGGTTGGATTATCATAAAATGACGATGAGGACAAGGGATTGGAGCTGAAGGACACGGAGCTTCCTGATGATGACCTGCTAGAAAAAGTTGTTCAAAAAATGTCTACGTCATGCAACGACGTTAACTAAGGCTCTTCTTCGGAGGAAACCCAAATGTTTAGTGAAATTATTTGGTGTCTTTGTTGTTTTTGTTTGTGTAGGAGCTATGAAACAGAAGAACAAAGGGAGAAAAACCATGAAGGAAGGAACAAATGAGGGAATCGTTAGCCTCCGGTCCAAAAAAACACAACCGTCGATGATGGCAAGCACAAAATAGAGTTTGATCAAATAACCCATGGACCCACTCATTAACCGCCGAATTGGAATCACACTGTGATGGGCCGATGGAGAACATAAAACCTGAAGCTTGGGCACATAAGCTGTGGGTAACCGACGTATCTCGATTCAATCCAGAACCGCGGTGGATCACTGCCAAGAAACAGAGAATCGGGGCAAACATATCGAAAAACAAATTAAAGCCACAACTCCGAAGGATCGGCCAACTGCCAATGACATGCTGATCAAGGTATGAATTTATTGCAAATGGAATTTAACCGATGGCCCACAAAATCCCAAATACTCCGACCAACCGCCCTTATTCCCGCAAATATTCCCATAGTTCCCCTTTTTTCCACCATTTTTGCATTCCATTTTTGTCTCTCCATTACCCAACAATCCTATTTCCCCATAGTCATCTATTTTCAACGCTATACATTCCCCACTTTTCCATCTTTCAACTTCCCACCAACATACCAGAAACTTTCCACCTTCCCCTACCTATCAAGATTCCTTTTGACCTATAAACCCCCTCCCACAGAGCTTCAACACACTCACTTCACTGCACTTCTCTCTCTTCCTCTACTCCATATATCTCATGTTGCCACAAAGATTAAGGTTAGGCTTTTTGAAGTTTAAGTGAGCAAGCAATCCTCCAATTTGGTAAAAATTTTATGCCCTTATCTTTAATTTATCATTGGTGCTGACTTTAGGAGCACTTTGTTTGCCTTACTTTTTGAACTCTTGGAATGAGCTATGCTTGTTAATCAAATGGGGATGCTTTGTGTGTGAAATTTTTAAAAGGGTAAAGTCCGAGTAACCCTGATTGCATAAAGTACGACATTTTGGCTCCGATGATAGACCTAAGCTACGACATTCTGAAGGGCTAAACATCACAGTATGTATTTGAATGGAGAAAAGTGATTTGGATATGTCGGTGTGAAAGCAGGTGTTGTGCCGGTGTCTATGAATAGTGTTTAAAATTTGGGGATGATGGGTTCTGGCGATTTCTCCGGGCCAGAGCCCGGGCGACACGCCGATGGAATGCCGGATCACTCTAAAATTACCTTCAAGCCACCGAGTGATCCGCAAGCACGGCCACTCATGAACTCGGACTCGCACAGCGCAACCAAAACCCCCCTTCCTCACTTCTACAATTTTTGTATGAACACGGGCACCTGGTCCCTGCGAAATCCCCGCCGCAAACCACCGGTCCTCCCCCGGTGCTATTGGTTGTTTAAATGGTTGTTTTGTTTTCCCTTGTTTCCTCGCCTCCCTTAAACTAGTTTTTCTTTTATTTCTATTTTCTCTTCAAATAATCACACTAACATCATTATTGTAGAAAACAAGCCATGTCTTCATCAAGGAATACAGAAAGGAAAAAGCCCTTGCCTCATCTTCTAGCAAGGGAAATGGCTGCCCACCACGCCAACACCAAGGAGGTAATAATCTTCTCAAGGTCCCCAAATACGCAAGTGCACTATGTCATTTGTCATACGATCAATCACCAGAGCAAGGTTTGACTTGGCCGGGTTGAAAGGTGATTTTCCCAACATCATGGCTAGCCATCGATAGGAAATGGCATGCATTTGCCACTCTTCCCATCCTACTACCCTAGCTCGTAACATAATTCTATGCCTTATATCGTGGCCTACAAGCAAGTATGTAGCACAAAGGGATTATTTTCCATGCTGCTATTAGTGACATCCTGGAGTGGAAGTTGATATATCCCATCGCCATAAAGCACCTATTTTGGGAGGATGAAATTAACTCCGCTACGAGTACATGGCACTGTAATATATGAAGGATCAATTCGCTTGGGTAGCTTGCATAATAGCTATTGGCAATCCTCGGGGCCTCAATGGGTGCAAAAATCTCTGCCATGACCCGAGTTTGGAGGCAAAGTTGTGGATAGATTATTTCAGGCTCGCATCATCCTCTAAAATGACCAGAGGATCAACCTTGAAACCGCCATTCTTATTGCTTGCATAATGTTGGGAGTCTGGCCATTAGCTTCGGGGAAATTGTCACTCAATAAATGAAGAAAAGGCCCGCAAATCTGGGCAAGTACCTCAATGCCCTATGCCGCCTTAATCCCTAACTTTGCAATAAATAAATGAGGTGCCTCTATTCCAAGATGAAACTCCTTCCTCTTTCTTTCGGGTGTGATAGGCATTGATCGGGAAGAGAGCCGCGAGGTACCGACAAAGGAAAAGAAAGAGACTCGCAGTGCCTTTGGAGTGCAAGAAGGGTTCCTCTCCTCATGTGTCGACCAATCACCAATCGCCCTAGAGCCAAATTTTCCCCACTGGATATGCTCCGCCAAGCATCGTGACATGCCTCAATAGGGGTTTTTCCTCCACAACTCTCCCCAACCAAGTGACTCCATAGACTTGGAGATGACAAAGCCGCACGAAAGCCAACTACAACGCTTTGGCCAAGAGCCTCCCAGCTTCTCATTTCCAAAACAATCAAGAAGGAGCCTGGGTCATTCTAGAAGGAATAGCCACTCGTGAAAAAGGGTAGATGCGCTGGAGGTAGTCATTTCCTCCGAACAAAGAGGTGCATGAGTAAAGAGCCGAACTTCAAAAGAGTAGTGCGATGAGCGCATTAGATGCTGCAATGACCGCTCCTTCCTCGCCTTAGGGCCACTGATAATCTTTGAAGGTCTAGAGATGATTTCGCCGGTCTAGGTGATGCGGTGATGCTAATGATGAAGAGGAGTGACCCACTCAGGAGTTTGTTCCTTTTCACTTTTGCATATTTACATTAGGGACAATGTATTCTTTTAAGTGGGGGAGAGATGAGCACAATTGAGGAGGGGGCCATGGATAGATGTTCTTTGTTTCATTGATGTTTTTTTTGTTGTAGTTTGAGTAAGTCTAGCCTTTGCCTGACCGTTGCTTTATTTCAATGATTGATGATTGCCTTTATCAAGCGTGTCCTTGCCTTCTAAATGAATGACTTGTTCAATTTTATGATTTATGATTAGTGACCAAATAGGATCTTTGTTTTGAATTGTGAAGTCTTGAAAATCTTGAAATGAATGAATTCAAAGTTCCGTTCCTTTTTTTCCACTCTAAATAGTAGTGTAGAAATTAAATCTCCGCAATTTCTTTTGCCACTGCTTCTTTCCCAAGGAGCACTCTTTTATTTTGGTTATTTTTGTTGTCGAACCGGGTTGGTTGTCTTAATGATAGATTTATGACGACATTCTTAAAGGAAAATGCCTTGTTGCTTTGAGTCTTTGTGAAGTTATTTTGAGAGGCACCACCGAAAAATTGTTGAAATGGAATTATGAATAACAAGGGCATGAAAATGAATATAATGAGCAAGTTTTGACACCGTAGCATAGCATTTTGTCATACATTGTAAATCCTCTCGCTTGACTTATGATTTTTGGCTCATTGATGTCCTAATTTGGTATCTTGTGCTGAGAATGACTCTTTTAGACCCTTAAGGGTGATTCCTTGTGTATGGAGTAATTTTTGATGAATCTCATGCATTACATCTTGTCTAGAACTTTCCCAAATTTTGATTCATGGAGAAATCAATGATGTAGTTGTGCCAAGAGCATGAGTTTAGGCTTTGTCTAGTTACTACATCCATAGCCCCCATGAGCATTGATCCTGTTGGTCAATGTTGAGCCTTAGACCCTTCATTTGGGAACCACGTTACAAGCCTTAAGACCTTTCTAATACCTCGGGACCCCATTCTCCCAAATTCTAGTGACAAGATAAGTGATGAAATGAGGCTTAATGCCTAAGAAAGAGGGAGTGATAAAAACATTTCTGGAACAAATGAGGCAAAAGCCTAAGTTTGGGGGTATGTAAAACAAAGGAGAAGAAAAATTGTAGTGTGAGGGGAACACCGCCTTGTGTCAAAATGTACTAAAGGATAAATCAAAAAGATAAAATAGACAATTTGTGTGAACCGGCGTTTCTCTTGCGTGTATAAGGCTAGTTGTGAAAGAAACAAGGGGTTATAACGAGGATTGTTAAAGAAATGAAGGTCATCAACAAGGAAAGAAGGGAAGGAAGGTGAAATAAGGGAATTGATGTAAGGTATGTCGCGTAAAGTATTAGGGAGGATCTAGTGACTTGGCCAAATTTTCATCCTATTCTTACCCCGAGCCTACATAATAACCCGCAAGCCCTAAATAATTCTAGGTGAAGCTACTCTACATTAGTGGCTAATACATGAAGGGCAAGCCTATGGGTCAAGTGTATGCATGGAGATTTATTTTGGGAGAGTGAGTGTGAGTGTCTCTTCCAAACAATCCTTTGTGTGCATTCAAATGATTACATGACCAAAAGAATAGGATCCTTATTTAGTGAGTGGAATCACTCCTTTTTGGGGACGCAAGAGCATTCAAGAAAGTTAATGTTGAAATAGTGCACAAGGAGTGTGCAACTCCACGGCAAGATTTGAATTTGTATTAATTATATCCTGAGATGCTATGTGTGTTTCTTGTTTGAGAAATTCCATTGTTTTGCTAAATGGATCTTCATGTTTTTGCTTGGTAGAAAGTGGTTTCTTGTTTGAAACATCTTAATTTTTTTGGGGTTTTGGGGGTTGTCATAGTCCCGGGATTGGCGAGGTATAATTGTGAATAGAGGTGGCATAATTTCAATAAATGAGTATTACATTACTGAGGACAAACAATGATTTAAGCTTGGGGGTTTGATGAGTTGGTAATTTACCAACTCATTAGGCTCTAAAACTTGAGTTTTTGTTTCATACTAGAGTTGATTATTTGGATTTTATTCCCATTTTTCCTTAGTTGTGTGCAGATGACTAAATGTGAAGAAAAGAGCAAAAATGGAGCAAGAAGAATGGAGTGAGAGGAATTGGTGATTCACTGATGAAACCGGCGAGACGCCGCCAACGGGCGAACATCACCGCTCAGAGGATTAGTGTCATTGGCGGTTTGCTACTTGCCATCGGTGAGTAAATCAATTTGGGCTGCCAAACGATACCCAAAGTTCTGGAAAATTGCTTGAAGACTGGGATCACGAATTGGCACGCAAAACGCCGGGTGAACCATCGATGTTCACTGAAATTGAGTAACGATGCAGAAAAGATGTTCACTATAAATCTATTAGATTCTCTTCAATCTATAAAGGAAGATCCATTGATTATTATATGGGTCTATTTATTCTTGATTGATTGTTGCTTGTAAAAGAATAATTAAGTATTGGAAGAGAATTTAGTGAGGGTATGACGAAGAGAGTGTGAAATTAGACTAAAAATAGTTGAAATTGCATTCTCATTCCTTATTAGCAGCTAATAGTTAGAAATTAGTGCAATTGCTTATCAAAATCAAATCGGGTTGAGCTAAATTGTGACTAAAGGTTTGACAAAACTATAGTGAGAGGTAATTAGAAGGTTGAAAAGTTACGACCTAATTACTTTTCGAGATTTATTTACACTTGCTGAACTCATAAGATGACTTGGCATGTCCCCATCTAGTTAGTATTTCATCTGGCTAACGCACCTCTAGTCTTTCACATCCTTGTTGACAACCTAGCTAATCTTGCTATTTTATTTTGCATCGAATCAACCAATACATTTCTCTACAAATTTCAACTCACCCAATTTTATTTGTTTATTTACGTTAAATCTATGTGGTGCAAGCTAACGTCAATTTCTCAATCGACACTTCAGAATTATCATTCCCTAGTCCTCGTGGGATTCGACCCCGCACTTGTCTAGTTACTTGTTTTGATACTTCGCCATGTATATTCTTTGCATTAAGGATATATTTTGATGTTATCACCGGTACCGATTGACAATCGCTAGTCAAGCACAGTTAAGGTTTGCGATGCTTAAAAATTATTAACCACCCGGTGGACCAAACCCAACCCAAGTATTTAAAATACCTACTATACCCTATCCAAATCCATATAAACCCTATCTTACACCTTTTCATTTCTCCATTACACCTTTTTAACTTTCCTATAAACTACCTTCGCTAATCGTGCTGGGCAATACTATGTAATACGCCGGCAACGTAGCTATGGGAACTCGGGTGCGCCGAAACCCATGCCCGCTCGCTGCTAAGTCCTACTCCCAACTAAAACCTAAACTAAAATACTAGGTTGATAGCTCAAATCAAATCCAAGACTAGTTAGGGCATATAACTCAAAGTACCCCGAGAGCCTTATCTTAATTCGCACTCAAACCGAGTTCTAGATTGTCGAGCTAATTATCCGGGAAGCGTCAACCGTCTAAGAAAACTCAGAACTAAATCAGTCCGTGGGTCGGTTTGAGCTATATATATATATATATATATATATATATATATATATATATATATATATATATCTAAAAGTCATGACCGCCAATGGACTAATAAACTAGATTCTAAGTCCGAGCCCCGATAACTCGGAAGGCACCACTGACACTCCTGAAAAGACTCGGAGTCAAATTGATCGCCTGACACTTTCGAATAGTGTTGAAGAGGTTCTACGCTCTAACTCGAACTCAACTATTAAGAAGATAATACAGAACATAGCTCATTCTTAGAAAACACGGAAATTTCATAATATTACGAAATTTCAAGAATTTAAAGGATTCATCAAAAGGTAAAACAAATTTCCCAATGGAAATAACTTCACATATATATAATAAGAATTTCTAGAAAATTCAGCCAAAACATACTTCGCAAAAATAGACGTGAATTTAATACTTAATAATCTTTAGTCGAAAATTTAGGGTCAGAAATCATGTTGGCCGTAATAACAACAATTTACTTATGAATTGTGATATCATAATTTAATAATATACGGATAATAACCCAATTGAATTAACGAAAACCAACATGACAATCTTCATATTTGAAAATCGGGCTAAACTGATAGGGATAATTTTGGGAGGATATTGGGGACATACAAGGGAAGGACACCCCTTGTTGAATACCCACATACATGGCTATGAATCTTGAAGAAGAAGACCTGAATTGTCACATGAATAAGAACCCTAAGCTTGTTTGAAGGATTCTTGAGAGGAGAACTTGCGGTGATTTTCTGGAAACTGAGAGTGGAATAAGGAATGAACCATTTTCCCCACTAAAAGGTATAAAATTATTACTAAAACAAAGTAGTTTAAAGCTTGGGAGAGTAGAAAATTACTAATAGTCCTTAGAAATTCATTGGGAAAATCTTCCGTGTGACCTAATGAGGGACCTAACGAATCATGGTCACTAACCACGGTCGCGGGTCATCAGTCGCGGACTACACTGTCTCACATCTAAAGACTAAATGCTAAGTTTGGTCTTATCACCTTAACGAGTCATGCCACGACGACGACTCATTGTGACTCTTGTCGTGCACAATCGCCAATAACTCATCAGGCCGATAACAAGTGGACATAACGAGTCGCTAATAGGGACCACGACTCATTGGCCCCACCCGTCAAGTACACCGCTCCACCGATAATATCCTCAACCGAGACTCCGACTCACGAGTACTAATCGGTCATGGTCAAAGGACTACAACTCACAAGTCCCTTGGGTACACCGTCTCCTAAATTATAAAACCTCCTTCTCAAGGCTCACCTAACGATTCGTGGGGTCACTTAACGACTTGTTAGGTGGGCCGCCCCGTAGCTTTTTTGTGTTTTCCGTATTTCCCCGATTAAGTCCCGAATTAGATTTTGTTTCTAGGGCATTACAATATCTTCCCCTTGAAACATTCATCCTCGAGTGTTAGAAACACATGAGAGAAGATAATAACCATCAAAGTTCCATACTATTCATTTAACTCCAAACCGGCGGAATGACTACCTCCGCTTCAAAATACATAATCAATCCAAATTCTTTCACACATACATTCGAAATGCAAAGAGACTTGAATACCTAACCGAGTCACAAAACTAAATTGTGCTCCCAGGATGAAAACTAATATCTCAAGCTTTGTTGGAGAAGGTAGGGAACAAATTTGGGTATTTGGTCATATCCGCTGGGCCTCCCACGCAGCTCCCTCAACCTCGTTGATTCCTAATAAAACCTTGACTAGCTTAATCGTGTTTCTTAGCTTACAAAACCCGATGGTCAAGGATCCTGATTGGTACCGCTCATTAGAGACTATCTTTTATCTCTACATTGTCCAATGGCAATAACCGAGCTTGATCTTCGATTCACTTCTTTAAAAGTGACATATGGAAAACCTGGGTGCACAAATTTACTAGTTATGAAGGAAACACTAGCTCATCGCTACTCGATACGCTCAAAATTCTATAAGGTCCCGCATATCTCGGACCGAGTTTTCCTTCTTGCCAAACCTCATCACCCCTTTCATGGGTGAAATTTTCGTGCATACCTAAAGCCATCAACTCGCAAACTCAAACTCTCTTCTCCGCACACGCCTAAGATTTCATGGCTCGAGCTATTTTCAACCTTCTCGATGAGATGAACTCTCTACATTGCCTCATGTAATGCCCGCCCTATTGGGAGCTTCACCAACTTCGAAGCACCCATAGGCTTATACCCACACCTCTTCCATATAATGCTTCAAATGGGGCCATCTGAATGCTAGAGTGGTAAATGTTGATGTATGCAAACTCGATAAGAGGAAAATGGTCATCCCAATTCCTTAAAATCGATCACACATGCTCACAAGATATCTTCTAGAGTCCAATAATCCACCTGCCCATCGGTCTCGCGGGTGGAAAGTTGTGCTAAGCTTGGACTGAAAGTGTCAAGTCCCTTTTGAAAGGATTTCAAGAAGTGTGAGGTGAACTAAGTTCCTACTGAAATGATAGATAAAGGAACCCATGGAGTCTGACTAATTTCTGATGTAAAGTCTAGCATAGTCCTCAACAGTCTGGTTTTGACTGAAGGAAGTGAACCGACTTAGTCATTCGGCTCCACATACCTAGATCAAGTTATGCGGCCGATGAATTGCAGACTTGTAATGAAGTCCATATTTACTTTTCCCACTTCCATATAGGTATACTGATATCTTTACCATGCCTCCAAGTCTCTCGGTGTTCTATGTTTACTCGCGCCGCACCGAGCTACAAATTTAGCGATATCTCTTTTTCATTCCATTCCACTAGTAAATATCCAGTAGATCACTTTACATCTTAGTAGCACCAAAGTGAATGGAGTATCTCGAGCCGTGTGTCGAGCGCATCTCGCTGCCTCAACTCACCAACATCCGAACACAACTCGCCCTGCTAACGGAGCACCCCATCTCCCCTCTGGGAGAAAAGCTTCTATTTCTTTTCCGAGGATGCCTCCCTTAAGCTTATGTAAGATGTGATCCTTATCCCGTATGGATTTGACTTCAAATAGCAAGGATGAATCAATTCGCTTTGCATTACCACACCACCTTCAGCTAAATCCACCAACTACACCCCTAACCGAGCTACTCTATGAACTTCTTTCGCTAACTCCCTCTTGTCTTCCTCTATTTGAGCCACTTCCCATAGACCGCTTGCTTAGGCGCGCTCACCACATTGGCTTTACCCGAAAGGATATAGCACACTCATGCTTGTGTCCTTTGCAAATTCTCCAATCACCTGCCTCGACGCAGTTTAGGTCCTTTTCCGCTAAACACACACCGAAGACTCTCGGGACTGTGGGATCATCTAATTGAGTCCCATGTTGCATGTCTCCATATTTTTAGCGCGACTACCGCCGCTAACTCCAAGTCATGAGTTGGATAGTTTTTCTTTTATGAACTTCTGGGAGCTGCCTCGGGAGGCATAGGCTATCACTTTGCCTCGCCGCATCGTAACGCAACCGAGTCCAACTTTAGAAGCATCACAATAAACAAACCGACCCATCCGATTCTTCCGGCAACGTTAAAATTGAGCGGTAGCGAGTTGAGTCTTCAACTCCGAAAACTCTTCTCACACTCATCCGATCGCCGAAATATCATGTTCTTTCTGGTTAACTTTAGCCGAGGAGATGCATAGCGGAGAAACCTCCCACAAACCGTTGGTAATAACTCCGCCAAACACAGGAATCTCCTGATTTCAGTAGAGAGGTAGGTGTGGCCTCCAATCTTCGCTGCTGCCATCTTGTGAGGGTCTACTTGTATTCCTTCACCTCGGCACCACATGACCTAAGGTCATGGACTTTAAACCGACTCCGCACTTGTCAACTTGGCGAACAATCATGTCCCAGGAGGTCTCCAATGCTAAATCTCAAGTGATTTGCATGCTCTTCCTCATTTTTGGACTATACTAGAATGCTGTTGATAAATAAATGACGAATATATCTAGGTAACTACTTGAAGAACCTATTCATCAAATCAACGAAGGCCGCTGGGCGTTTTTAGACCGAAGGACATCACCAAAAACTCATAGTGACCGTAATGAGTTCTAAATGTTGTTTTTTGTATGTCACTTAACCCTTAACCGACGGTACCCTTCCCGAGATCGATTGTGGAGAACAATCGGCTCCCCGAACCGGTCAAACAAGTCATCAATTTCAGGTGGGATACCTATTCTTGACTGTGACTTTGTTTAGTCAAAGAATCTATGCACATTCTTAGGTACCATCATTATTACGCATGAATAGTACCGGAGCACCCACTTGAGAGATGTTAGGTTTGGATAAAACCCTATCAAGCAAGATCCATTAATCAGCTCCTTCAAACCTCGGCTTCACCGAGCCTTCCCCTTGCATGGTGGATGGAGATGGGCCGAGTATCTCTGGGGATGAGGTCTATTCGGCCTGCTTCCCATTCAAGGGGAACCTGTGAAGATCCTCAGAAATACTTCTAGGAAGTCACTCGACCACCGGAACCGATCGATAGCCTGGCATGTCTCAGAGATGGAATCCTTGACCCGAACTAGATGATATATACACCCCTTGCATATGATTTTCTAGGCCTTAAGGTAGGAAATAAACCTAGCCTTAGGCTGAACTACCTGCCCCATTCTAACACTCGGTTTATTTGATAACCGAAACTTGAGAACTCTAGTTCTCGCAATCAACCGAGGCATAGCAGAGGTAACCAATCCATGCCATGATAAGGTGTAAAATCGACTATGTATAACTCTACGAGGCCGCTGGGACACTTTATTCAGATTGAGATGAGGCAATTTCTATACACCCGGCTCGCTCTAACTGACCTACCAACCGGGGTGGAAACCGAGAATGGTTCTAAGAGGACCCCGGACTGGCACAACCGGGACTGCATGTGAGTCATGAATTAAATAAGGCTCCCCGGATCTCGAAGGAATACATGTCTAGATGAAAGAGACGAATATACCCGTGACTACGTCGGTGAGCTCTTTGATCCCGACGGGAAGACAGAGCAAGAAATGATTTCGGCACCGACCGCCATTTGTACTCGATGTGTTAGCTCACGGGCCGGTTGACGACCCAGCCGGGCGCCGTGGTGGATTGTGGCCTCCTCACCTCGGGCCGATGGGCTCTCCGAACCGATGCTCGAGTTGTCTACAACCAAACAAACTCCCTCTCGACTCCCGAGGCATTCTCGCGGTCATTCCTACCGCACTTGGGACAAGTTGACACTTGTTCCTGCAACGCGGGCCTATTGATTTGAGTGCTGACGATTCCACCCTCCGATCCCGGTGGGATCGAAAGGCTGGGGCACCGGATGAACCGGGTGTTGGGGCTCTCTACTATTGCGGTGGGTAGTTACTACCTTCTAGACCTCTAATGCACAAATTTGACTCGGCGCCCTTGCCTCGCTTTGTTCTTTCACTCCATATCCATCAGCTTCCACCTCAACTGCCAGGGCATAGACAATCAAGTTGGAGAGGTCCATGTATTTAATAAACATAGTTATCCTCGCACTTTTGAGGACCAGATTTGACACCCCATTCACAACTTCAACATGCTTAGCCCTTGGCTCACTACCATCTCCTGTGAGCGTAGTTAGACAACTTAGTAAACCTGTGAGCGTATCCACGATCCTATTGCCCCCGTCGCAAATTCCATAAAACTGTTTTCTCGCCTCGAGAGGGAAAAATCTTTCCAAGAAAGCTATATGGAATTCCTCCCACTCCACTACTCCCCGGCCTCGCCGACCGCCCTCTTTCCACCGTTCATACCGTACATCGCCTACCCTTTTTAACCGGGGTAGGCGCCCAAGTCAAAGACACTATGAATAGCTAACACCATAATGCGGGTGATCTTTCCGATCTCATCCACAAACTCCCGGATCCTCCCTACTTGATCCCTAAAAGATGGAGGGTTCATATAGATAAAGTCCCGCACACTCGTGAATCATGGGCACTCGTTGGTGTTCATCTACTCACCTTCCGGTTCACCTCGGTTGTCACTATAAGGGGCCACAGCTGAATGGCTGCCCTGAATTCGATGATAGACACTTAATAATCTTGAGGAGTTTTCAGGACTGTGGGCCACTCTGTTGGCATTATCAAATTCTTCTTTCGTTATCGCATCTAGGATGAATGGTTCACTAAAATGAAATAGAGCATGAATTTGAAAGGCATTTATGAAATTGAACTTTAATGCACAATAAAGAAAAGGAACAAAAGAGAGTTTTCCAATAACATTCGTAGCCTCCTCTTCATAAATGTGGCGTGCTTCACACCCATGAAAAGGACTCTTACTCGACGCGCTTTCAAACTTTCAAAGGATACTCTAAACCTAGTGCTCGATACCAAGTTTGTCAAGCACCCCAAGACTACACCCTAGACGTAACACGCATACATGAAGTCACACCGACTCCCAAGTCAACCCCTCGGGGCCTCTCATACACTAGTATCCCGAGTAAAACAATATATAAATAGAGGAAGCTGAATAACAGCATAAGAGCATTTGAGAAGATTAACTAGAAGAAAACATTAAAATTTAAAACATTTGATTTAAATTAACTCAAGATCTCAGTTTTCACTGATGTGGAGCTGCTCTAATGCCTTCCTACTAACTCTAAGTCTAATTAAAAATAATAACTCGATTGAAATAATTGAATAATTGCTCACATAGATATATAATAAGAATTTCTAGGAAATTCAGCCCAAAACATACTTTAAAGTAGACTAATTTAATATATAATAATCATTACTCAAAATTTAGGGTCAGAAATCTCTTATTTAACAACAATTTACTTATGAATTAATGGAGATCATATGAGTAATAAACATGGATAATAACCCAATTGAAATTAATGAACACAAACATGAAAATCTCTTCATATTCGAAAATCTCAAGGCTAAACTGGTAGGGAAAATTTTTTGAGGATATTTGGAGATACAAGGAAGGATACCCTTTGTGAATTCCTACATACTGCTGTGAATTCCCGAAGAAGAAGACTCGAACGTCGTAATGAAGGAACAACCCTAAGCTTGCTTGAAGGATTCTTGAGAGGAGAACTTATAGTGATTTTCTCGAAAACTAAGAGTTGGGAATAAGGAATGAACCATTTTCCCACTAGTGTCTAAGATTATTACTAAAATGATGTAGTTTAAGTCTTGGGAGAGTAATAGTCCTTGGAAATTTGTCAGAAAATCGCTGTGTGACCCTAACGAGGACCTAACGGTCGTGGTTGACCACGACTGTGGGTCACGCCTGACTAGCACCGTCTCGTCATACGAAGATCAAAATGCTAAGTTTGGTAACGAGTCACCTAACGATTCGTTGCCACTTACGATAACTCGTTATGACTCTTGTCGTGCATTAATCGGCTAAAAACTCACTAGGGCCGCTAATGGGGACATAAAGAGTCGTTACTAGGACCACGATTCGTTTCCACCCATCAAGTACACCGTCCACTGGGATAATATCCTCAACCCGCACTCCGACCACGATCGACTTCCAACGGGTCATGGTCAAGGACTATGACTCGTGAAGTCCCCTTAAGCTGGGCATTAATCGTCTCCCTCCTTAAAAATTATAAAACCTCCTTCCTCACGGTGCTAACCTAACGAGTCGTGGGGTCACTTAACGACTCGTTAGGTGGGTCGTCCCGTAGCTTTTCACTTTTCTGGATTTGATTTAACCTTGAAAATTAGATTTTGAGTTTCTGGGCATTATAGTGTCGTAGCTAATAAGCAAGAGGAGGAATGTTGATGCTCCCCAAGACAAAAGGAAGAGGTCAAGAAGTACGGGAGACAAACATAGGGCTTATCTCTCATGGCATCATTAAGAATCCTATCAGCTTCCCGACTAATATGCCAAACCCCGAGATATCAGTAAGTACTTTCTAGAGCAAAGACCATCCCAGAGGTCTTTCACCTCCTGCAACTTGATCCGCACTCAAGTGGCCTCTGCCAATTTGGTCGAGATGAAACAATCTTATGAGAACCAACTCGAAAAGTTGGCCTAAAATCTTCCGTCCCATATCACGCACGGCCGGGCATGAGATGAAAGTCTCGTTGATAACTTAAACAAGCTATGTTCCTATGACGGTTCATGGCGTTGTCCTATCTCTCGTAGCGGCAGAGAGTTGAAGAATCTAGCACCAAGGGAGGACCCCAACATGAGCTGCTTGATGAATCCACGGCCGCCCACCTCAGTTGGAGGCCCCATTGATGATTTATTTTAGGGCATGGGGAAGAGGATGAACAAAACCGCGGGGGATGATGGCAATGATGAGGGAAATGAGGCAGATAATTATAATGATAAAGAGTAGTCAAGATCAGGAGTTCCTACTATCTTATGTTCTTTATGTATACATCGGGGACAATGTAATTCCAAAGTTAGAGTGGGATATATTTCTTTTCTTGTTTCTTAGCTCTTGGATCTTTTATCCCTACGCTAAATTTCTTATGCTTTGGTCGCTTTTGTTCTAGTATTTTCATAGTTTGTTGAATGCCATTGTCTAAGCTTTTTGGTTGAATGAAAATTTTCCTCGTGACTTGTTAGGGAAGCATTGTTGGGTATATATTTTAAATTGCCAAATATTTCTGACCCAAGTCTTAATAATTTCCATTTCTTTTTTGTTCATATAGTAGTTAGAAAATAAACTACTAGGATTTTTTATACCATGATTCTTTCCTGGCGAAATCCATTTCCTTTTATTTTCTTTAGTGTCTAACCGGGTGACACTTTCAAATGATATTATGATTTTCTTAAGGAAAATGCCAAGTTTACAGTCTTTTGTATTGGTCAAGCACACTTGCTTTGAGAGAGGCACCACCAATTTTTAATGGCATTGAAAATGAATTCTAAGGATAAAGGGGGCACTGAATCTAAAAATTGAGCATTATTTGTCATGAGGGTACACCCCTTATTTGGCATCTATCTACATCCTATCTTTCTAAAGTGATATTGATGGGAACCGTAAGAATTAAAAATTTAACTCCTTAAAATGTGATTCCTTGTGTGCGAAGTTTTAGCTTAATTTTTGTGTGATTGAATTGGTCGTCTAGAAGTTTCCCTAAGTGTGACTCAAGGAAAATCCTGATGTAGCTGCACTTAGAACATTATTTTAGGCTCTCATATGACCTCCTTTGAACGCTCACCCTTGCTAGCCAATGTTGAGTCTTTAACCCTTTCTTTGAGAACCTCATTACAAGCCTATTACCCTTTGAAACCTCTCTTTGGCAGCCATCCTCCTAGTGCTAAGTGAAAGAAGTGAAAATTCTATGGCTTGATGCCCACCTGGGGAATGATAAGGGAGAATTGAGGCAAAAGCCTAAGTATTGGGGTTTGTAAAGAAAATGAGAAATGTATTGAGCTCAATGTAAGGTAGCACAAAAGTGCAAAGGAATGAATGAATTAAAAGAAAAAGAATGGTTGAAAGGTGTTACCTCTTGCTTAGACGAGGCTAAAAGTGCAAACTAGGAAGAAAAAATGGTAGCTCTTAAAAAATAGGTTGAAGATGTTGGATCATGAGATATAAGGTGGGGTAATATCAACAGAAAAATGGAGTGTGAATAAGTGTTCACAAAGGTCATTAGGAGATTCTAGTCACTAGAACTAAAATGTTATACTAATCCACACCTAGCCTTCATTATGACCCCCAATTCCTAATTGATTTTGAGTGTAGCAACTCTATATTGGTGGCAAGCTCCACGAAGGGCAAGCCTATGGGTCAAGCTATAAGGGTATGAGAATTTCATTGTGAGAATGAGTGTGTTTGCCTTATTCCATAATCCTCTTGCGGTGTGTGAATTGCTTAAAATTAATGATTCCTTCGTTGATGAGTGGCATTGGTTGGGGAACATGCTTGAATGTGTTTAAAGAAAAGATATTATTGAGACAAGAGTGTAGTGAGCTTGGGCAAGCTTTGAAATGTGAATTTGTACCGACTTAAGATGTTATATGAGCTTGTTTTAATAAACCGTGCCCTCTTTGTTTTGAATGAAAGAAATGAATTGTTAATCATGCCAATCGTGTAGCTACTCTTTGAGTCATGTGGATAATTGTCACGATCCGAGAGTAAATCCCATCGTAGACATGGGACAAGGATCCCCGAAGACCTAAAACAACCCATGTACCGAGCATATATCTAATCCATTCACATAAGGCGGAAAGCTTAACTTAATAATCATGCACTAGTTGAAAATAGTAACAAAAGGTGTAAGAAACAAAAATACAAGATCCAAACATAAATGGTCAATACAACACATAGGTCCTAAAGCCTCTAATCATAATAGACTCAAGTTGAAGGACAAAGAATCAACTAACCCCAACCTTTCTCGGAAACAAAAGGTAAATAAAGTCTCAACGAGAAGCCCGAATCATGAGGACTCACCACCAGCCGAGAGAAGAACCGAGCGTGCTAGGTACGATGCGGAACCCGTGGAACCGCATCCTAAAATATGTGGGCCGATTGGAAGGCAATGAGTATTTAAGGTATGAAAGACAATGCTTAAAATCATAAAAGCAGGAGTGGGGACATCATGATCATAAAAAACTGAAATCATTAGCAGTTGTAATGCTCACATTTTCCAAAACATTCAACTCGTCAGTAGTCATAACATGAGGGAAAACAAATACAAACATAATTTGAGCCAAAAGAACATATCATACATGCATTACAAGAATGAGGAACAAGGAGATTGCTATAACCGACATACCCTACGCAGCACACACATGGAGACCGAATTGTAAGCCTAGCTCTGAGGCCGTCGATACCTTGCAAGGGATATGATCAATGAAAGGCATGATAATACCTATGAAGATCCCGTAGGGGCATAGGGATGTATTAATCGAGGAGTTCCTAAACATAACCTATGGTGGCAAGAAGTTCCCGAGATTCTGGCGCAACCTAGGCCCCAACATTCCTGCAAAGTACTACCCAAAACATGCAACGTGCTCATAAAATTCATACATGATATGCATGACTAGTTAAATCATGATATTCATAACATGCTTGAGATTTCATGATACTAGCCATGAAATGGAGCCCTTGGTTGAAAAAATCATAGTTCATGAATCATAAGGACGCAATGCCCATAATTTCAATCATAATTGAAATGCTTAAATTTGAGGAAAACATGATCATAATAACATGAGTAATTGAAAACATGCTTAAAATTCAAAGGTTCATATCATGCTTTAGAAATCACCAAAATCATGAATTTCACAAAAAAAACCCATTATTTAGGGTACATGTTATTTTAGTGATTAAATCATCAAGTATTGAAGAAAATAAGTGAAAACATCCCAACAATTCAGACCCATGATTTTAGACAAACTTCAACACGTTCATATCGGTTTTTGAGGAAACATGTATTTGGGTTATGACCATCAACAATTGATAGCTTTTAACATAGAATTAGGGAGAACTTGGCCATGGGTAGGGACTAAACTACCCATTCAAAACCCCACAGACCTGCTACTTCTTGATTCTTAACTCCATTGAAAAGCCCTAGGTGGAATCTTGAAGATCTTGAAGAAGACACTTGAATCCCTTTCCTCTTCCCTCTCAACTCTTACAAGTACCAAAATGAGGTTTATCATGGATGATTTCCCCTTAAAAGACCCTGTCCCAACCTCAAAACGACGTAGTTTAGGTCTTAGAAGTGTAGGAAATTATGAGAAGGCACTTACTAATTCGCAGGAAATAACTGCTAGGTTACCCTAACGAGCGACCTGACGACTCGTTACTGGGGACAATGAGATGTTGGGACGTTTTGTTCAGTCCACTGGAAACTTTCACCTGCGCTCTTAATGGAGGACAATGGTTTGATACCAACTTTCGTCAAGTACACTGCCTCATCCTTAATTAAATTCCTATAGGCTTGCTCACGACCCACCTCACGAGTCATTGGGCCTAGCCACAACTCGTGGGGTCCCATCCGTTAGGTACACTGGTCAAACCTCCTGGGTAACCCTTAACCTCACCCTATGGGAGACCTGACGACTCGTGGTGGCTGACCACGATTCATACCCATGCCCTTGGGGACCTCAACTCCTTAACAAATTCCGACCTTCCCACGAGCCACCTAACGACTCATTCTGCACTACTACAACATTTTCCAAATTTTTCCCCGTTTGACTCCCGAGTATGATCCTTGGGTTCCCGGGGTATAACAATATCTCCCCCTTGGGAACATTCATCATTGAATGTTTGAAATATGCAGAAACTTAGAATCAGTCATTCACCATATGCAAATACAGATCATTTATGCGGAAAACTAGCGGAAAACCTACCTTCAAAAAGAATTACATAGCTGGACTGAATTCATACATCACATACATATATCATATGATAAAACAAACCTGCACACATGAGCGGAACATGAAAAACTGAATATAGGTTTAGGGAAAAAATTTATACCTCAAACTGAAACTGAGCCGGTAGGGAACAAATGGGGGTATTTAGCCATCACATCCGCTTCATCTTCCCAAGTAGCTCCCTCGACATGCTTATTTATCCATAACACCTTTACTGAGGCTACCTCCTTGTTCCTAAGTCTCCGTACCTGAAAATCCAAGATTTCAACAGGAATTTCCTCATAATTGAGGCTACTCTTCACACCAACACATTCAATCGGGACCACTAAGGATGGATCTCCCAAGCACTTTCTCAAGAGAGATACATGAAATACAGGATGAACTAAAGCCAAATCCGAAGGTAAATTTAACTCATAGGCTACTTTACCCACTTGTCTCACAATCCTGTATGGACCAATATAGCGGGGGCTGAGTTTTCCTTTCTTTCCGAATCTCATTACTCCCTTCATAGGTGATACCTTCAGAAACACCCAATCATCGATCTCAAACTCAATCTCTCTTCTCCTTACATTTGCATAAGACTTTTGGCGATTTTGAGCCATTTTCAGCCTTTCTCTTATCAACTGAACTTTCTCCATCGCCTCATGGACTGAATATAGACTCACTAACGAAGCCTCATCGACTTCAAACCAAGCACTGGGCGATCTAAACCTTCACTCATAGAGATCCTCGAATGGTGCCATCTGAATAAAAGAGTGGTAGCTGTTGTTGTAGGCAAACTTAATAAGAGGTCAATGCTCATCCCAACTACCCTTCACATTAATAACACAAGCTCTCAACATGTCCTCAATAGTCTGGATAGTCTGCTCCGCCTGACCATATGTTTGCAGATGAAATGTTGTGTTGGGCTTGACCTGGGTACCAAGTTCCTTTTGAAAAGATCTCAAGAACTAAGAGGTAACTAGGTGCCTCTATCCGATTGATTGACAAGGGAACTCCATGCAATCTAACTACCAATCAGATGTATAACTTGCATAATCTTCTACTGAGTTGGTGATTTTGACTGGTAAGAAATGAGCAACCTTGGTCAACCTGTCGACCACAACCCGAATGGAGACATACTATCTACGAGTGCGGGGCAAACTTGTTATGAAGTCCTTGTTGATTTCTTCCCACTTCCTAGTAGGAATTCTGATATTTTGGAGTACACCCCTCGGTCTCTGATGCTCAATTTTCACTTGTTGGCAGTTCAGACACTTGGTTACAAATTCTGCAATGTCCCTCTTCATGCCATTCTACCAATAGATTTCCCGCAAGGCATTATACATCTTAGTGGCACCTGGGTGGATAGACTATCGGATCCGTGAGCCTCATGCAACATCCGGCTCCTCAAATCATACATGATCGATAAACAAAAGTGACCTTGGTACATAAGTACACCATCTCTCCCTTTGGAGAAGACTTTTACTTTCAGACTCTTAACACCTTCTTTCAACTTAAACAATGTTGGATCTTCATCTTTCTTAGCCTTCATCTCCGTTACAAAGGATAACTCTGATCTGTTCTGTACAACTACACTACCATCAGCCAAACCAACCAACCTAACCCCCAACCGTGTAAGTCTATGCACCTCCTTCACCAGATCCTTCTTGCCCTCACTCACATGCGACACACTCCCCATAGAGAGTCTACTAAGGGCATCTACTACCACGTTGGCCTTACCCGAGTGATAAAGGACACTCATGTCATAGTCCTTAAGTAGCTCCAACCACCTCCATTGCCGAAGATTGAGATCCTTCTGTGTGAACACATATTGTAAGCTTTTGTGGTTAGTGAATACATCTACATGAACCCCATTAATATAGTTTCGCCACATCTTCAATGAAATAAACCAGAATGACCAACTCAAGATCATGGATCGGGTAATTTTTCTCATGAATTTTCAGTTGTCTAAAAGCATATGCTATGACTTTTTCGTGCTGCATTAATACATATCCCAGTGCGACTCTCAAAGAATCACAGAATACAACAAAGCCATTGGAGCCCTCCGGTAAAGTCAACACCGGTGCTGAAGTGAGTTTGGCCTTCAATTCCTAGAAGCTCTTCTCACAAGCCTCTGACCATTGGAACTTCACCTTTTTCTTAGACAATCTAGTCAATGGAGCTGCAATGGATGAGAAACCTTCTACGAACCTCCGATAGTAACCCGATAATCCCAAAAAGCTTCTGATCTCTGCAGGGATTACTGGTCTGGGCCAGTTCTTAACCGCCTCTATTTTCTGAGAGTCCACCCTTATACCTTCGCTTGACACTACATTTCCGAAGAATGCAACTGAATTCAAACAAAACTCACATTTGCTGAACTTGGCGTATAGCTGGTTATCCTTGATGGTCTTGAGTGCTACCCTCAGATGTGCGGCATGTTGCATCTCGCTGCTGGGGTATATTAATATGTCATCAATGAACACTATCATGAACGTATCCAGATATTCTTTGAATACCCTGTTCATCAGGTCCATAAAAGATGTAGGGGCATTGGTTAGTCCAAAAGACATAATAATGAATTCATAATGGGCATACCGGGTCCTGAAAGCAGTCTTTGGGATATCGCTCACCCGAACCCTGAGCTGGTGATACCCGAACCGAAGATCTATCTTGGATAAATACATAGCACCCTGAAGCTGATCGAATAGATCATCAATCCTGTTCAACTGCCTATAGTCAATACACATCCGAAGAGAACCATCTTTCTTCCGGACGAACAACACTGGGGCACCCCATTGGGACTTACACGGTCTAATGAAACCCTTGTCTAGAAAATCCATCAACTTCTCCATTAACTCTTTTAGCTTGGTTGAGGTCATTCGGTAGGGAGGAATCGATATAGGGCTGCCTGTCGGGTAAAAGATCAATCTCAAAGTTAATATCCCTCTTGGGAGGACCACCTGGTAGTTCATCTGGGAATACCTCAAGATACTCACATACCACAGGGACTGACTAAATGGTCATGGTCTCGGATGTTGAATCCTTAACCCTAACCAAATGGTAAATACAAACCTTAACAATCATTTTTCGGGCTTTGAGATAGGAGAAAAAGCGGCCTACAGGTATTGCTAAACTACCCCTCCATTCTCAAATTGGTTCACTCAGAAAACGGAATTCCACCGCGTGGGTTCTACGGTTAATAGAAGCATAACATGCAAACAACCAGTCCATGCCCAAAATAATGTCAAAATCAGTCATAGCCAATTCTACTAAGTCTGCGGAGGTAACCTTATGCAATATGGGGAAACCTCTATACACCCATCTCGCTATGACTGAATCCCAAATTGGAGAGTACACCAAAAATGATTCTAACAAAGTTTTAGGACTAATCCAAAAGTTACTAGCAATTTACGGTGTCACAAAAAACAATATAGCTCTCGGATCTAACAAAGCATAAGCATCAATATGAAAGACTCACAACATACCCGTGACCACATTGGGAGAAGTCTCCTGCTCCTGTCGAGAGCCAAATGCATAGAACCGGTTCTGGCGCTAACCGCCAGCTGGACGAATCGAAGTACCCTGTTGAGTAGGACGTGCCATTGGAGCTGCTGAACTAGCTATTGGAGTGGGGGCTCCACCAAACCCTGACCTAGCTGTAGGGCAATTCCTGAGCTAGTGTACGGGTTTTCCACAACCAAAACAAGCATCTAAGCCCACCAAACACTTCCCTAGGTTGTTCTTGCCACAACTAGCACAAGATTGGAATGTGTGCTCTATGCGCATGCTATTTTGATGCCTCGAACCTGAAGCCCTACTCCATTGCTCGTCTCACGGCCTGGATGGGGTACTGTCCGAAGATGGTGCTGGTGTAATAGACCTATGCTGGGACTGTTGGTGAGGCCCTCCTCCTGGCCTCAATGGGGAGGACCCGTAGCTATCAGTTCTGGCCCTCTTGGCCTCTCTCTACCTCATATGAGCTGCCTCCATCTGCTGGCNCTCATATGAGCTGCCTCCATCTGCTGGCCATAAAGGACTATCCGTGGGTAGTCCATATCCTGATGAAGATGGTTGTTCTGCAGTCCTTGTCCAAATATTCGGCTACTCACTCCACGAATCTGCTCACCCGCGTTCTCTAGTCCATCACAAACTCAGGGGAATACTTGCATAGGCGAGTGAACTCAAGTGAATATTCTAACACCGTCATCTTTCCATGTTTGGGATTAACAAACTCAATTGCTTTCAATTCTCTCATCTCCGGAGGGAAGAACCTGTCGAGAAAGGCCATGTGAAACTCGTCAGCTGATATGGCCTGCTTTTGCTGCCAGGCTGTCCTTCCATTGCATGAACCAAATATAGGCGACCTCCTTAACATGAGTAATTGAAAACATGCTTAAAATTCAAAGGTTCATATCATGCTTTAGAAATCACCAAAATTATGAATTTCACAAAAAAACCCCATGATTTAGGGTACATGTTCTTTTCGGAATTAAATCATCAAGTATTGAAGGGAATAAGTGAAAACAGCACAACAATTCACACCCACAATTTTAGACATACTTCAACACGTTCATATCAGTTTTTGAGGAAACATGCATTTGGGTTATGACCCATAAACAATTGATAGCTTTTAACATAGAATTAGGGTGAACTTGGCCATGGGTAGGGACTAAACTACCCATTCAAAACCCCACATACCTGGTACTTCTTGATTCTTAACTCCCTTGAAAAGCCCTAGTTGGAATCTTGAAGAGCTTGAAGAAGACACTTGAATCCCTTTCCTCTTCCCTCTCTACTCTTCCAAGTATCAAAATGAGGTTTATCATGGATGATTTCCCCTTAAAAGACCCTGTCCCGACCCCAAAACTATGTAGTTTAGGTCTTAGGTGTGTAGGAAATTATGAGAAGGCCCTCACTAATTCGCAGGAAATAACTGTCGAGTGACCCTAATGGGCGACCTAACGACTCGTTACCAGGGACAATGATTCGTTGGGTCATTTCATTGAGTCCAATGGAGCTTTTCACCTAGTCTCTTAACGGAGGACATGACGACTCGTCCCCCGAGGCAACAACTCCTTACCAGCTTCCGTCAACTACATTTCCTTATCCTTAATCAAATTCCTACAGGCTTGCTCGTGACCAACCTCACGATTCGCTGGGGCTGGCCACGACTCATTGGGTCCCATCCATTAGGTACGCTATTCAAACCTCCTGGGTAACCCTTTACCTCACCCCATGGGAGACCTGAGGACTCGTGGTGGCTGAGCACGAGTCGTTCCCATGCCCGTGGGGACCTCAACTCATTAACACAATTCAACCTTCCCACGAGCCACCTGAAAACTCGTGGGGTATCCTCACGAGTCGTCTAAAGACTCATTCTGCATTGCTTCAACATTTTCTAGATTTTTCCCTGTTTGACTCTGATGTCTGATCCTTGGGTTCTGGGGGTATAACAAAAATTGTTGAGTTTTTTCTTTTCATTGAGTTGGTATGTGATTTTTGGGTTGTTTAGTCCAAGAGGTCCCTTATGAAAAATCTCTTGTGGTGTAAATGCTTACTTCAATTGTTCAACTGTAAAGAAATACGTTTCTTGAGGACAAGTTATGGTTCAAGTTTTCGGGTTTGAAGAGTTGATAATTTACCAACTCATCAGGCTTTTAAGCATGAGCTTTTGCTTGGTTTTTGACTTATTTAGGAAGGTTTTACTCCCTTTCTCTATAGTTTCTGTAGGTATTGAACTTAAATAGGTAGAGCATAAAAATTAAACAAAAATCATGGAGCAGAAAGACCAGGACCTGTGCTCCGTAGGAGGACACCTGTGAAATGCAGGTCAAACGCAGTAATGCACTGGTTTGAGGCTAAACGAGTACATGCGAAATGCAGGAGGCTGTTAGGAGTCTGGTCCAGACCGGCGAGACCCTTATGCTCTGAGGATAGGAACTTGGGAAATGCAGGTGCCTCGCAAGTAAGGTCGCGCTGAAGAAGGTAAAATGGTCCGAATTCAAACAAAGACTTTTTGGAGGCTGCTGAGGGGCATAATGGGAAGAAAATGCATAAGAAAAGAGAGTAGACTTTACCTAATTTGAACACCTTTTAAAAACAATAGAATATTCTTGTAGAGAACACTCCATATTGTACTGTTTTGAATTTCTAAAGAGAGAAAAAAGATAGAGAGCTTTTCTACATATTCTTCTTCCTCGTTAAGGTAAGTACCTTCATTGAAGAACATCTTTGAGCTTGAAATTCACTCTTGTTGATGAATGATATAGATTTATTTATTAATATAATTTGTTTTTCTTCTTCTATGAGTAGCTAAACATCTTGCTAGGGGTGTGTGCATCATAGGGATAGATTAGATTGGGTGTTGCTACTTTAATCTTAGAATTACTTATTTAGCTTAAATCTGTTATTTTCTCTAAATTATAATGGAAATATCCATAGTTTCAAATATGGGTTGTGTTTACTTATTCTATTATTTCCTGAATAACGGTAATAGAATATGGGTGAGAAAACAATGGTGATTCAAAATACATTGTCATACACCCATTAAAGAATTGAGGTTAGAAATAGCTCGATTCTTGTCAAAGTGGGACCTTAGGGTTTTAGAAAACCCGATGCAAAAGATACTCAAGTGATTGAGAAAATTTGAGTATCGCCTTGTCCATGACTAGTTTTGTTTGCAAGTAATGGTTCGAATTTCTTGTTAGCCACAATCCTATTAATGCTCGGTCAAAAGCACACCCCAAGTCATTACTCATATTGTTAATTTAATGTTGGTTGCCTTGTTGATTTGTTATTGAGTAAAATTCCAATTGTGATCCTACTTTCCCCAACATTCACTTTTCTATCTTTAATGAAATGATGTGACATAGTTTAATTCGATAGATAAATTTTTTTCCATCAATCTCTATTCCCCGTGGATTCAGGATCGACTCATGAGTTGGGTAATTATATTGTGACGATCGTTTATACTTTCTCCTAGCGAGGAGTGGATTGGATGTCATCAAATACTTTAATTTATTAGTTAGAGATTAAATTGGGCATGTGGGTGGAAATATTTCCCCAATTCATTACCCTAGATACCTAGGTAACTAATTCATTGACTTGTCTTCAATATCCAAGAGGAATTGAGAAGTTGGAGGTGATGAACCCTAGCTTCTACTTGAGAGAAAAATCTAATATACATATGGTTGAAGTTAATGAGGATTTAGGCTAGGTTAAACCCTGTCATCTATCCTTTAGGAAGCCGAAAATGACATCATGTAGGTGTTAAAAGCATAGGAGTTTATTAAAATACCCCCAAAGTGCTTAAATAAAGCCTGAAACTGGCAAAACCAACGACCAAAGGGACGGTTCGCTGGTTGATAGGACGACCCACACTGTGGTTCATCCAATGCCTTTTCCTATTTGGCTAAGCACTCATACCTTTTTACTCCGAACTGTGATTGATGCAAGGTCAGATACATTCGAAAGAAGACTCAAAGGGATTCAATTTGATGTGTTGAATCACCCAAAAATACTTTGAATAATGGGATTTATGGTCTTTGAAGTTGACCCCTGTAAGAACTTAGATAAAAACTCAATCAGTAAGAAGGCACTCAACTCAACTTTATGCTAGAGGTTCCTTATGATCGTAATTTGTCTCCAATTCACTTCTCACACTTAAAAATTGATCTTAACACCTAATTCTATAAAATTGTTCAAGCTTGGGTCTTTCCACATACTTAGAATAGTTTCAAACTTAGCCCGGAAGGCTGATGCATTTCAATATCTCAACTAACGACTAAAACGATGACCGATACAATCATACAATGAGTCATAGATCCACTCATCAATTCAGGGAAATTTTTGACATTTTTTAGAAGTTGATACAATGGGAACAACCAATGGCTCATTGGTTTATAGGACGAGTAGTTCTAAGGGTCGTCGATTTGTTTTGGTGCCATTCTCGGATGGTTTTAGCTGAAAGTATTGGATCTATTCATAGGGATTTTTGGGGTATTACAATATTTCCCTCTTTAGGGACATTCGTCCTCAAATGTAGGCTAACTAAGCTGAAAGGATAGGAAAGAAACTGCAATCCCAATAACTAGGAGCTAAGGACTGAAGGTGATGGAGTGACTGACTTCTGGCATTAAATACATGACTGAACTGAATATATAAAACATACATACATGCTAAAACATGAAAAGAACTGTGAGGCATGAACTGGATATGAAATTGAATAGAGTATTAAGGAGGAAACTAATACCTTATGTTGGAACTGAGTTGGAAGGGAAAAGATTAGGGTATCTAGCCATCATGTCTACTTTAGCTTCCCATATAGCTCCTTCAACTTCCTCATTCCTCCACAATAACTTTACTAATCCTACTTCCTTTTTTCTCAACTTCCAAACCTTGTGATCAAGGATCTTAACCGCAACCTCCTCATATCAAAGGCTGTCCTTCACACCAATGCTATCTACTTGAACCACTAAAGCTGGATCACCGATGCACTTCTTCCACAAGGACACATGGAACACCGGATGCACTAAATCTAATTTCGCTGGCAATTGCAACTCATAACCATTTTTCTCACTCACCTCAGAATCCTGTAAGGACCAACATATCAAGTACTAGGCTGCCCCCTCTTTCCAAATGTTATAACTCCCTTCATGGGAGACACCTTCAGACACCCAATTATCAACCTCAGAGTCAAGCTCTCTCTGCCTAACATCTGCATAGGATTTTTGACAACTCTGGTTGTCTTCAACCTTTCTATAATAAGTTGAACCTTCTCTATAGCCTCATGAACTAAATCTGGCCCTATCAACGTAGCCTCACCTACCTCAAACCATCCAATAGGTGATCTACATCTCCGCCTATAAAATGATTTAAATGGGGCTATCTGAATGCTTGAATGATAACTGTTATTTTATGAAAACTCAATGAGAGGTTAGAGATTATCCAACGAACCTTGAATCGATAACACAAAATCACAACATGTCCTCCAAGGTGTGTATGGACCCCTTGGACTGATCCTTTATTGGTGAGTGAATATATATGCTAAGCATCGCCTGAGTACCAAGACCCTTCTAAAACAACCACCAAAACTGAGAGATGAACTGAGTACCTCTATTTGAGATGATAGAAAATGGAACCCCATGCAACCAAAATAACCTCCAAATGTACGATCTTGCATAATCCTTGGCTGAGTCTGTAGCCTTGACCAGTAAGAAATGTGCTGATTTGGTCATCCGTTGACTATCACCCATATAAAATCGTATTGTCGGTGTGTACGAGGAAATCCTACAATGAAGTCCATATTGATCTCTTTCCACTTTCAAGCAGGAATTCTGATTACTTAAAGCATACCTCCAAACTCTTCCCACACTCTAGCCTAACTTCTCTAGACTGTAATACCCCAAAAATGCCTAAGATTAGACCCGAGATTTAAAAATGGGAGTTGGCTGAAATTCGAAAAAATCCCACAGAATGGACGACCCAACAAATTGTCGGTCCAACCAATGACCCGTGAGAAGTAGTCATGGAAAGATGTTTGCCTGGTAGTAGTGGGTAGTGAAGAGTGAAGTGAAGAGTGAAGTATCGACCCATTGTTTGATACAACGAGTTGTTAGTGCGAGTCGTGGTGAGAACTGGTCCTCAGCTTAAGGGAAAGTAACGGGTCATCCCACGACCCATCATGAGAAGTAACGGGTCGTGGTCACCAATCATTGGAAAGAATGCTTATAAATTCCAGTCTACACAACGGAAGAAAACAATGACTTGTTGGAGGAAGTAAAGAGTCGTGGTGAGGCTCGAGGGAAGGACTAGTACAGGACTTGAAGGAGAAAACCACAGATGATAAAAAGACCCATCCTTTGAAGTAATGACTCATTCTGTCGAGTCGTGGGAAGGAATGTGGAAGTGTGAAATGAGGCAGTGGATCCAACGACTCGATATCACAAATCGTTGTATCATGTAACGACTTGTGGGATCGTCCGTTGGTTCACCTAGTGCAGATTTTTTTAGAGATTTCATTAAGGGAATTTTCATTATTCCTAGTCCTAGGGTCCTAAACTATGTCGTTTAGGGATTGAAAATCAGTGTTTATTGAGGGAAAAACCCACCCCAGGCTTATTTATTTCCATGCTTGCAAAGTTAAGGGATTGAAGAGGTGATCAAGCTTGTTCTTCAAGGGTTTCTTAAAATTTTCCATTGGACTTCCAAGGAGTGGTGAGATTTGATTTTCCCCAGGTATGTACGGTTATGAATGGGTAAATCCTTTCATACCCATGCCCAATCTCTTTCAATTCATGAAATTTCATATCTAAATTCTATGGGGGTTTTCCCAATGCATGAAATTTTTATCTCTCTACATGGGCTTGATCCAATTGAGTTACTATTATTGAATAACAAATTATGGGCAATTTTTATGTATCTTTTCATTAAAAATCATGTTTCAAGTTTTACAAATTAAAATGATCATTTGTGAAACGTTCATGAAAGTCAAGGTTTATGATTAATGTTCATGTATGATGTATTATTGATTATGAAAATAATGTTTCAAGTTACCCATGGTTATAATGATGTTTTCCAATGCATCGTGTATTTTTAAGCACGGTAAAGTATTGGGCAATACCCACATGGTCAAGGATTATTTATGATTTATGAAATGGATTTCATAATTTATCGATTTATGATGTTGGCCGACTAAAGGGCCCTTGATTCTTGGCTAATCATGTATTTAATGGGGATCAATGGTGATAATGTTTATTTATCCATGAATCTCAATAAATGATGTTATTTATTTATATATGAGCCTATTCTGCATGTTTTTGGGAGTAGTGTCTAGCACCGAGAAGCCCGGCATTCAAAGGACTATGCTGATGTCTCATAACTACGTGCCTCTATAGGTTTATAATGATACATTATAATGTTAATGAACCCCTCTTTGTGATATCACATAATGCATGTCCCTCGCCTGGCAAGCCAGGGGAGACTCTGCCGACTTGAGTGAGATAGTTGGGGCTCATGTACGGCTCTACCATGATGATGTCGATTATGACGAGTCCTCCCATTGTTGTGCATGTTTTATGCATTGTTTTGTTTATGTGTTTGGCTCAAGTGATTATTGAATGGAGTTTCTCTTATGACTATGATAATGAATGGTTTACGAACAATTTGAAAACCTTGAGCCTTATGTTATCTTATGATATTTATGATACAGGCATGTTCTATTCTCTTATGATCATTTATGAGCTTTTATATATTTTTAAATGTTTGTTTTACTTACCTTGCATACTCGGTACATTCCACGTACAGACCGCATACTCTATGCTCTATCATTTTATGATACAGGCTCCAATCTTCTGATCCAGCACCGTCAGTAGTCCATCTCAGAGTTTAGCATCCAGTTTCTTGGTGAGTCCTCATTCCCCGAGGACCATATGTTTTAGATACTAATGTTCCCTTTAGTTTTCATTTTGTCGGGTTAGTTGGGGATGTTGTCCAATCAACCCATCTGATACAATAGAGGTTTTCAGACTATATGTATACTTAGTTGTTATGTATTTAGTACGTACCTCTTATCATGCTATGCTACGTTATGTTTATGCTTTCGCTATATTATTATGTTAAGTATTCCTCTTTAATGATATGGAGTTGGATGAATGTTCATGCCATGGGTCGACTTGGTGTCTCTTGGGGCTCCTTGTCTCGTGTTACTATCTGAGTATATGTTCGGGTCATGAAAAACTTGGTATTAGAGCCATATGTTTGAAGTGTCCTAGGGTGTCTGAAACCCGCGTTAAGTAGAGTCTTTTTCTTAGGTGTGAAGCGCACCACATTTATGATGAAGAGGACATGAGACGTTTAGGAAATGTTCCCTTCTTTCAAGATCCATGTTGCGCGATAAGATGTCTCTCTATCCTTCTAATTCATGCTATTCGCGATTTCAGAATCATGGCTCCCCGAAGAATGAATGGTAGGAGGAATGAAAACAGAGATGGCCACGAGGATGGCAACGGTAATGGGAACCAACAGGCCCCACCAGTTCAGGAGCACCAGGCACTGGAGCCAGTTGCTCATGTTGAGTTCGGGAAGCTATTCAGATGCTTGCGAAGGCCTTGACCGCTCAGGTAAATCATTAGGCGATTGTGCATGTTCCGCGAAATAGGAATTCAGTGTTGGCTCGAGTCAGGGACTTTTTGAGAATGAACCCGCCAGAGTTCCTCGGGTCAAAAGTAGATGAGGACCCACATGTATTCATAGATGAGATTATGAGGATCACCTAAGTAATATGGGTGAATTGAGTTCAGCGCGGGGGGTGGGCCTCATACCAGTTGAAAGTGGTCGCTCACATCTGGGTTTGCCAATGGAAAGATAGCAAGACGTCGGAGCAGGCCCGGTCACTTGCGAGGAGTTCCATGTTGCATTTTTGGATCTGTTCTTCCCTCGAGAGATGAGGGAGATGAAGGAAGCTGAGTTTGTAAACCAGAAGCAGGAGAGGATGACAGTACATGAGTATGCTCTTGAGTTCACTCGCTTGTCAAAGTATGCCCCAGAGTTAGTGGTTGATCAGAGGCCACGGGTGAGACGATATGTTCATGGCATGGCGGGCTCTTTGGACAAAGATTCCAGGACCGCTGTGCTCCACAAGGACATGGATTTCCCTCGGATAGTTTTGTACACCTAGCAGATGGAGGCGGCTCACACAAGGGAGAGGCCAAAAGGGCCCGAACAGATAGCCATGGGTTTACTCATCAGGGGTCCGGTGGTGGTTACTGCCCTCAGTTTCAGTAGAGGTCACTAGCTACAGCACCATCATCAGCTAGTGTTCCATCCAGAACAAAGGGTGATTAGAGGAACAGAGGGGCACGCAGGTAGAGCACACCTTTCTAGCCTGCAGAAAGTGTGGCAAGAGTCATGTTGGGGAGTGCTTGCTCAACTCAGATATTTGTTGTGGGTGTGATAGATCTGGCCACATGCACCGAACATATCCATTTTCTAGACAGGATGTTTGATATAGGTTGTGCACAAACTACCAGGTCAGCAGCAACTCCAGCACGTTCAGCTTCGCAAAAGGCATCTACTAGTGTGGGTGGCGGACAACACCCAAACAGATTCTATGCCCTCACCTCACGTTAGGAGCAGGAGACGTCACCGGATGTGGTTATTGGTATGTTACGAGTGTTTCACCTTGATGCTTATTCTTTGTTAGATCCAGGGGCTACCATGTTTTTTATGACGCCTTATATTTCTAGTAGCTTTGAAGCTAGTCCCGAAATTCTGTCAGAACCATTTTAAGTTTCTACTTCTATTGGGGATTTGGTTGTAGCTAAGTGGGTGTATAGAAGATGTTCGATCACTATATTTCATAAAGTCACATCCGCAGACGTTGTAGAGTTAGCCATGACTGACTTTGATATTATTCTTGGCATGGATTGGTTGTATGCCTGTTATTCTTATGTTAATTGTAGAACCCGTGAGGTGGAGTTCAGCTTTCCGGGTAGTCAGTCTTGGAGTGGAAGAGTAGTCCAGCCGTGCTTGTAGGTCATTTTATTTCCTATCTTAAGGCTAGGAAGATGATTTTCAAGGGTTGTATGTATCATCTAGTTAGGTTTAAGGATGTTGAGTTTGAGACCCCGACTATCCTGTTAATTCTGGTTGTGCGTGAGTACCCAGAAGTATTTGCTGATGACTTACCGGTTGTTCCTCCCGAGAGGGAAATTGATTTTGGTATTGACCTTCTTCCCGACACGCGGCCTATATCTACCCTCCTTATAGAATGGCTCCACCTGAGCTAAATAGTTGAAGGAGCAGTTGAAGGACCTGTTATATAGGAGTTTCATCCGATCGAGCAAGTCTCCAAGGGGTGCACCAGTCTTGTTTGTCCAAAAGAAGGATGGTTCACTTCGGATGTGCATTGATTATCGGCAATTGGACAAAGTCACCATCAAGAACAGGTATCATCTACCCTAGATTAATGAATTATTTGACCAGCTTCGGGGTGCCAAGTGCTTTTCGATGATAGATCTCAAATTCGGGTACCATCAGCTTAGGGTTCGGGAGAGCGATATCGCGAAAATAGCCTTCAGGACGCGGTATGGTCATTATGAGTTTGTATTTATGTCTTTTGGACTAACAAATATTCCTGCAGCTTTTATGGACTTGATAAATAGGGTGTTCAATCCATATGGATATGTTCGTGATTGTGTTTATTGATGACATCTTGATATACTCTCAGAGTAAGGAGGAGCATACAACTCATTTGAGGGTGGTGCTACAGACTCTCAAGGATTGCCAATATATGCTAAATTCAGCAAGTGTGAGTTTCGGTTGGACTCTGTGGCGTTTTTGAGACATGTGGTATCAAGTGAGGGCATATAGTTGGACTCTCAGAAAATAGAAGCGGTGAAGAATTGTCCTAGACCGTTGAATCCTTTCGATATCCAGAGCTTCTTGGGTTTAGCCAACTATTATCGAAGATTTTTTGAAGGCTTCTCATCGATTGTAGCACCTTTGACCAAATTGACCTAAAAGAAGGTTAAATTCCATTGGTTGGAGGCTTCTGAGAAGATATTCCAAGAGTTTATGACTCGAGCTACTTTAGCACCGGTGTTGACCTTGCCCGAGGGTACCGATGGGTTCGTAGTGTATTGTGATGCTTCAAGGATGGGACTTAGGTGTGTATTGATGCAGCACGGGAAATTTATATCATACGCCTCTAGACAGCTACAATTTCATGAGAAGAACTACCTGACCCAGATCTTGAATTTGTCATGAGGGTATTTTCCTTGAAGATATGGAGACATTATTTGTATGGGGTCCACGTGGATGTGTTCATGGATCATAAGAGTTTGCAATATGTGTTTACCTAGAAGGGCCTTAATCTTCGGCAAAGGAGGTGGTTGGAGTTACTCAAGGACTACGATATAAGTGTGCTTTACCATCCAGGTATGGCCAATGCAGTAGTAGACACACATGGTAGACTCTATATGGAGAGTGTGTCTCATGTTGGTGAGGGAAAGAAGAAGTTGGTGAAAGATGTACATCGACATGCGAGGTTGGGAATTCAGTTGGTTGACTCGAACGATGGCGGTGTTATTGCTCACAACAGATCAGAATCTTCCTTGGTGACTGATGTGAAAGCTAGACAAAATGAGGATCCGATTTTGGTAAAGTTAAAGGAAGTCGTTCAAAATCAAGAGGTGGAGGTCTTCTCCAAAGGGGGAGATGGTGTGCTTCGATACCAGAGTCTTTTATGTGTTACGGATGTTGATAAATTGAGGAGCCAGATGTTGCATGAGGCTCACGGATCAAGATATTCAATCCATCCGGTTTCCACCAAGATGTACCATGACTTTTGAGAAGTTTATTGGTGGAATTGAATGAAATAGGACATCGTGAAATTCGTAGCTAAGTGCCCAAAGAGTCAGCAAATATAGGTCGAGCACTAGAGACTGGGAGGTGTGCTTCAGAATATCAGGATTCCTACTTTGATGTGGGAAGAAATTAATATGGATTTCATCATAGGTTTACCTCGCACTCGTCGATAATATGATTCCATTTGGGCTATGGTAGACAGGTTGACCAAGGCGGCCCATTTTCTACCGATCAAAACCACGGATTCAGCGGAGGATTATGCCAAAAAATATATATGGGAGCTAGTTCGATTGCTTGGAGTGCCCTTATCTATCATTTCAAATAGGGGTACCCAATATACCTCTCAGTTTTGGAGGTCATTTCAAAAAGGACTTAGTACTTAGATTAAGCTCTGCACATCATTCAACCTGCAACTACATGGCCAAGCAGAGCGGACAATTCATACTCTCAAAGATATGTTTAGAGCATGCGTGATTGACTTCAAAGGTAGCTGGGATGAGCATTAACTCTTATCGAGTTTGCATACAATAACAACTATCATTCTAGTGTCCAGATGGCACCGTTCCAGGCTCTCTATAGCCAGATATGTAGATCGCCTATTGGTTAGTTGGAGGTTGGTGAAGCGGCAGTGATAGGGCCAGATTCGGTTCATGAAGCTACAAAGATGTTTAAGTTTATAAGGGATAGGTTGAAGATCGCAGTCGCCAAAAGTCCTATGTCGACATGAAAAGGAGAGAATTAGAATTTGAAGTTAATGATTGGGTGTTTCTAAAGGTATCTCCCATTAAAGGGTGATGTGTTTTGGAAAGAAAGGAAAACTTAGCCCCCGTTATGTTGGCCCTTACCAGATTGTGAAACGGGTTGGCAAGGTGGCATATAAATTGGAGTTGCCCTCAGAATTAGCTTATGTATATCATGTTTTCCATGTTTCGCTCTTAAAGAAGTGTTTGGGTGATCCAGCTCTAGTTGTCCCATTGGACAGTATTGGTGTGAAAGAAAGCCTTAGTTTTGAGGAGGTCCCGGTGAAAATATTGGATCATCAGGTTCGACGGCTAAGGAACAAGGAAGTAGCTTCAGTTAAAGTGTTATGGAGGAATCAACATGTTGAGGGAGCTACGTGGGTAGCCAAAGTGGATATGATGGCTAGATACCACATTTAGTCTCTACCGGCTCAGTTCCAACTTGAGGTATCCGTTTTTGCCCTAAAAACTCTATTTAGTTTTTCATGTTCAGTTCATGTTTTCAAGATTCTTTTATGTATATGGATGTGTATGTGAATCATGAATTCAGTTCAGCGATATAGTTTGAAATGCAGATAGTCATTTCGTTAGTTTTTTGTTTAGATGATTAGTATTTGAATATGATGATTACATTTCTCTATTTTCTGTATATTTCCCACATTCGAGGAAGAATGTTCCCATAGGGGAAATATTGTAATACCCCTAAAGTGCCTAAGATTAGACTCGGGATTTAAAAATGGGAGTTGGATGAAATTGGGAAAAATCTCACAGAACGGATGACCCAATGGATCGTTGGTCCAACCACCAACCCGTAAGAAGCAGTCATGGAAAGATGTTGGCCTGGTAGCAGTGGGTAGTAACGAGTGAAGTAACGACCCATTTTTTTATACAATGAGTCATTACTAGGAGTCATGGTGAGAACTAGTCCTCCGCTTAAGAGGAAGTAACGGGTCATCCCACAACCCACCGTGAGAAGTAACGGGTCGTGGTCACCAATCGTGGGAAAGAATGCTTATAATTTCTAGTCTATATAACAAAAGCAAACCACGACTTGTTGGAGGAAGTAACGATTCATGGTGAGACTCGTGGGAAGGACTAGTATAGGACTTGAAGAAGGAAACCACGGACGATACAATGACCGGTCATTTGAAGCAACGACTAATTCTGTCGAGTCGTGGGAAGGAATTTGACAGCGTGAAATGAGGCAGTGGACCCAATGGCTCGATACAACGAGTCTTGGTATCATGTGACAACTTGTGGGATCATATGCTGGTTCACCCAGTGCAGATTCTTTCAGGTATTTCATTAAGGGAATTTACATCATTCCTAGGTCCTTGGGTCCTAAACTACGTCGTTTAAGGCTCGAAAATCAGTGTTTATTGAGGGTAAAATCCACCCTAGGCTTATTCATGCATGCAAATTTCAGGAATTGAAGAGGTGATCAAGCTTGTTTTTCAAGGGTTTCTTCAAATTTTCCATTTGGCTTTCCAGAAGTGGTGAGATTTGATTTTCCCCAGGTATGTAGGGTTATGAATGGGTGAATCCTATCACACCCATTCCTAATCTCTTTCAAATCATGAAGTTACCTATCTAAATTCTATGGCTTTTTTACCCAATGTATGAAATTTTGATCTCTCTATATGGGCTTGATCTAATTGAGTTACTATTATTGAATTACGAATTATGGGAAAGTGTTATGTTGTTTTTCATTAAAAATCATGTTTCAAGTTTTACAAATTAAAATGCCCATTTATGAAAAGTTCATGAAAGTCAAGGTTTATGATGAATGTTCATGTATGATGCATTATTGATTATTACAAGAATGTTTTCAAGTCACCCATATTTATAATAATGTTTTCCAATGAATTGAGTATTTTTAAGCATGGTAAAGTATTGGGCAATGCCCATATGTTCAAGGATGATTTACGATTTATGAAATGGATTTCATAATTTATCGATTTATGATGTTGGCTGACTATAGGTCCCTTGATTCTTGGCTAATCATGTATTTAATGGGGATCAGTGATTATAATGTTTATTTTGCTTTGAATCTCAATGAATGATGTTATTGATTTACGTAAGAGCCTAATGTGCATGTTTTTGGGAGCAGTGTCTAGCACCAAGCAACCCAACATTCAAAGGACTACGTCGGTGTCTCATAACTACATGCCACTGTACATTTTTAATGATCCATTACAATGTTAATGATCCCCTCTTTCGTGATATCACATAATGCATGTCCCTCACCTGGCAAGCAAGAGGTGACATTGCCCACTTGAGTGAGATAGTGGCTCTACCATGAAGGTGTCGGTTATGACGAGTCCTCCCATTGTTGTTCATGTTTTATGCATTGTTATGTTTATGTGTTTGGCTCAAGTTATTATTTAATGAAGTTTCTCTTATGACTATGATAATGAATGGTTTACAAATGATTTGAAAACCTTGAGCCTTATGTTATCTTATGATATTTATTATACAAGCATGTTGTCCCTCTCTTATGATCATTTATGAGCTTTTATGTATTTTGAAATGTCCGTTTCACTTACCTTGCATAGTCGGTACATTCCACGTACGGACTACATACTCTATGTTGTATCATTTTATGATGCAGGCTCCGATCTTCAGATCCAGCACTGTCAGTAGTCCATCTCAGAGTTTAGCATCCAGCCTCTTGGTGAGTCCTCATTCTCCAAGGACCATATGTTTCAGATACTGATGTTCCCTTTAGTTTTCTTTTTGCCAGGTTAGTTGGGGATGTTGTCCCATCAACCCATCTGATATGATAGAGGCTTTCAAACTGTATATAGTACTTAGCTGTTATGTATTCAGTACGTACCGCTTATCATGCTATGCTATGTTACGTTTATGCTTCTGCTATATCATTATATTAAGTATTGCACTTTAATGATATGGAGTTAGATGAATGTTCATGCCATGGGTAAACTTGGAGTCTCTCGGGGCTCCTTGTCCCATGTTACGATCTGGGTCTATGTTCGGGTCGTGACATAGATCTCTTACAATCTAAAGTTATTTTCCCAAGAATACTACTTATCTTTATCGTGATGATCTCTTGATGTTAAGTTCTAATCCATAAGTCTGTGGTCACACAGCACAATGGTTCACCGATTCACCATCACCTTATTCAAGCCTATCACTATAATCATCTTGAGGCTCCTCTGAAGCTTATACTACCCAAGAACCTTTCTGCCTCCCTAACATGGCTAATAACTTATACTCCACGAACTTCCACCTACAGGGCATCTAAGGCATAAACAGGAAGTCATCCCGAATGCACATGATGTAACCATCATCTCTATCCCAGGGTGAACATACGTAGGGTTTAGAGTAAGGAAATTGTGAGCATGAATCAATCTAGAAATTTAAGCTGGGCATATACCAGATATAGCACGATCTTGTGAGTTGTTAAGGCAAATCTTAAGGACTGAGTTCATAGAGTTGAGCATACTGTGAGACATGAGTTTACATATATAACGAGTTTCATGACATGAAACTAAGTTTTATCGAGTCATGGATTAATTTTGAGATTGCTGACTGAAGCGGTTACCTATCAATCTGAGAACCTGAATATGAGCATTAGTAAAGCGTAACGTCGACTGAAACATAAGAGAAAACATCTTAATAGGGATGGATTTACATACCATAGATACTATTTTTGGAACCCCCCTATCAGAAAAACTCAAGATTTGACTTGCCCTTCAACTTATCATTTCCCGCTTAGCTTAAAGTAATCATTTGTCACGGTCCAAGCTAGGACCATGGGACGAGACTCGGGACCTAGAGCCATGAAAGGCTCCAAACTAACCCATGACACATATATAGCTTGAATAAGAGCATTACTATGTGGAAATAAAGCATGAACGTGATATAAGCAGAGGTCTGCATAGAATATCAACATGAACGTAAACACATGCTAACATCGTTGAACTATCTACACATAACTGTCTAAAATGCCTCTACACATCTAATGAGCTGATGGGACAACACCCCCAACTAGCTCTCTAGTTTGAAACTAAAAGACATGAACAAAAGAGCTATAATCAAAACTGACGTACTTGGATCATGAGGACTCACCAAAACTGAGATAGAGCTGGACCGAGTGGGAGCAAGCTAATGATGGAACTGAGATGGATCACCCAAACCTATATCATGAGACAATATAGAACATAATATGTTTTCAGTACTTTCAATATACTGAGTATGTAGAGAATTAAAACGTACTAGTAAAACAATAATTTGAAATCATGAATTTTAAACAAGATAGAACATGAGAATAAGGACAACAAGCTAAAAACCATATCTAAAAACCATATTTATAAAGTAATTATAATCATGATATATTCATCATAAGATAAAAATAATGAGCTAAGGTTTTAAAATAGAAATCATTTAATATACCATAGATGAAATCATAAGTGAGAATTGATAAACTAGTCAATGGGTAAAATATGCTATAAAACATAATATTGTAAGAAATGAACAAAACTAACTAAAAACATGAGGAATAATAGGGACTAATCATAACTGGCACCATAATGATAGACCTTACATGATGCCAACTATCTCGCTCAAGTTGGCAGAGCCGTTCCAAGCTTGCCAAGTCAAGGAACGATTAAGGCATGATATCACTTGTGAATTCCCGTAGGATTTCAGCATAAATATATACCTAAGGGGGCATGTATTTTTGAGATTCGGATTTTTCGTGAACCCCTAGCCTACTCGGTGCTAGACACTACCCCTAAAAACAAGCACATGACTCATAATCATCAATGTGAAAATAATACTTGAACATGCATGGGCTAGCCGAAATATGAAATCATATTTATACTTGATATGCATGAAATAACCATAGAAAGGATTCCATAAAGTTGTCCAAGATACTTGTAGTTGAATTTCATGAAAATCATACAAGCTTGAATAGATCTTCATAACTTGAAATCATAAAATTCATAAGTTTCTAAGAATTCATAAATATTCATGCATAATTTCATATTTCATCATACTTGAAATCATGGGCTCCTATGCTTGAAATTCGTAAATCATGCATAATAAGGCATAATCTTTATAAAGTTGAAATAATGAATTAGTAAGTAAATTGAGAGTCAAATTTGTCAGAACAACCATAAATCATTAATTGAAACATAAGAGAATTGAACCCATAGAATAGCATGAAAGATTACATTGAATTGGGTTAAACCCAACAATTTTAACATGACATGCTTGGAACTTGAAATGATAGAATTGGGATGAAATTGGGCATGAGGGTGGAATAATTTCCCCTATTCATAACCCTACATACCTGGGTAATTGACTCCAAACTTTTCTTGAAAACCCAGAATGATTTGAAGAGATTTGATAAACAACCCTAGCCTTGATATTGAGAAAGAATTCCAACTATCATCCTTTGAAGGGAATGAATAATTTAGCTAGGTTAAACCCTTACAATCTTACCCTTAGTAGGCCTAAAACAGCGTCAATTAGGTAAAAAGTTATAGGAGTTTCTGAAAATACCCTAGGACTACCGAGATTTAAAAAAAACTGGAAAAATAAATGACCAAATCAACGGGTCATGGTAACATACAACAGATCGTTGGTCCATCTGTTGTTTCCCATCGTTCTTCCGAAACTTTTTGAATCTAATTCCAAAACCATAAACAAAGACCCGTACAATTAAACAACAGTCCGTACAATCCCCTCATGGGTTCTGAGCCAAATTTTGGCAACTCAGTGGAATTGATCTAACGTCCATAACTAATGGCTCGTTGGTTTGAAGGATGAGTCATACTATGACTCGTTGTATGGCCCTAGTGCTATTTTTCAGCTATTTTTTACCAAAAGTCTCTGATCTAATATAAGGAACTTTTTGGGATATCACATCATTATAAGGCCCTTTAATCCTTCCTTAACAATATGCTGACATCACTAACTCTTGACTTCCCATCCACTGCTACACCTATAACTAAAGGCTTCACAATAATAACCATTTCACACCCTCTAGGATAATTGTCATACTAGAATTTATAAAGGTACCTTATACCTCATACTGTGGCTCTTGGTCCTAACGCATGCAAGGATCAATCAAGAAAATATCATAACATACCAGTTACTATATCGAGTGAGCACTCCTTCTCCTGACAAGATGAAAGTGCATAGAACCTGTTCTAGTACTGGTTGCGACCTTCACTAGAAGATGCACCTAGCTACGATGGGTGAGCGGCTGGAGCTACTAAAGTGGTGGCTAGGACACAGCCTCTACCGTCACCCTGTCTAGTTAAAGGAAAATCCATGCGCATGTGTCCAGGCTTCCCACACCGGAAGCAAACATCTGAGCCAATAAAGCACTCTCCTGGCTGGTTCCTATCACATTTCCTACAAGCTAGGAAAGTTCGCTCCCTTGACATACTCCCCTGAACCCTAGAGCCTAATGCTCTACCTCTGTGTCCACCTCGAGGTCTAGATGAGACACTAGTCGATGATGGGGTTGGGGCTGATGACCTCTTATGAGACTGTGATCAGTGTCCGCCACTTGACCATCTACTATGAAATCTCAAGGTTGCATGTTTTGGCTCTCTTATTTCCCTTTTCTCTTCTCCTAAACTTCCTATCCGTCTTTGGATGATGGAACTTAGATGGTCCCTAATAACGCTCAAACTCATACTTCCTGCAAAGTATGAAGCGAACGTTATCAATAAAGAACCCAAAAAAGAGGTTGGGGTCAAAACCTAAAGAAATAAGGTAAGAACTAGATTAATGCCGGTACTTTAATTTGTTGGCAACTTATCTCCAAATTGGGGGGTTTAAATTAAAACAATAATAGAATAAGATCGCAATTGTGGTTGTTATCAAGATTTGCGAATAACTAGGGTAACTGTTCCCCATGGGTTCATAACTACTTCGGGTATATACATGTTATTAATACCAATGCTTACTTGTAGAACTGATAACTAGGGTTCATCCAAATGACTAGCTCATCCCTATTGGATGACTATACTCAATCACCGGGTCAAGTCTCATGAGCGATTTTTCTTACATCCCGTAAATGTTAACAATTAGTAAGTGTATGCGTGGACTTGTGACGAGTAAGAAGAGCATCACGTGTTTAGGAAAAAGCCTGGAAAGTAAGGTCGGGCGACACCAAGCTTCGAAGCGCCAGCAGGTAGGGCACCGACCTGCACGACGCGCTACGCCACTGGAGCAAGGTGAGGTGCAGTGCGGGGCACACCATGCCACTGACTTCACATGTATAAATAGGCCTATTTCACTTCATTGAGTCATTTTCCAAAGAACATATTCGGCCAAGTCAAGGGAAACACAAAGGATTCGATAATTTTTCGTCCGATTGCGCTACCAAATGCTGTCCAATCTTAAATTAACTTCGGGTAACAAGTTCTAGACCTACGGGGAGAATTACTATGGAGTTATTTTCTAAAAATACACTCGGAAAATCGGAACTCCACCAAGTAAGAGTTGTCAGAATTTCTTCAAATTGATTCCTTCTCGGCCACAGGCATTAGGTAAGCACTTTTCTGTTCTGAACTATCGGAAAATTATGGACTTTTGGCCATATTTTATGTAGTCGAATTATAGTTGCATTATTATCGAAAGTTACTAATTGTTTCCAAATTTATATTTGAAATTAGACCCATTCTTTCAGTATTAAACTTACACTTGAAAGAGCTAACAAATACAAGTTAAAACTCATCGGATATTCGGAAAACGACAATAAAGGTATATATGAATTATTCCTTTGGAAAGTTATTCTCGTCATATCGCAATACGACCCATGTTTTAAATGTAGATAAAAATCCTATATGTTATAATTAACTTTTACTACTCTATAAAGATCAAATATGCTACGATTAGCTGCTATCAATAGATTATGGTCACATATGTTGTGGTTAGCTACTAGAAAACATATAAAGATTATTTTGCAGCATCCCTTGTCAGGAAAGAAAATGTTAAGTGTGGCACATACTAGAAGCTTCATAGAAACTCCTCTGTTCTCTAGTTTATTATGTTAGTAGAATCGGATGTTTTATTGTCAAGCCTAGACCTTAGAAGCTAGTTGATAGTTATTAGGCCTGAGTTAGTAAGTTGAACAACATAGGTGCAGATCGACGACATAGCCACCAGTTTGGCGCCTGTATTGTTAGTGAAGCACGCCAGAGGCCATTGGCATACGCTCATGCCCCAGGGCCAAAAATTTAGATAGGATAGCCACACTTTAGAGTCAGAGGTACTAGGGTTGTCTAGTGAACTGAGGACAGCCTGCCATCTAGTTAGCTACTATAAGTAATTGTCAATTCCAATTGACTTAATCGTCATACAGGTCGCCTAGGAAGCCAGCCCAGTCATTCACGCAAATGGACCTGCGGGTACCCTAAGGAGGGGGACCTTATTAGTAGTTAGAGGTAGGGCCAACACCCCAGCCTACACCTATGAGATACTCAGGTATAGGTTGTCGTGAGTGGCTTAGTCCATGTAAACTTAACTTTAAGGTTAGGAATCATCCAGAAGAGTCATGTAAGATCCGAACAGGCCAAGTTAAGTTCTGAAGGACTAGAACCATGTTAGTATAGTTTTACCCTTAGGCTAAGAATTTCAGTAGGCTACCTACGGGGGATTATAGACCGACCGCTGAAAAGCATGTCCAGTCAGTAGCAGTCCTACCACCATTCTATGAAAAGGGAATAAGTAATTGATCACCTCTGACCTTGTAGTTGTTTATGAGTTATAGTTGCCCGAATAGGACACTTAGAGTATTGTTAGGCCACTCCAAATCTCGCCCTATTTGGTCTAGACCATTAGAGATCATGATCACTACCAGGATCCTTTGATCATATATAGGTTCACGAGGTCTGCCTGCTAGCAGCTATATAAATTACTCTTGGGGCGAGCAGTAGTCGTGTTAGGCCTAAAAGGCCAAATACGCCTTTTGAGAGGCTAGATCGAGACGTTAGTATAAAACATCAGGTGGGATTGTCCTTACCTAGGAGCCTTCTATGACCACCCCAAGGATACTAGTTGTGTCGCCACTTATAGACTATGTGATGTTGCCTACGGTGCTATATGACGTTGCTCCAAGGAGCGATATACCATCCCAAGGGACGATGCAAAGGCCCAAGGGTCATATTACATTCCATTCCATTACTGTACTACTATGTTTACGTCGTATCGATATCACACCCTCGTCGAGCCTGGTGCCCAGGGTGTAGTTATTAGGAGTCCCTCAGACATAGACATAGCTACAGATCAGGAGTCCATCGGACTCAGACATAGCTACGGATTAGGAACCAAGCGGGTTCAGTTGCATACCTAGGGGACAAGTAGGTTGGCTATAGAACCAGTAGAGTCATAGGAACCTGGATAGGGGTATATAGATTGAAGTGTACTTGCCAGGGCTTATGGGGGTCCCGGTAGGTTACCTTTGTGTTGGTTGTACCTTTCAGGCTTATGGGCCCCAGGTTAGGTTCTTGTTTGTATTCTTGCCTGCTAGTTATAGGTTATAGATGTGTAATTATAAATTCTTTTCTCATGTACATGTAGTGTTCTGTTAGATGTAGATTACGAATGAGTCAGCTTACAGGTTAATTTTTCTGCCCCTCCTTTCCACTTACTTTCAATCTTTAACAACTTATTTATTGCTTTAAATATTCAGTACATGTTGTACTGATGCCCATCCTTGGGCGCTACATTACTTGCCTGCAGGTTTAGACAGACAGAGTTCAGAACCTCCATTAGCAGCGATCTAGAATCAGTAGTTGGCCAGTTCCTTTCATTTGGGTAGGTCGGGGCCCTGTCTCGACCACTATTTGTATTCTTAAAGGCTAGTAGAGTACAGTTGTCCATTAGTTGGTTGTTATTGGCCGTGTGAGGCCTAGATTAGCTATGTTTCATGTGTGTCCATGTGGGGCCTAATACAGTAGCTTGTTCTCATTTCTGTTATACCTAGACAGCATGGTGGTCTTGTCAGCCCGCATAGGATCCCTTTTATTGCCTGTTGTTTGTTAGCTGTTTTCGTTTATAGGTAGCTATATGGCCTTGTCGATTGGAGGTTGTGTTTACAGCCAAGATATAACTCGTTGTTTTTTGAATTGAGTTGTAGGAATGCACTAGACATGCAGAAGCCAGCCAGGTTAGTGGGGTTCTCGTGTAGCCCTAGGTGCCAGTCATGCCTCCCAAGGTGGGGCGTGAAAAACTTGGCATCAGAGCAAGTCGTATCCTAGGGAGTCTGCAAACCGTGTCTAGTAGATTCTTGCTTATAAATGTGTTATTCACCACATTTTATAAGCAGGAGGATACGAGGCATGATAGTCTGGTTAGAGCCGAGTTGTGCAGGGTTGAGCCCCTAAGGTTTCATTGCTATGTCTGTCTAGAGTAATGTGCGGTATGAGACTAACTCCAGCTAGTCGCAAGATAACTACAACAGAAGAAGGAAGTACCAGTGTAATGCCATTGTTGGAGGACAACCAGCTTGAGAACAAAGGCAAATGTCTTTTAATCTTCCAAGTATTTTCTTGGGGGCACAAGGAATATCAAAAGGCAGTAAATATGTCAGCACTATCCCCAGTTTATTCTACAGCCTCAGAGTAGGAGGTCAGGAGTATAGCATATATATGAGTTGACTTTCTTACTAAATATATAGGATCCGACAGGGGCGATAGTTAACGTTGGATTATCTAGAGGGTACGAGAGAAGGGGGAACTAGGGGAGTCTTACCTCCAACGCTTTGGATGTTGTACAGTTCCACATATCAGTTTGATGGTAGTGAGAAATAGATATCTTCCGCCTCCTAATTTTGTTTCTAGTATAACAAGGAGTGTAAGAATTGAGGTGAAGTTTCCCAGAGTAAATAGCAAAGGAGAGTTAGATCCGTTGACTCTTGGAAAGTGTAAGGAAGTGGTTGAGACCTCTAGTGTTTAAGTAAGTTATCTACACCTTTATGGTAATAAATCAGGAGAGCAGATAAGACTACCTGTAGCATTCAAGTATGTGTGATAGTCCATAAGTGACAGACCCCCCAGCAATAATAAAGTTCAGGTAAGAAATAGGCCGATTTCGATGTAGTGCGCTAACGACGGTAGGGCAAACCTGCAAGATAATGGTTAGGGCCCTAGTTTGTTATTTCAAAGGACAGAGAGATCACACGAACTAGATGGGCACAAGTGCGGGTCAGGAGGATACAGGTCAGTAGACTTGGTTAGTTATATCTTTGACAACATGCGGCGGAAGGCACGAATCCCAGAGCTTAGTCTAAGGGAGATAGGGGAAAAGCACGAGTACTTAACTCTAGAGGGAGACAGAATCACCTCCAGGCTAAAAGTAAATTTACAGAGCATGGGACCACCATTGAATGTCGAGAAATAAGCATCAGGCTAATAGTTAAGAGAGAGTGAGGTTGTGACCTGGAATGCTGCAATATTATCACCAGTTATGGAGGTAATGGAGTGGCGACACAGAGATTCTAACCTAGTATAACCTAGTTACAAGGCCCAGTAGGAAGTTATTGGCCTTTGAGAAAATAAGGGGAAAGTCATAAACCGAAAGGTTGACTCTGTGTTCCAAAGGTGGAAGAACTTCATTAGCAGACTATGTCCAAGGCACACTATGTCTATTATCCCCTCCACCCGGAGTTTAATGAAAATGCATCAGTTCTTAAAGAGATATCTACGGATGGCATGGGAAGAGGGGAGATATCGGTGAGTCGTAGCACAGGACTCCAGTGACCAGCCAGGGGACGCTGGATAGCAAGAATAGAGCAGGCCAATTCAAGAGGTGATCATACCTGCAAGGAAGTGGAAAGTAAAAGATATGAATACAGTTATAGGAGATGTGACCCCATTAGATCATTGTTGAAAGGCTAATGAGATTAATTTATGTTTTGTCGGACAAAATCATGTTTCAGTTAAAAGACTACATTGAATTGATACTAAAGAAACATTCAAGCTATATGGTGTTCTAGCGTCTATTAACTTCCAGTAGAGGTATTCACAACTAGGTTTTAGAAAGGCTTTCAAAACAGATTTGGATGCATGTTAAGTTGTGTACGGCTTCTCGTCCCCAAACAAAAAGTCAAGTAGAGCACCCAATTCAGACACCCAGAGATTTTCAATCAATGGAAGGGGAGGCCCCCCTAAATGATGATTGGAAGCAGATAAATTAAGGGTAGTTGACTGTTCCGGCACTTGGATATGAATTCTGCAATATCCTTCTTCATTCTATTCAACCAATAGATTTCCCGTAAATCACGATACATCTTGGTGGAACCCGGATGGATAGAATACCTGGATCCATGAGCCTCATGCAATATCTAGCTCCTCAAATCATCAACATCTGGAGCACATAGGCGACCCTGGTACCGAAGCACACTATCTCCCCATTGGGAGAAGACCTCCACCTTCTGACTTTGAATGGCTTCCTTCGACTTAACAAAAATCGGGTCCTCATCTTGTCTATCTTTCACATTATTTAGCAAGGACGATTCTGAGCCATTCTGGACAACAACACCGCCATCGGTTGAGTCGACCAACCTAACTCCCAACCTTGCGAGTCGATGTACATCTTTCACCAGCTCCTTCTTTCCCTCATCCACATAGGACACACTCTCCATAGAGTCTACTAAGTGCGTCTGCTATCATATTAGCCTTACCTGGATGGTAAAGGACACTCATATCGTAGTCCTTGAGTAGTTCCTACCACCTTCTTTGCTGAAGATTGAGATCTTTCTGTGTAAACACATATTGCAAACTCTTATGGTCCGTAAACACATCCATATGGACCCCATACAAGTAATGTCTCCATATCTTCAATGTGAACACCACCGCGGCCAATTCAAGATCATGGGTCGGGTAATTCTTCTCATTAACTTTCAACTGTCTAGAGGCATAGACTATGACTTTACTATGCTGCATCAATATGCACCCAAGTCCGATCCGTGAAGCATCACAATACACCATGAAACCATCAGTACCCTCGGGTAGGGTCAACACCGGTGCTGTAGTAAATCGAGTCTTCAGCTCTTTGAAGCTCTTCTCACAAGCCTTCGACCATTTGAACTTCACCTTCTTCTGGGTCAATTTGGTCAAAGGTTCCGCAATAGATGAGAAACCTTCAACAAAACATTGATAATAGCCAGCTAAACCCAAGAAACTCCGAATATCCGAATGACTCTCAAGTCTAGGCCAATTCTTCACCGCTTCTATATTATGAGAATCCACCTTTATGCCCTCACTCATCACCACATGGCCTAGAAATTTTATAGAGTTCAACCAAAACTCACATTTGCTGAATTTGGCATACAATTGGCAATCATTGAGAGTCTGAAGCACTATTCTCAAATAAGTAGCATGATCCTCCTTGCTCTGAGAGTATATAAGGATGTCGTCAATGAACATGATCATGAACATGTCAATGTATGGCTTGAACACCCTGTTCATTAGTTCCATAAAAGTTGCAGGAGCATTCGTTAGTCCAAAAGACATAACTACAAACTCATAATGACCATACCGCATCCTGAAGGCTGTCTTTAGGATATCACATTCCCGAACTCTGAGATGATGATACCCAGACCTAAGATCTATCTTTGAGAAACACTTGGCACCATGAAGCTGGTCAAACAAATCATCAATCCTGGGTAGAGGATACCTGTTCTTGACGGTGACTTTTTTCAATTGCCGATAGTCAATGCACATCCAAAGGGAACCATCATTCTTTCGGACAAATAGGACTGGTGCACCCCATGAAGACCTGCTCGGTCTAATGAAACCCTTATCTAATAGGTCCTTCAACTGATCATTCAACTCCTTTAGCTCGGCTGTAAGTCCGGCAGAAGGTCAATACCAGAATCAATTTTTCTCTCGGGAGGAACACTTGGTAAATAATTAGGAAACACTTTTGGGTACTCATGCACTATCGGAACTGACTGGATAGTCGGGGCCTCAGACTCAACATCCTTAACCCTAACTAGATGATACATGAAACCCTTAGAAATCATATTTCTGGCCTTGATATAGGAAATAAAATGACCTACAGGCACGACCGAACTACCCTTCCACTCCAAGACTGACTCCCTTGGAAAACGAAATTCCATTGCACGGGTTCTACAAATAACAGAAGCATAACACACATACAACCAATCCATGCCAAGAATAATATCAAAGTCATCCATGGCTATCTCTACAAGGTCTACGGAGGTGGCTTTATGTAATAGAGTGATCGGACATCTTCTATACACCACTGCCTGGCTATAACCGAATCACCAACGGAGTAGAAACTGAAAATTTTTGACATGATCTCAGGACTAACCCCAAGGCTACTAGCTATGTAAGGTGTCACAAAAGACAGGGTAGCCCTCGAATCTAACAAAGAATAAACATCAATATGGAAAACTCGCAACATACAAGTGACCACACCCGGGGAGACCTCCTTCTCCTAGCGAGGGTGCTAAAGCGTGAACCTGTTCTGGGGCGAAACCGCTGGCTGAACTAGTCGAGGCACTCTACTAAAGGGGACGTGCTGCTGGAGCGGCTGAACTGGCAATTTGGCATACGGGCTGCCATCCCACGATCTAGCGAAGGCATTCCTTGATGCTGTGCCGGGTTTTCCACCAAAAACAAGCATCCAAGATGACTAGGCACTTCCCTGAGTGATTTCTGCCGCACCTCGCACAAGTTGGGAAGGTGCACTCTAGCTGCATGCTACCCTAGCCTCTCAAATCTGGAGCCACACACGATCCTCCGATCCCCTCTAAGCCTAGATGGTCATCTTGGATGATGATCTTTCTTTGGAGAAATAGACTTTGTGCTGATACAGGCGCTGTCCACCCGCGATTTGGCCTGAAGTCAATAATTGTCTGTCCTAGCCCTCTTGGCCTCTGTCTGCACTCCGATACACTGACCCCATCTGCTAAGAATGCCTTACTATCAGGAAAATCAATATCTCGATGCAATGGTGACCCTCCAATCCCTTATCCAGAGCACTCCGCCAACACTCCATGCACAAATCAGCTCACTCGAGCCCTCTGGTCTCTCACCAACTCAGGTACATATTTGATAAACAGGTGAACTCCAAAGCGTACTCTGGTGACATGTCACCTAGCCAGGTTTACAAACTCGGCCGCCTTTAGTTCCCTCATCTCATGAGGAAGGCGATCCAAAAATGTTGCGTGAAGCTCTTCCCATCTTATAGGGCCTGAAAAGAGGCCAAATCAACACAATATCCATTGTCACCCCTGAGGCACGGGTGATATTTGGAATCTCTTCAATGAATTCGTGTAGGTCCTCATGTACCTTAGACCCAAGGAACTCTGCAGGGTTTATCATAGAAATCCCCGACTTGAGCCACCGCCACATTGCCATTCTGTGGAATATGCGCAATAGTCTGCTGGTTGACTTTGAGTGGTCAAGGCTTGCGCAAGCATCTGGATAGCTAGCGGAAACTCAGCGTGGGCAAAGGCTCTGGTTCCTAGAACCTGAACTGGTGAGGATTTTGATGCCCATGTCAATTTCCATACTCGTAGCCTTCACCATTCATTCTCCAACCATTTCTCTCTTCAGGAGCCATGATTACGCAATCACGAATAGCACGAATAGAGGATGAAAGACTCTCTTCTACAACATAGATCATGAAACAAGAGACATTTCCTAAACGTTTGGTAGCCTTTATTATAAATTTAGTAACTTCACACCCATGAAAATACTCTATATGAAGCTTTCAAACTTAGTAGGGCGCTTCAAACCTATTGCTCTCGCCACCAAGTTTTCACGACCAGAATGTAGGCCCCGATCGTAACACGGGACAAGGACTCCGAGAGACTCCAAGTCTGACCCATGGCATGAACATTCATCCTAACTTCATTTCACTTTAAGCAGAAAAGCTGGGCATACGATATAGCGGAAACATAAATGTAACATAGCATAGCATGATAATCGGAAAATTAATAGAAATACATATCAGCTGAGTACTACAAACTATCTGAAAGCCTCTATCATATCAAATGGGTTGATGGGACAACATCCCAACTAACCCAGCAAGCTGAAACAAAAGAAAACATCAATGCACAGTACATATGGCCCTCAAAACATGAGTACTCACCAAAGAGGCGATAGTAAATCTAATATGGACTAATGATGGAGATGAGCACGAGAGCCAGGTCTTGTATCATGAAAAGACTACAACATAGATATTATGCAGTCGAGCGTGGAATGTACTAAGTATACAGGTATGCAGTTAGTACGTGGAATGTACTGAGTATGCGAGGTAGTAAAGAGGAAATTTAAAATATATAAAACTCATGAATGATCATAAGAGTAGGACAACATGGTCTTAACATAAATATCTTAACATAACATAAGCCTCAAGGTTTTCCAAACATTCATATACAATTGTAATCATAATCATAAGAGAAAAACCTTTGTTTAACATGAGTTGAGCAAATATATATAATAATAAACATCCATAAATCATGACGAACATTGTGGAAGATTATCTTGAGCACTTATCCCATATGAGCGGACATTGAGCCTGACTAGTAACTAGTCGGGAGGTAATTCCAACACCTTGGAAAGGTAGAACATGGTGGCTACACATGAGAAGGGCCATTGGTCCAAGGAAATCTACGAGGAGGTGCCAACATATCCTACGGTGGCACGTTGTTTATGAGATTTGGGGCTTAACTTGAGCCAAGAACCTACTCGATGTTAAATAGACTCTAAAACATATATATTTTATTATTATAGCCATGAATTCATGCTCTAGTTAAATAATGATAATCATAAACGTACTTATGTGGCCATGTTAGCCATGGCTTAAGGCCCCATGAGTCGCCCACTGTCATAAATCATAAATCATGAGGTTCATGCATACTTGAAGATCATAAATATACTTTGCAAATCATCAAATGCATGCTTGGTATTTGTATAAATCCATATTTTCAAGTACTATCATGATGGTTTGTAAATATCAACGATTATATTAGATCATAACTCGATTAATCATGGGTCCTTTATAATTATTCAATTGACAAAATCAAAATCAATAATTTTATAATGAAAATAGTTGTAAAGATCTCATCAAAAAATTCATAAAACATTATGTAAATCTCGAAATATAATAATCGATTAGTAAGTAATCATTAGAATGTCACAAAAATTCAAGTTAAAAAGCCTATAAGATTTCTTATCACATTTCTTGAATTAGAGGTAAAGGTGTTGGTGGAAACACCCATTCCATAACTTCCACTCCCACAGGTGAATCCATTTTAAGCACTCTTTTAAAATCCAAAGGAAAATAGATGAAGAAGATTTAGAACTAGCTTGATCCTCTTAAATCTTCTAACTTTGAATGTAGGGAAGATAGAATCAGGTGGAGGGAAGCAACCTATCTTAGTACTTATAATAATAACATAAACAAGTAGTTTACCAAGGCCTTAAGTGTAGGAATGATGAAAATACTGCTTAAAAATCTACTCTGGACACTCCAATGCTATACCAACGTCGTTTGAGATACAAGGCTCAGGAGCACGTCCATTACCTGCACTGCCAAGGCCACAATCTGGATTCAACCTGCGACTCTGCAGATGAGTAGTCACTTTTATCTAAGGAGTCCTGGTTGGTTCCCATGATCGTTGTGTTGCCTCTTGAAGATCCTGATGTCTCTCTTGGCAGAGCCTCACCACGACTCATTTGGCACCTCCAACCAGGTTGTAGTTTCCTTTAGTTTTAGGTCATTGGAAATTTGACAACCCTTGCAACAACTCTTGTGACTCATTATATCTCTGGCAGTGCGATGGAGGCCCCTTACCTCCCTAATTCCGTCTAAGTACCACATGGTTACAAATAATCATTGTTCTAACAACAGGTAATTTATCCTCATTCATTACACTTCCTGGTTGCTTCCACGATTTGATCAACGGTCATTGGTGGACCAAACAATCCATTGGTCACATCCGTCCTGCAACATTTCCCCAGTTTAGTCAACTTCCATTTTGATTTTGAGTATAATATTCAGGAACTTTCAGGTATTGTTGACTGAAACCTATATCTCCAACCGTTTTACCACTCTATTATGACCAGTATTATGCGTGGCTATCTTTCTTTGGGTTTGGCATTGTGTCAATGGGAGTATTCTCTCATTCGAAGTTGTTTGAGACCAAAGTGAATCATTTGAGCTTCCAAATGTAATAATGGAGGCTAAATGAGAAGTCGTAATTTCGGAAGGTTGAACACCTCCTTTCATTCTTTGACCCTTTAGCCGGTTGGTTCACTTTGAGACTCTAGCTAACATCTCTTCAATTTTGCAGTTACTATTGCTACTTTGGCTGATTTTGAGTGTTCTGACTTTGGAGGGGAACATAATTTGAAATTCGTTATAGCCCAGTCCCCCTCTCGATTTTTCTCTATTTCCCTATCTTTCATTTCTATTAGGCCATCCCCACCTACACGTCGTGGTTTCTCCAGCCTTTGTTTCTCTTCCTGGTGGACAAAGGCACTTGATTAGTCCTTGAGGCTATTGAGAATCCCCCTCCGATTTCTGTATATTGACACTCATGAGTATCTCAGTGGCAGTATTATCCAGCTAAAATATTGACCAACATACCTAACATTCACAACTTTGGGCCCTTCCCTATCACATGTTTATCATTAGTTCCAACTACGTTATCATTTTAGCAATATTCTCATCTCGCTCTTCATAACTTTTTCGCAACTCAAGTTGCCAACACACTAGAACCAACATCATGTGTCATTGTTGGTCTCTCTCATATTATATGCCCGACATGTTTTTGTCATTCTGTCCAAAAAGGGCCTCAGCTAATCATATTTCTGATCCATGATTGATACTTTCTGCGGATAAATTATTGGCAATGAATTTTATTCAATGGAGTCCAGCTCGATAAAACATTTGAAGGAGCACTCTCGGGAGACCATGGTTGAGGCAAGGAAACCTTCTTCTTGAACCTTAGACATGATTCATGTAAAGTTCGTGATATATTCCTCGACCAGCATCCTTTATATAGGAAGAAACGTCAAAAATGCTTCAATCAATTCTTTCCACGATGTAATACAACCGAGAGGAGTTCACTCAACCACATAGTCGCCTCTCCCGTTAGGTAGAATGAAAAGAGCCTTAACCTAATAGACTCTATGACTATATTGTTATGTTGAAGGCTGGAAGATCTCTACAGAAATTCCTCCACTGGCAATATGTCCTCACTCGATTAGCTCCCAAAGAGCCCTTTATCTGTAGCAATTAGCATTATGCTTACATGACATAGAGCGACATTCACTATTGTGTATGGTAGGCGAATGACTCCTGCAATTTCAGGCATCCTGGAGTTATCTTTGTACTCCATACTACCCTCAACTAGGCTATCCACGCGTAGTGATGTAGATGTGTTACTTTACCTAATAATGCAAACAGACCAATGTCAACAAATAAGATGCAAGACTAATTAAAATTAATAATCAACACAAGAACACCATTTTTGATAACATCCAAAATACACTCTTCGTTATAAAGAGCATAAGCAATTATTCTCAAATAATGTCGATGGATGTCGGGGTCTCAGACCCAAACCTGATATGCGCCAAGTGTTGTTTGGAAAATTTAAATTAGTTTGCACCACACAAAAGAAACAAAGCAGTAAATATTTTTGGGGAGACTTGGTGCTAACAATATGCTGTAGATTCTAACTCAGCTAATTAGAATAGAAAAATAATCAAAGTTGTAGTTAATAGTGTCAGAGGACTAGAGGTGTGGTTTAGATGATGTGCTAATTAAACAAGGCTATGCTAGATCATCTCATCATTTCAAATTGTGTAAATAACTTTGGACAACTGGGCATTCTATTTTTTCAACCTCCTCAATCTCTTTCTACAGTTCTTTGAACCACTGGGCACAATTAAATCAACCCAATCAAGTTTGGATTAATAGCTGCACTTATCTCACTTCCTTAGCTATGAAATTCGGAATGTGAATATGTGTTTTTGTGTCTCTGGCCCAACTCCACAACATCACCTCCAAATTTTCCCCATCAATCTCTCCCAATACTCGATTCTTCTATTCAAGCAGAAATCAAATGAAAAGTACCACATCTACAACTATGGATCACCAAATTGTAATTGGAGATAACTACATATTTACACTAATTAAGCAATATTGAGATAAATCTGTAATACCCAATATAATTAAGCACTTATCACCACACACCTCTAGTTGATGATTTAGCTACTCATGGTTAAGAAACTAAAGCATATTAAAAAATAAACTCAATGAGTTTCAATAATAATAGCAGCAAAATCAAATTACAAAATATGTCTACAATAATGAGTGAGTATCTTTCACAAAGAAAAGAATGAAGAAAAGAAAAACGAGTGTTTAAGTATTTCCACCAATACAATTCTTCTTTCTTCTCAACAAGGAATGTTTAAAAGCTAAAGTTAAGATCTGATATGTACAGTGTACTTCCTTCTAGAATATATATAAAAGTAGAGACAACCAATCCCCTTTTTTAGTGTTGAATTACAATTTCCCCCTACTCAGCGTTTTGACGCGAAAGTACGGTGGTTCTCTAGTAACATTTTGTGAACCGCTCTCTGTCAGCTGCTCCTTCAGTGATTTCCGGTATCATTTGGTAGGACCAGTGCGCCCAGCCTCAAAATCTGCTACACTGATATCTTACTCTTTGATCAAGCAAGGTCAATACGGTAGGCTGAGTTAATCGGCGTCGGCAGTTGATGTCCACGACTGCCGGTTGCTTTAGTGTCTCAAGATAGTGATCATCTGTGATTGGCCGATGTTTTGCGGTGTTCTCGGTGGAGCGCGGTATTCACTTGATTTCCTTCTTTTTAATCCATTTCTTGCTATTTTTCTTCAAATAAGATAGCTGCACATAAAAAGGCAAAAATGGCATAAAAATTCATCTAAATGAATCAAGGCAAAAAGCTAGCTCATGGCAAGAGCCTAGTGAGTTGATGAAATTACCAGCATCCACCACTCTCACCATAGAAGCGAGTGTTAGTCAAATTCTTGCACATTTGGTCCCTAGCGAGTGTGGCCTTTTCTATCTCGGTGGTTCTAGAAGCGCACATCAAGACAATTCTTCCTAGCGGTTTTTACGCACTTCTAGAACCTACAGCGCGCCCCCATCATCTCCACTATCACAAGAAGAAAGGCACAAGCCACTTAGCCCCGAACCTTCTTTCAGCTTCTCAAATCTTCAGCCTTTATTTCATTTTGGATCCTTTTCCCTTGGTTTCCTTCTCAAAAGACCTCAAATTGACATTTAGCATATAAAATACACAAACATATGAAGTTATGCATTTCATAAGAATATGAACTCAAAACAAGGTAAAAGATGGGCGAAAAGGCAAATGGGCATAAATATACCCAACATCACTACCCCACACTTAAACCATTGTTCTTCTCCAATTAATTCTTTATGATTATAAACTAATATTTTACCATTACACTTGGTACCTCTAACAATTCACACTCAACTAACTAGCATAGAGCATAAATCAAGTGGCTCATCAACAAGCAACATTTCTCATCAAGCAAATGTACAGGCTTCATAATCAAGACTACACAACCTCTATAATAACTGACTCCATATTTTCAAAACAAAGGGCCAACAAGATTAGAGTATTAAATATGTAACAAGTAGGCTACCAACTTAGACATATTGTGCCCCTCACTTTTAATGATGTTCCTCTCTCCCGGATTATCAATGCAAGAGCACACGAAACATAAAGCAAGGCACTCTCACACTTACAAACGATATAATGCACATATGTCATATACCATAAACTTGTCCTTCATGTACATTTCGACTACTTGGTTGTTTTTAGAGATTCGAATCACGAGTCATTTCTTTTTGTAATGTAATCTAAGGGATGGAGTAGGAATGATGATATTTCTTTTATAGTGACTACCGCCTTAGCACTTTTAATACATCTTTCACTTTTCAAATTCTTCTTTCTCTTGTTTGTCCACCATTCACTAACTCTATCCTTTTTATTTTTTTCTTCTCATACCCTTTTTCACTACTTGACTTCTAGTATTTGCTTATAGAATCAATAAGAATTTTGCAATTAAGCTCTACCTTTCCTCTCGGTAGCAACAAGTAACAACCCAATTCTTTGGGAGCCTTTTCCTATTTTCTTCTCTTACCACAATTTTCTTCTTTTTCCTTTCTCCCTTAACATTGTACTTTTATTAACCTTTACTTTTCAAATTGTCAAAGTGCCTAAGACTACTTTGGATCAACATTTCTAGGGCCTCACAAAGAAATGAATTAAGCTACTGTGGCTAAGAAAAAATAATCTTGCATGGCTCAATGGAGATCCAACTAGGAAAAATGTATCGGAAGGTAAAACAAACATGGGTACAAACATGGTGTTTTCAAGGAAATGTCGTGATCATATCCTCACTCCTAGCAATTAAGCTAGCCTACACACACCACAGGCAAGTTCTAGATGTTACAATATGTATACACAAGATAATTCAGCTTACCTCTCACGGTAACAGAATATGTCAACTTTCTAAAATACACAATCCCCCAATCATATTGAATGACATTTTAATTTTAAGCCCTAAGAATATTTTGGGAGTCAAGTTAGAGATATGTGTGTCTCATGGATTTCTCACTTATGCATTAAAGATGACCACTGTATTGGCTCTAGCGTAGCAACTAAGTAGAATGTCAACAAGCAAACAAGTAAATAATCATGATCAATCATAAAATATAAGCCTCGAAATTTCCTCTAGACGGTCATCATCCATCACTCATAAGGAAGGGTGCTACTCTGCGGCTATAACGACTCTAAATTAAAAATTTACCTAGTTCAGAGGACTTCTTTCAAAAAAAAAGACAGGCCATAAGAAAATCCGTGGTTGGGTGAGATATGCCAATTTCATAAATTTCAAACAAAGCTCAATGAACATACTTACCCTTGACCAATAACACAAACTAAAAGAAATTAAACTAAAACTAACAATCTCAACTACTAAAGACAAAGAGGGTATCCAACATCCCCAAAATATGCAAGTCATCAGAATCATACTAGATATTACCCTGAAATCATAGAGTTACTACTACGGGAATGAAACTGTAAACATGGCCTACTATAGATACTGTAATTAAAGAACAAAGAAAATTTCCTCACACACATAAATGGTTCTTCCCCCGATGCACACACTTAGTCATATTAAAAGGTAGGGAAAAGGAACTTCTTAGGCTGTTAGCAATACCCCAAAGTCCCTAAAACTAGAGTTGAGATTTGAAATGTGATCAACGAAAGTTGGAAAAATATTGTCTTTGTATGATTCAACCTACTAGTCAATATGAGTCCATTGGCTGGAGTCATAGGAAGAGCTGTGGTTCAGAGCAGAGATTTTGGTTCCCAGACCATGAGTCCCAAATACGAGTCGTAGTATGTGGAGAATTTATGACACATGGTTAAGAGTAAATGGCTTATATAGGTTTCTATGTTTTGGTGTACGAGTCATGGTACAGCTTGTAGCAGGAGTGACGGGTCGTGGTATTTTATCCATGGAAATATTCAAGGGAATTTGGGAAAAGAGGCTCATTAGTCACGGTAGGAAACCACATATTGCCATATCAGGTGGTACGACTTATGGAGCAGTAAGTATGATGGTAGCAATCTATCGTTTCAGTCGTGAGTTGGTATGATAAAACATTTAAATTTGGGCTAAGTTTGGAGACCCTTCTAGGTATGGATTGGCCCGAACCCCATGAAATTTATGAAAACAAGGTGATGGAATTAATTACTAAATTAACCAAGAAGTGCATTGGATGCAAATTAAGGTCATAAGGAACCTCTAGCACAAAATTGAGATGAGAGTCTTCTTATTGATTGAGCTTTCATATAAGTTCTTATAAGGGTCAAATTAAAACGACAATAGCTCCCTTTTCATCAAGTGTTTTTGGGTGATTCAGCATTTCAAAATAGAGTCCCTTGAAGTCTTCTTTCGATTGCATCTGACCTTGCCTCCTTCCAAGGGATCTTCCAAGAAAAGTCAAAGGATCATCATCCAAGTTATGTAGGGTTATGAATGGAGAAATCCTTCCTCATGCCTTTTCAAGGTAAAATTCATGATTCCCACCTCCATCTTGGTACAAAATCTTAGGATCAAGCCGTGGATGAATTATTTCTGCATCTTCCATGAAAGTGGATTTCCCTCAGATTCCAACTTGTACTCTTATGATTATGAATGCCTATTCCTTATCAAATCCATGATCACCCAATTCCCAATTCTATACTCGAAATCTTCTAGGGATTTGGGTTGGGTTAGCCACAATTAATTCATTATTCTCTTATGGGTGATTGAATTTGATATTAATTTATGATGTCCATGATTTGGGGTTTGAGAATTCTTCAAGTCTTCATGAAACTGGCATGGTTCAATATGTTTCAAGAATGATCAGGGCTAAATTCTTTTATGAAATTCTATGATTTCAATTCTCCACCATGCCCTAATTTGGTTTAAGATTTATGATATGATATCCTACAAGTACTCTTTATGATTTGATGAATTTCAAGTATGTTGATCTTCTCAAGTATGTATGTTCTTTTATGATCTTCAATGTTTATGATTTGGAAGATTCGCTTGGGCCCTTATTTCATGGCTAGTTTATATATTGGCATATTCATGATTATTATGATTTTAACCAGCGGCTCTCATTTATGAAGTTTGATAATTGTATGAGCCCCTCATGTGCATAATTGGCGGCATTAGGTAAATCCCATGGTCTCAAAGCTATGTGCCAATGTAAGTTTATATTCATGGACTCTAGATGGGTCCCATTAGTGATATTATGTCGTTTACGTCCTTGCCTGGAAAGCTTGAGATGGCTTTGCCCATTTTGGAGTGAGATAGTAGGGGCATCATCTAAGATCCCATGATAAAGGTGTCGGTTAAGATGAGTCCTCCCATTGTTCTTATGTTTTTGCGCAATGATGATGTTTAATTTATTTTGGCTCAAGTTTTGATTTAAAAGGTTTCTCTCATGATTACGATTATGACTAGTTGATGAAAACTTTTGAAAACCTTGAGCCCGTATTACGTTATGATTATTACTTCATATTTTTAAGCCTGTCCTACTCATGAACTAATATGTATTTTAATTTTCCATTTTTACTAACTTCGCATGCTTAGTATATTTCAAATACGGACCCCGTACTCTATGCTATATCGTTTTATGATATAGACCCAGGTACTTAGACTCAACCCCATGATTAGATACGTTCTAGACTTCATCAGTGAGCAATGGTGGAGTCCTCATCTCAGGAGGACTAGAGTTATCTACTTCATTTTAGTTTCTTTTATCTTGTTTGAAGTTTTCCAGATTTTGGAGTTAGCTGAGAGCCTCCTGTAGCTTATCAATAGTAGAGGCTTTCAGACATAAGAGTTAGTATATTCAGCTTGACTCCAGTATTTGTAATAGTCAATTTCCTTACTACTCATGTACATAGACTTCCCCTTACTCCTTGATTATAATTTAATTTTCGCTCATTTAGGCTATTAAGACATGATATGTGTGTGCCATGGGTTAGCTTGGATCCATTCATGGTTCTAGGTCCCGTGTCTCGATTCGGAGTCTATGCTCGGAGTGCGTGACGGTTGTTAAGCACACATCATCATCAGGATTGTAATCCTAATCCTCATCCTCATCATCATCGCCATCAACCTGCATGGCGCCTGTAGTAGCATCATCCTCCTCATCATCATTATGCAGATCATCGACACCGTCAGTCGGCCATGATGGCCTTATCATCATCAAGCGGCTCCTCGAAGGAAAAGCCCACTCGACACATCTGCGTGGCACACTATGTGAGTTTCTATCTATCCTCAAAGGCTGCCATCTCCTCGGCTGTGGCAGGTCATCCGCCTATCCTCAACTACAAGTCGAGCATCCCAAATATACGACTTTGCCAACATTCATCGCGAGCCTAACAATCAGCTATGGAAAGGGAACGAGTTGTGGAATCCTTTGGCTTCTTAACCTTGGTCACATCCATGATCCTACTGGCTAGGGCCTTCTCTAGAACCAAGGTCTGACTCTTCCTCCGTAATTCCTTGGCCTCTCAAGCCGAATCAAAGACCATAATAAACATTTCAACTTTTTGCTCATTTTCCATACTCTCTTCATGTTGCCTCGAAGCACTATAAAAAAATTAAAGTCATAACCACGGTTAACATGTACACCAGAACAACCCACTCTCTGGCGCGCATCGGTGATGTGGGTCACTGGGAAAATGTGGCACAAGCAATTTTTACCTACACCTTCGCCTCCTTGTTCATGTAGGAGAACGAAAGTGTACAATAATTGGCCTGTTGGTCCGTTGTCCAATGCACGATTGATATCTCACCACATAGAGTATCGCGAATGTAGTGTTAAGGAAGCTTCTTATCATAAAGAAGTAATCAAATGGGTCTACCTCTCCCAAATAGAAAATATTGAATGTTTTGGTAGTGAACTGCACCATGGCCCCAAATCATTACTTTATTGTTTTCTCCAAATGAGTGTTGTTTCATGAACTCCTCACCAAGGTGAGGTTTCACTCTCTAGTGTTACACCCCGTAAAATTACAGACACAAGGAGATGGCCTATTCGCGTGTTGATTAAAGTATTGAAACCATACATGCTAGAAAAAGAATGGGAAAAAGACGGACAAGAAACCTGTGCAGAACCATCGCGGAAGGAGCCGGGGGAAAGCCCCTCCGCGATGGCAACTTATCATGGAGGAGCCTCCGTGTTAGCTCCGTGACCGCGTTGGCCATTTGTCAGGTTAAAGTATATAAGGCCTCCACTTCGGTTTAATTCATTATATACTTCATAATTTCCAGAGTATCGCGAGAAACAGAGAGAGAACGCAAAGTATTGATAATTATCGCTCGATTATGCCGTCAAGCGTAGTGATTCAAATTAATCTCAGATACGAGGTATTTAGCAGCGAGGGAGCATTCCTGCGAATTTAGTTTCGCAAAATTCAGCAAACAAATCCATCGGATGCTACCGGGCTAAGGTAAGTGGAATTGCTCCCAAATTAGTGTCAGTATGCTCCTAGCCTTTAAGTGAATATTTCCCTTCTAGACCTTCAAGAAATAGCAAGTTTTGGTATCTTTCAATAAGCCAAAGTTTGGGCTATAAATATATCGAAAGTGACTCTTTTGATGTTGATGTGCTGGTTCTAAGTGACATATATGTGAATGCAGTTGGGAGAAATAGCTGGAGTACTGACCGAGCTTCGTCCGTTAGCCGGATAACCCGAGGTTAAGGTATGTAAAGCCAGTTTCTTCGGCAAGTTAGTAACTCTAGCCTAACATAATATAGTAAACTCTGTAATGTTCCCGGAGTTGATTAATGAGTTTTGAGCAGTTCAATAAAATATATTTTTAGCGTCGTTATATCGTATTCCAGACCGAAAGTTTAGTGGCAGCATAAATGATGAGTTATCACTTCAAGACTCGGTATAGCCACGATTATGTGTTTTATAAAGCATGTTTTTAGAATAATATGACATATATTCAGAATATTAGTTAGTAAGTAAAACTAGACAGTCAGATAGTAGCCGGCTTACAGTAAAGCCAAACAGACAGATGATAACTTGGCTACAGTATAGCCACACAGTCAGATAGTATCTTGGCTACAGATTAGCCATGCGGTCGGATAAAGATCCGATTCAATATAAAGCGATATGAGAATCGGTATAACATAGAAAAGAATTGAATAAGAAATCCAAATTTAAATAGTATTTTCAGTTTAAACATGCTTGCTATATATGTGCTCATTGATTGTTTTAGACTTGATTGTGTCGTGAGGGCACCCTTTTAGCGTCCTCGCCTTACAGGTTGTGTATGTCTCCACTGTGGTGGGTTCACGTCCTCCAAGAGGTGGCATGCCGTCCCAGTTGGGCGTAGTAGGATGAAGCTTTCCCCATATCAGGCTGATCAGCATTACAGTACAGTTTATCCTGTTGTGCGCAAGCGCCATAGAGCGATTTCAGATACAGTTACAGATTACGGATCGATGCAGAGTCCTCGGACTCGGTCACGATTATTTATATCAGGCCATATCCCGAGCCGGAGACAGTGGGCCAGTAGAGGTGCTCGTAGTTAGTAGATGAGTGGAGTGGCTTATTTTGGCTGGGGGTATAGATTGTTTAGCAGATTTGGCACCATCCGACTTATGGGGGTTGGTATTGGTTCTTACTTGCTATATATATATGTATTTATGTGTTATATACTAGTTAATGGTAGCAGATCGCCACGACGATAGGTACGCTCCTGCCTATCAGTACAGAGAAGTCACAGTCAGCTTATATCAGTTCTTACAGAATTCAGTTATTTCTGCTCTTGAGTACAGTGGTATTATTATTTCGGTTGTATTCGGTGCTTTGCATACTCGGTGATGGTACTGACGCCCATTAGGGCGCTGCATTGCCTGCAGGTATTAATAGACGAGGAGGCGATCCCTCGTGATTCCAGCCAGCTTATAGAGTCATCAGCTCTTTTGTCATCGGAGCTTGATATTTAGAGTGTAGTTCATTTCTTTTGTTATACAGTATGGGTAGGTCGGGGCCCTGTCCCGATCGTTTTATCAGTACTCATAGAGGCTTGCAAATTGTATATATATCTCCCTGTGGTCAGTTACGCCGGTCGTGTGAGGCCGTGCATTTTATTTAGTTGTTTAGTATTCTGTTTGTAGGCCGTAGGACCATGATCGATAGTAGTGTTGTGCCTTGCTAGGTCACGTAGATGTATAGTATTTCTATGAGATAAGTTACAGATAACTAGACAACATGATGGCAGCCTCTCGGCCATAGGTTTCCTATCAGATATAGGATTCTGGTTAGCTGAAGTTTATATAGGTGGATATAGGCCCCGTCATGCCGGAGGCTGTATTTACAGCGTTATATAACGTTGTTTCCATAAATGCGAGATAGAGCTAGCCAGACACCAGATGTGCCTAGGCTCACCGGTTAAGCGATCCGAGGATCCTACTGGGCACCAGGTGCCGTCATACCCCCCAAAGCGGGCGTGGCAAACTTGGTATCATAGAAGGTCGTGTCCGAATGCATAAAATAATTTTAAGTAGTCTTGTCTATGGATGTGTTGTGCACCCATACTATGGCGGAGGAGTTTGCGAGGCATGATAGGATGGTTACTTTTTCTTCTCATTCCAGTCGTGCTATAGAGAGGCGGGTACAGTATAGGGTTGAGTCCTAAAGCTTATCATATTCTTTGTCTACAGATAAAATAGCGGTCAACGACACCCTGCCACCGGTAAAAGATTAGATACAACAGCGGAGAAGGCACCAGCAGGATTGCACCAGTTTCGTGAGTCGGCCCGATGCGAGGCGATGAAGGCTTCATCACAGCCCTCTCGGCAGTCCCCTCACGTCAGGAGCCGTTTTGGCACAGGCATGCCTCCGATAGCTCCTGTGCCTACGCCATCAGACCAGGAAGTTCGTGGCGCAGTGGTTATGTTGGCACGATGATCCCAGCTACACGGCGCCGGTCGGTGCACTGCGTGATGAGGCCTTCGGTTGGATCAGGTAGTTCCAGGGTCAGGAGTTTTTGGCACTGGAGTCCCCCACAGTTCATAGGTCAGATCAGGCAGAGGACCCTGGACTTCTTGACCAGATGCAGAGAATTTTCAGGTTATGCATGTGACCCCTACGGGGTCAGTTGAGCTAGCAGTGTTTCGGTTGCGGGACATAGCTGTATTATGGTACAAGAGTTGGGAAAGGTCTCGAGGTAGAGATGTTGCCCCTCCGACCTGGTCCAGCTCAGGAGGCCTTCCTGGACTAACTCCATGAGAGATCCGGCGAGCCGGATGGATGTTGTTTTGCATTTGGAGTAGGGGGAGAGGAGTGTACGAGAATATTCTCTACAATTTGACTCCTTAGCCCGCTATGCTCCAGCTTTTGTAGATACTATGCCGTCCAGAGTTCACAGGTTTATTATGGGTCTGAACCCAGAATATATTGACATGCATGGCAGCTACGTTATGAAGATGGATATTGCCCGAGTGCGACGCTGCCGGACATTAGGGCATGGGCAATGACAGGGCGTGGTGAACAAATCAGGAACAACGTCGTAGGGCAGATCAGATGAAATGCAGAGGAGGTTCAGAGAGAGGACCCAGGCCCCGGTTGTCGGGGCAGACCTCCTAGACCCCCACCTCCACCGCAACGGCAGAGGAGGTGATCGTTGAGGGCGGTCGGAGTGCAGTGGCAGTTCGCGAACAGTAGATTCCCCGCAACAGAGAAGATTCACCCCCACCTTGCGCTATTTGCCGACCTCACATCAGGGTGGCGATATGGCTCCTCAGGATGTGTTATATGCGGGCGGAGGGCACCGGATGAGAGATTGTTCGGCGAGGACAAGAGGCTTGGATATAGTCGGACGGGGGGATCCAGCAGAGGCCCAGAGCTCCAGCAACCTTGGCAGGGCGTAGGCCCTCAGGTATAGCAGGTAGAGGCCGAGGTAGATCAGGAGCCTCCAGTTCAGGTACGGGCTCAAGCCATTGCCTATGCACTACCGGGAGACAGGACTCGGAAAATACCAGATGTGTGCCAATTATGATGACTATCTGTTCATGCACTGCTTATGCTTTGATTGATCCAAGTCCTCTGTCATATATTACCCATTTGTGGCTCAAGTTCAGTGCCGTACCAGAATTATTACAGCAGCCCTTTTATTGAGTATCCACCCGTCGGTGACTCTATTATAGCTACGCGAGAATTTATCGAGGATGTACGGTAGAGGTTGCTGATCGCTAGACAGAGTAGATCTGGTAGAGTTAGAAATGATTGATTTCAGTGCTGCATAATGGGTATGGATTGGCTGGTGTGTTGCTAATACTTGGCGTAGAATGTTGGACTAAGACAGTGCGTTCCACTTTCGGGAGAGGCGGTGAGAGTGGAAAGACAGCATAGCTACACCAAACGGTAGGTTTATTTCCTACCTTCAGGCAGGAATTGATAAGCTAAAGATGTATTTGCCACCTAGTCAGGATTCAGGATGTTCGGGTAGAGTCTCTGACACTCCAAACTGTTCCGGTGGTGAACGAATTCCCTGATGTATATCCGGACAGGCTACCGGTATTCCCCGAGGAAAGGAAATAGATTTTGCAATCGACTTGCTACCGAGAACTCAGCCCATATCAATTCCTCCATATCGTATTACACCTGCTGAACTCAGAGAGTTAAAGGGCAACGAAATGATTGCTAGATAAGGGTTTCCTGGGCCAGTAAAGCGCTACACCGTGGGGTGCGCCAGTTTATTTGTGAGAAAAGAAGGATGGGTCACTCCGCATGTGTATAGATTACCGGCATTTGGTAAAGTTACAATAAAAAGAATAAGTATCTGCTTCCCAGAATAGATGATTTGTTTGATCAGTTACAGGGGGCCAGATATTTCTCAAGATTGACTTGCGGTCAGATATCATCGAGTTGGTTAAATGAAAGAGACATTCCAAAAATAGCTTTGGGACCCGATATATGGACACTTCGAATTCCTGATTTATGTCCTTTGGGTTAACGAATGCCCTGGCAATATTTATGGACCTAATTAACAGTACCTTTAGACCATCACACCTGGACCTATTCGTATTAAGTATTTATTGATGATATTCTGGTGGATTCTCGCTCAGAAAGCGGATCACCGGAGGCTCATTTTCACGGACGGTGCTCCGATTCTCGGGGACCGTGATTATATTCACAAGTTCTCTAAATGTGAATTCTGGCTTAACTCAATAACTTTCTTGGGGCATATTGTGTCAGATGCTGGTATACAGGTTGACACGCAGAAAATAGCAGCAGTTAAAACGTGGCCTAGGCCTACCACTCTGATTGAAGTCCGCGGTTTTACGGGGTTAGCGGGATATTACAGGAGATTTGTTGAGGATTCTCACTATAGCGGCACCTCTACCCCGGCTGGGTAGCGCAGAAAGCAGCCAAAGTTTCAATGGACAGGGCATGTGACCCAGAGCTTCCAGGAATTAAAGACAGTTAACCTCACTTGTTAGCATTATAGGGTATAAAGGGTTATTCAGTGTACTATGACGCATCAGGTATTAGGTTGGGTTGTGTGTTATGCAGCATGGTAAAGTAATTGCGTATGCTTGCAGGCAGCTGAGAAACACGAAAAGATTACCCTACCCTGACCTAGAGTTAGCCGTAGTGATCCACGCCTTAAAAATACGGAGCCATTACTTGTATGGCGTCCATGTGGATATTTTCACAGATCATAAGAGCCTACAGTATATCTTCACCCCAGAGGGAGTTGAATCTGCGACAGCGTCGCTGGTTGGAGTTGTTAGAAAGACTATGGCGTGGATATTACATCATCCAGGAAAAGCAACGTATTGCTTGAGGATGCTCTCAACCGTAAATCCATGGGAAGTTTGGCATGTTTGCAGCCCGAGCAGCTATGGAGTTGGTTGAGAAATACATCAACTGACCAGCCTAGCCGTTCGTGTAGCAGAAACAGGGGATGACATAGCGGTAATTCACAGCACCGCTGTCATCATTAGTTGTGGAAGTAAGAAACGTCAGTGAAGATCGACCTGGTCCGGCTTAGAGCCCAGAATTCAGCGGGGAAGCGCAGATTTTCAGATAGCGAGGATGAAGTGCTGCGATGTAAAGGCCACCTCTGTGTTCCAGATATTTCAGGGCTCTGCCAGCAGATTATGAACGAGGTACATTACGCCCGCTATTCTCTCACCCCCGACGCAATGAAAATGTACCATGATATAAAGGAGCTACTGGTGGCCAGCTATGAAAGAGAAATTGCGAATTTGTAGCCAGTGTCCTAACTGCCAACAGGTAAAAGCAGGAACACAGAAACCGAGGATTGACTCAGGACATAAATGTGCCTCTGCGGAAATGGGAAGTAGTGAATATGGATTTTGTGGCGAGATTACCATTACCGAGACATAGACACGATTCTATGGGTGATAGTTGACGGAGTTGACAAAATCATCTCATTTTCTACCAGTGAAAACTACTTTTCTCAGCCGAAGATTATGCCAAATTGTATATCAAATGGTTAGATTACACGGGTGCCGGTATCTATTATTTCGGATAGAAGACACGGTTTAGCTAGATTTTAGCGATCGTTTCAGAGGATTGCAGGAGCGCAGGTTAATTTGAGCACAACATTCAACCCTCAGACAGATAGGCAAGCAGAATGTACAATTAAAACGATCGAGGATATGTTACAAGCGTTTGTGCTAGATTTTGGAGGTAATTTGGAACAGAAGCATTTGCACCTTTGTGAGTTTGCTTATAATAATAGCTCATCACTCAGCTATCCGAGATGGCGCCCTTGAGGGACGTATACGGGCGAAATGCAGATCACCAGTTGGCTGTTTGAAGTGGGAGAATCAGCGTTGATTGGGCCAGACATTATTCAACAGTTAGAGGAGAAGGTGAAGCTTATCAAAAGAGGCCCTACTGACTACAGAGTGCTGAAATCATATGCGGATGTGCGGCGCGCGAGACTACTGGAATTTGATGTGACGATTAGGTATTTCTGAAAGTATCTCTGATGAAAAGGTGATGAGATTCGGCAGAAGGTAAGCTCAGTCCGAGATTTGTTGGGCCTTATCAGATGCATCGAAGAATAGGCCAAGTGGCATATGAGTTGAACTTGCCTCCAGAATTAGAATACATTCCTCTAGGTCTTTCCCGTATCTATCTTTGAGAGATGCATAGGGGCCATCGAGAGCAGTCGATCCGGGATATTCAAGTTACGGAAGAACTAGCCTATGAAGAGGTTCCAGTAGCTATCCCTGAGCAGGCAGTGTAGATTGAGAACTAAAGATATTCATCTGAAATAAATCTTTGTGGCGTAACGGGAACCGAGAGGAGATGACTTGGGAGACGAGAGGAAGATGAAGGAAGCCGAGATATCCTCACTTGTTCCAAGCCTAGTCGAGCGACAGGTACGTTAGTATTGTTATTATATACAGTGCCTTATCGTATATGCATATAAGTGAAATGATGATCTTAATACATCATGTGAGCACTATAGTATTGAGTGGAGTACCTGTGTGGATTTTCTGCATTTCGGGTTTTTGGGTTAGTCCATATTACGGGAAACTCTGCCGAGAATTTTTCTAGAAATAAGTTGAGTAAATTGGGAAGTCCTCTGAATAGAAGTCTACATTATTCGGGGATGAATGTTCTCAAAGGGGGGAGAATGTTACACCCGTAAAATTCCCGACACACGTAGATGGCTTATTCATTGGTTAAAGGTATTTTAGAAAGCCACACATGCTAGAAAAGGCCCGGGAAAAGACCGGACAAGAAACCTGTCGAACCATCGCGGAAGGAGCCGGGCGCGCCCCTCCGCGATGGCAATGTCACGGAGGAGCCTCCGCGTTGGCTTCGTGACATGTTGGCCCTGTCCGACTAAGTATATACAGCCTCCACTTTGGTTTAATTCGTATATACTTCATAATTCCAGAGAACACAGAAACAGAGAAACCTTAAAGTAATGATAAGTATCGCTCGATTACGCCGTCAAACGTAGTCCAAATTTAAATTAACCTCAGATACCGAGGTATTTAGCAGTGAGGAGCATTCCTACGGATTTAGTTTCGCCAAATTTGGCCGACAAATCGTCGTGCTACCGGGCTAAGGTAAGTGGAATTGCTCTAAATTAGTGTCAATATGCCCTAGCCTTTAAGTGAATATTTCTCCGCCACGGACCTTGAGAAATAGCAAGTTTTCGTGATCTTTCGATAATCAAGAAGTTTGGGCTATAAATATATCGAAAGTGATGTTTCTTTCATAAAATTGGTGTATTTAGTTCTAATTGACATATATGTGAATGCGGTTGGGAGAAATAATTGGAGTGCGGCCGAGCGCCCATCCGTAAGCCGGATAACCCGAGGTTAAGGTATGTAAAGCCAGTTTCTTCGGCAAGTTAGTAACTCTAGCCTATCATAATACAGTAAACTCCGTATAAATTCCTAGAGTTGTATAATGAGTTTTGAGCAATTGATAAACTTTGTTTTGCGTGGTTATATCGTATTCGATCCGAAAGTTAGTAAAGCAGCGCCAAATGGCGAGTTATCACTTTAGACTCAGTATAGCCCAGTATGTGTTTTAGCAAGAATGTTTTTTAGAATAATATGACATATATTCAGAATATTAGTTAGTAAAGTAAAGAACCGGACAGTCGGATAGTAGCAGCTCTGGTCAAGCTAAGCAGACAGATAACTTAGCTGCAGTATAGCAACACAGTCAGATAGTATCTTGGCTACAGATTAGCCATGCAGTCAGATAAAGATCCCAGATTCAATATAAAGCAGTATGAGAATCAAATAAACATAGAAAGAATTGGAATAAGAAATCAGAATCCAGATAGTATTTTTCAGTTTAAACATGCTTGCTATATATGTGCTTATTGATTGTTTTAGACTTGATTGTCGTGAGGGCACCCTTTTGAGCGTCCTCGCGCCCCTGGGTTGGTAACTGCGTCGCCGGCGGCGGGTGGAGTTTACGTCACTCCAGGAGTGGCATGCCGTCCCAACTTTGACGAAGATGGGATGAAGCTTCCCCATATCAGGCTGATCAGCATTACAGTACAGTTTACCCTGTTGTGCGTATGCGCCCAAGGAACAGATTTCGGATGTGATTACGATTCTGAGATACGGTCACAGGGGTCCTCCGGACTTAGACATGGTTATTTATATGGGAGGCCATAGCCCGAGCCCTAGACAGGGGCCGGCAGAGGTGCTCGTAGTTAGTAGATGAGTGGGTGACTTATTTTTGGCTGGTTTGACCCGGGTAGGGGTATATAGATTGTTTGATTGGTTGGCACCATCCGGCTTATGGGGGATGGTATTGGTTATTACTTGTATATATGTGTGTATTTATGTGTTATATACTAGTTAATATATAGATCGCCACGACGATAGGTACGCTCTGCCCTATCGGTCACGAGAGAAGTGCAGTCCGGCTTATGCTCAGTTATTCTGATTGATTATTTCCTTGCTATTAGTGCGATTATGTTGTTATTATTTCAGTTGTATTCAGTTGCTTTGCATACTCAGTACCAGTGGTACTGATGCCCATTAGGGCGCTGCATTACTTGCCTGCAGGTACTCATAGACGAGGAGGCGATTCCTCGTGATTCCGGCCAACTTATAGAGTCATCAGCTCTGTCATCCAGGAGCTTGATATTTAGATGTGTAGTTCATTTTCTTTTTGTTATACGGTATGGGTTGGTCGGGGTCCTGTCTCGATCATTTCTTTCAGTAGTCATAGAGGCTTGCAGATTGTATATATATCTCCCTGTGGTCAGTTGAGCCGGTCGTGTGAGGTCGTGTGTTTTGTGTAGTTGTTTAGTATTTTGTTTGTGTTGGCCGTGTGGGGCCGCGATCGATAGTAGTGGTGACCTTGCCGGTCGCGTAGATGTATAGTATTTCTGAGTAAGTTAGAGATAAAGACAGCATGGTGGCCTTCTCAGCCCCCTATAGGTTTCCCTATGAGATATGGGGATTCTAGTTGTAGCTGGGTTTATATGCAGTGGCTATAGGCCCGATCGGCCGGGCTGTGTTACAGCAATTTATATAGCCCGTTGTTTCCAGAAATCTGAGATAGAGCTAGCCAGGCACCAGATGTTCCTAGGCTCACCAGTTAGCAGTCCAGGTCCTACTAGGGCACCAGGTGCCAGTCATACCCCCCAAGGCGGGGCGTGACATCTAGTTCAGCAAAGATGAAGCCTAAACCTGATAGTCGGGAACTCAAGCGCTAGGCGGCCCTCATCGATCCAATTTTTTGGAGCATACTTATCCTCCATTTATGTGTTGAACCAAGTAAGCCCATGAGTCTTTACAGTCTTTGCTCTAAATCATTTAGCAGGGCCAGCCATATCTGCTAATGAACTGTCACAACTCGAGAGTACACCCGGATTATAGACATGGGACAAGGAGCCCCGAAGACTCCAAATCAACCCATGGCATGAGCAGATATCTAGTCCATTCACACAAGGCAGAAAGCTTAACTTAATAATCACGCACTAGCTGAAAATCGTAACAAGAGGTGTAAGAAACAACAATACAAGATCCAAACACAAACGGCTGAATACTACACATAGGTTTGAAATCCTATAATCATAATAGACGGGTTGAAGGGACAAGACCCCGACTAACCCCAACCTTCTAGAAACAAAATGTAAATAAAGTTTGAACAATAAGCCCTCGAATCATGAGGACTCACCACTGGAAGTTGAGAGCAGAAGTGAGCGCAAGCTAGGTACGATGCTGAACCTGTGAACCGGATCTTGAAAATATGAGTGTCAGTACTTGGAAGGTACTGAGTATGTAAGGTGTGAAAGACAATGCTGAAAATCATGAAAGTTATAGGAGTGGGGACATCATGATCATAAAAATAAACTGAAATCATAAGTATATTGTAAGGCTGAAGATATTCCAAAATATTCGTAAACCTGTCATAGTAATAACATGAAGGAAAATAGTTCATAAAACATAACTTGAGCCAAAAGAACATATCATACACGCATTACAACAATTAGGAACAGTGGGAGATTTCTATAACTGACATACCCCATACGAGCACACATGGAGCCCGACCTGTTAGCCTAGTCAGGAGGCCGTCCATACCTTGTCAGGGGTATGAACCATGAAAGGCGTGATATCACTCATGAAGACCCCATAGGGCATAGGGCCAGACACTGAGGCAGTCCCAAACATCTCCTACGGTGGCACGTAGTTTTGAGATTCAGGGCGTAACCTAGGCCCGGAACCTACTCGATGTTATGTACTACTCCGAAAACATGCAACATGCTATTAAAATTCATACATGACATACATGGATAGTTAAATAATGATAATCATAACATGATTGAGATTTCATGATACTAGCCATGGAAATGGGAGCCCTTGGTTCGGCAAAAATCATAGTTCATGAATCAGAAGCGACATGTGGGCATTGCCCATAATTTCAATCATACTGAAATGCTTAAATTTGAGGAAAACATGATCATAATGACATGAGTAATTGAAAACATTCTTAAAATTTAAAGGTTCATATCATGCTTTAGAAATCACCAAAATCATGAATTTCACTAAAAACCCCATGATTTAGGGTACATGTGCTTTCAGGAATTAAATCATCAAGTTTTGAAGAAAATAAGTGAAAACAGCCCAACAATTCACACCCACGATTTTAGACATACTTCAACACGTTCATATCAGTTTTTGAGGAAACATGCATTTCGGTTATGACCCATCCAGAATTGATAACTTTTAATAAAGAATTAGGGAGAACTTGGGTATGGGTAGGGACCAAACTACCCATTCAAAACCCCACATACCTGGAGCTTCTTGATTCTTAACTCCCTTGAAAATCCCTAGGTGGAATCTTTAAGAGCTTGAAGAACACAGTTGAATCCCTTTCCTCTTCCCTCTCTACTCTTACAAGTATAAAAATGAGGTTTATCATGGATGATTTCCCCTTAAAAGACCCTGTCCCGACCTCAAAACGACGTAGTTTAGGTCTTAGAAGTGTAGGAAATTACGAGAAGGCCCTTGCTAAATTGCAGAAAATAACTGCCACGTGACACTAACGGGCGACCTGACGACTCATTACCAAGGAAAACGAGTTGTTGAATCGTTTCGTTGAGTCCACTGGAACTTTTCACTTGGGCTCTTAACGGAGGACATCACGACTCATCCCCCAAGGCAACGGCTCGTTACCAGCTTCCGTTAAGTACACTACCTCATCCTTAATTAAATTCCTACAGGCTTGCTCATGACCTACCTCACGAGTCGTTGGGACTGGCCAGGACTCGTGGGGTCCCATCGGTTAGGTACACTCTTCAAACCTCCTGGGTAACCCTTAACCTCATCCCACGGGAGACCTGACGACTCGTGGTGGCTGACCACGAGTCATTCCAAAGCCCATGGGGACCTCAACTCCTTAACACAGTCTGACCTTCCCACTAGCCACCTGACGACTCATTCTGCACTACTGCAACATTTTCCCTATTTTCCCCATTTGACTCTCGGGTCTGATCCTTGGGTTCCTAGGGTATAACAATATCTCCCCCTTGGGAACATTCCTCCTCAAATGATAGAAACATGCAGAAACTTAGAATCAAACATTCACCATATGCAAATACTGATCATTTATATCGAAAACTAGCAGAACAACTACCCCTGAAAAGAATTACATAGCTGGACTGAATTCAGAAATCAGATACATATATCATATAATAAAACAAACTTGCACACATGAACGGAACACGAAAAACTAAATAGAGGTTTAAGGAAAAAATTTATACCTCAAACTAAAATTGAGTCGGTAGGGAACAAATGGGGGTATTTATCCATCACATCCGCTTTGGCTTCCCATGTACCTCCCTCGATATGTTGATTTCTCCATAACACCTTTACTGAGGTTACCTCCTTGTTCCTCAATCTCCGTACCTAAGGATCCAAGATTTCAATAGGAATTTCCTCATAACTGAGGCTATCCTTCACACCAACACTTTCCATTGGGACCACTAAGGCTGGATCTCCCAAGCACTTTTTTAAGAGTGATACGTAAAATACGGGATGAACTGAAGCCAACTCTAAATGTAAATCTAACTTATAGGCTACTTTACCCACTCGTCTCACAACAATGTATGGGCCAATATAGTGGGGGCTATGTTTCCCTTTCTTTCTGAATCTCATTACTCCCTTCATGGATGATACCTTCAGAAACACCCAATTATTGATCTCTAACTCAAGCTCTCTTCTCCTTACATCCGCATAAGACTTTGGTGACTTTGAGCTATTTTCAGCATTTCTCTTACCAACTAAAATTTCTCCATGGCCTCATGGACTTAACTTTTACCCACTAATGAAGCCTCACCGATATTAAACCAACCAATGGGCGATCTACACCTTCGTCGTAGAGAGCCTCGAATGGTGCCATCTAAATACTGGAGTGGTAGTTCCTGTTGAGGCAACTTTAATAAGAGGTAAATGCTCGTCCCAACTACCATTGAAGTCAATAACATATGCTCTCAACATGTCCTCAAGTGTTTGGATAGTCCGCTGCGCCTGACCATCTGTTTGCAAATGAAATGCAGTGCTGAGGTTGACTTGGGTACCAAGTCCCTTTTTAAAAGATCTCCAGAATTGAGAGGTGAACTGGGTGCCTCTATCCGATATGATGGACAATGGCACTCCATGTAATCTAACCAGCTCTCAGATGTATAACTTAGCATAATCTTCTGCTGAATCAGTGGTTTTGACCGGTAAGAAATGAGCAGCCTTGGTCAGCTTGTCGACCACTACCCAAATGGAGTCATACTGTCTACGAGTGCGGGGAAAACCTGTTATGAAGTCCATGTTGATTTCTTTCCACTTCCAAGTAGGAATGCTGAAATTTTGGAGTACACCCCATGGTCTCTGATGTTCAACTTTCACTTGTTGGCAGTTTAGACACTTTGCTACAAATTCTGCAATGTCCCTCTTCATGCCATTCTACCAGTAGATTTCCTGCCAGGCATGATACAACTTGGGGGCACCTGTGTGGATAGAATATCTGGATTCGTGAGCCTCATGCAACATCCGACTCCTCAAATCATCCACGTTCGGAACACATATGAGACCCTCGTACCGGAGTACACCATCTCCCCCTTTGGAGAAGACTTCTACTTTCATACTTTTAACAGCTTCTTTCAACTTTACCAATGTTGCATCTTTATATTTCTTAGCCTTCACCTCCGTCACCAAGGACGACTCTGATCCGTTCTGAACAACTACACCACCATAGGCCGAGCCAACCAACCTAACCAAAACTGTGCAAGCAGATGCACCTCCTTCACCAGATCCTTCTTGCCCTCACTCACAAGGGACACATTCCCCATATAGAGTCTACTAAGGGCATCCGCTACCACGTTGGCCTTACCTGGGTGATAAAGGACACTCATTTCATAGTCCTTAAGTAGCTACAACCACCTTCGTTGCCGAAGATTGATATCCTTCTGTGTGAACACATATTTAAGCTTTTGTGGTCAGTGAATACATCTACATGAACCCTACACAAATAGTGTCACCACATCTTCAACGCAAACACCACCACGACCAACTCAAGATTATGGGTCGGGAAATTTTTCTCATGAATTTTCAGCTGTCTGGAAGCATATGCTATGACTTTTCCGTGCTGCATCAATACACATCCCAGTCTGACTCTCGAAGCATCACAGTATACAACAAAGCCATCGGAGCCCTCCGGTAAAGTCAACATTGGTGTTGATGTGAGTCTGGCCTTCAATTGCCGGAAGCTCTTCTCACAAGTTTCCAACCATTGGAACTTCACCTTTTTTCTAAGTCAATCTAGTCAATGGGGCTGCAATGTATGAGAAACCTTCTACAAACCTCCGATAGTAATGCTCTAAGACCAAAAAGCTTCTGATCTCTGAAGAGCTTACCGGTCTAGGCTAGTTCTTTACCGCCTCTATTTTCTAAGAGTCCACCCTTATATCTTGCTTGACACTACATGTCCCAAGAATGCAACTAAATTCATCCAAAACTCACATTTGTGAACTTGGTGTATAGCTGGTTATCCTTGAGGGTCTGGAGTGCTACCCTCAGATGTGCGGCATGCTCCTCCTCGCTCTTGGAGTATATTAATATGTCATCAATGAACATGATCACGAATGTATCTAGATATGCTTTGAATACCCTGTTCATTAGGTCCATAAAAGCTGCAGGGGCATTGGTTAGTCTAGAAGACATAACAATAAATTCACAATGGCCATACCGGGTTTTGAAAGTAGTCTTTGGGATATCGCTCTTCCGAACCCTGAGCTGGTGATACCCGAACCTGAGATATATCTTGGAGAAATACTTAGCACCCTGAAGTTGATCGAATAGGTAACCAATCCTGGGTAAAGGGTACTTGATGAGCCCGCAAGTGTACGGGTCGTACAAGTAATACAGTGGCTCTTTTGAAGAACCGGATTGTCGAACCCACAGGAAGAGGAATACGGGGTGAAATCTTTCAAACGTTAATTTACTACAACTATACAGTGAAGACA